>CM031235.1:720717742-721077179 GCA_018340775.1 Taxus wallichiana var. yunnanensis | reverse complement strand
CACCATCATACCATTAGATCATCTATACACGACCTTTATACATCTATGAGTGTTCCTAAGATCCCCACAGACCTCACCATTCCCCTTTTCATCTTTATCTAACCTCATACCAATTTCCACAATCATATCTTATTGATTTCCTATCATCCCGAATGCGTCTCGAAGCGTCGATTACCCATGATCATCGTTGGTTACCTCTAAACCTTCATTAGTTATATCCGACCAAGACCGGTCTCGTGTTTGGCCATCCTATCGATAACAAACCTAAGAATCTTCACCCAAGCAACCTAAGTGACCCTAACTAGTACGAGAACCATGACCAACTACCCCACCTCCAGATCCGATTATAACCTAGCCTGTTATGTTAGATGTGCTTATTGTATTTGGATGAGATACCTAAATCATATCAACTACAGTAGGATCCTATTTACTTACGTTATTTCTTGCATTAAATTGTATTAAATAGTGGGTTGACTACCACCGAGGAAGTATCACACTTCCTGGATCTAGCAAATGTTAGGAAACCCACTAATATATATTATTTAATGCTCTTTGTTTGGTCTTGTTGTATATTTTAGGTAGTTCCTCCTAGCCAAAAGGAATCTCTCACAATCAGCATTGGATCAAGAAGTCAAAACACGCACAACAACCTCCAACCGACCATCACTACAGGTATTCCTCCTTGGCCCACACCCTTATCTGTTTCATCCAAAACTTAAAGAAAATGGTAAAACACTCCTATGTGGGTGAAGGAGTAGATGAGGGTGGCTCCTCGGTGGGTAGAAGAGCTCATGCTAGAATCTCCTTGATAGAGGGGATATGAGGAAATTGGGGAATGGTTGGTACGACTTCAAAAAAGCGTGAACTTCACGAACATTGTTGTCATTGGTTAAAGGTTCACCATTTTGATTAGATGATGGTTTATGGTTAGGGAATGACTTCTTAAAGATATGAAATTTTGATTTTCCAGTGTGTTTGGGTTGTCCAGGAAGAGATCTCCATCATCTAAAATTTTCTAGACAATGTTTTTAAAGGTTATGCAATTACCATCACTATGGCCTTTGACGCGATGATAGTTACAATAATCACGTTCCTTATACCATGCAGGCATAGGATGAGCGGGGTCGAAACCAGTATGTGGTTTTATAGGTGGAAGTGCAATGGCTCTAACCTTAAGAAGCTTTTCTAAGACTGAAGAATAGGGCTCTCCAATTGGAGTGTACTTTCATTGTTCCGTCGGAACTGAAAAGTTTGAACGGGAGAAAGATTGGAGGAAGGTTTTGCTTGGTTAAATGGGTGAGATGGGCTAGCTTTGAGAACTACCACATTGGCAGATCCTTTAGCTTTTGAATAATTGTTTTGGGGCTTTGAAGATGAAGAGGTATCATTTGATTTGAACAACACGTTTTTATTTCGCAATAGAATTTTCTTCTCTTCAATGGCACGAATTTCCAGTTTTCATGTCATGATAAATGCTTTGTCAAAGGTACGGAAGGTTTTTACTTGTAGAGTTCGTGGGATGTGTCTGGCACAAGCTCTAGTGAACAACTCTATAATGTTAGCTTGAGGTAACTGGAATGTTAATTGGTTGATAAGGCTTCACCAGCGAGCAACGAAATATGTGATAGATTCATCGTCATACTATCGTGTTGAGTATAGGTCATTCATAATGAATTTTTGATGACATTGATTGAGAAATGGTCCAAGAATTCTTGAGCCACTTGGTTAAATGAGTAAATAGAATGTCTGGGTAAACCACTATACCAATCTAAGGCGGGTCATGTCAAGGACATGGGGAATGTCTATAGGAGTAAAGCATCGTCATGGGAAATTAGATAGCACCCATGTTTGAACAACCGCAAGTGTTGTTGCGGGTCTTCTTTACTATTGAAACGGTTGAACTTGGGCATTTCCTAATGTACAGTGGGTGAATGGGGATAGATGGATGAATAGGCTCATTACAAATTTCATCATAAGTTAAGGAGTTGCGAGAGAGCTAGAAACTGATGCTTCTAATGTTTTGCATCTTTTCCATCATCATCTTAATGAGGTCATTAGTGGGTTGTGAGGAATGGGCACCCCATACGAGTATAAGGGGTTAGGGATGAATGTATGATGTGGATAGCATCCCAGTATATGGTGGTTCCGAGTATGAGAACTGTGAAGGGGGAATAGATACAAGTGGAAGGTATCCCGAATAGGCGATAGACGAGATTGGGGGTTGTTGGTGATATGTATAATTAGGTGGGGTAGTCGTAATGAATCTTGTGGTAATTGGGGGTAGAGAGTGTGGTATGGAAAGGACGAGGTTTTGGAATGGGGTATGGGTTCGACACCATGGGTGATTGCGATGCAACTGGTACATATGAGGTAAAGGGTACAGATGGGGCTATGCTTAAGGTGGTGAAAAAGGAATAGTTGACACTACGGGTGCGACAAATGCCGTAGGTGCAACAGTTATAAAGGATGTGGGGTCCAGTTGAGACACCATAGGTGGTAAGGTGGATGAAGGTAATGTCGAGCTAGTGGTAGATGATACAGAAGTGGGGGCGAGGGTAGGAGGGATAGACACAAGCATACCGTATACCAACTTTCATGAGGAGTCTTGGGCGGGTGAGTGGGAAAGATAATATTGTAGGGCAACGGGATTCTGGTCAAGGAGTCTTGCAAACTCCTCGTCGCCGGTACTAATGGTGATGGGTTGAGTTGGATCCATAGGTGATCAGGATGGAAGGCGGTGATGGGATAGGTGGGAGTGGTTGAAGGCTAGCGTGAAACACAAGGGCATTGGCTTGGCTATGAATCCAAACCATGTGAATTAGCGTAGGTGGTAAAAGCTGTTCTCTCTGTAAATGACACGAGAAAAACAACAAAAATGGAAGAGAATAGATTTTGAGAGGTGGCGAGTCGGTGTTTTAATTAAAAATTAAAACAAAGGAACGGCGGTTAGGTTAATCGATGATGGTTACAAGGTGACCGATGACAATCAGGGAAACCTATATCGGTTATTGTGGGAAATCAATAGTTTTGCAAATGAGGTAAAAACTAATGAAAATGAAATAAAGAAGTTGTATTTGATTGTGATTTTAAAATTCTGGGGGTATGATGATGTCCTAAGAACTTCAAAAAAGAACAGAAAATGTGATGAATGTTATTTTTGGTAGAATGACGAAAAAGAGCTATAAACCGACAATGGTTAGCTAAACTGATGACGGTCAAATGTAAATCAATAGCGATCTTTGGACCGATGCGGTCCTTTATGAAATTTGAAAAAAGTGAAGAAAAATAGTTTTTTGTGAATTAATTCAGATGAAATATCAACCCAGAAAACTAAGTATGATAATAATGGATCCTGACACACTCAGAAATAGTCGGAATACACCAACTATGATGGCGGAGTGTGAAAGGAAGAATAAAATGAAGAACGCAACCTAACAAATCAAAACACAACTCAAGAAAAAGCTAAGAAAAACATGAAATCCTATAAGTGAATTTTATGTTTTTAGCTTATGTTATTTAAGACTGACTTGTGAATTCAGAACTGAGTTTTTTTGTCGGGAAGGTATCCTATGAAGAGGCAAATTCTAAGGGTGGTTTTAGGTTATGTTTTGGCGGGGGCGGTCATTTCTCTGAGTTAATGACTAGATAGAGAAAAAAGTTAGGACCACCTTTGTCGATCCTTTGATCGTGTAATTGTTGTGACTTCTTCTAGGTAAGGTGTTGTTTAAGAAGATGTGTGAATTTTTATTTGTGTAGTTTGGCAAAGAGAGAGAGAGAGAGAAGAGAAAGTGCTCTACGATTCAATTATGTCAACCATCAGTTGGGCATGACTTCTAGCGTATAGGTTTCCCTCAGTTTTAATGTGAGCTAAAAATGCAAGCATAGAAGTATGAAATGCAAGTATTTTAGAACCCAAATCGAAATGTGATATTCGATGTAAATAGAGAGTGAATAGGAAAGAGAATGACTTTCACTAATGCAAAACAAGAAGAAAAAGAATGATTCTTTTTAGTCCCGAAATACAAATGTCACTTAGACAAATAGAAGAAAGAGAAGATTCCCAGGAGAAAATTTAATGTTAACTTCCTTTTTAAAAGAAACAAACATACAACAATTCCCTAAGAATGAATGAATGTAAGGAACCCTGGATGGGTCCCACGGGTGTGCCAAAATGTTTCACCGGATTCTTAACAAATTAATGAAACAAATAGAGGGTGATAGGCCAAGGAGGAATACATGTTTGATGTTAGTTGAAGGTTGTGCACGTGTTCTGATTTCCTGATCCAATGTTGATTGTGAGAGCTCCCTTTTGGCTAGGAGGAACTACCTATAAAATGTAAAACAATACCACCTAGATAGAGTTAAATAAAACAACGAGTGGACTGCTAGAAGAAGCTAGATCCAAGAAGTGTGATGCTTCCTGAATAAGTTGTCAATCCAATTTTATATAACAATATTAATGCTACCCAAAATAAACATGAAATAACAATCTTATTGGAATTAAAATGATTTAGGTATCTCATGCAAAACAAAAAGAAAGGTCAAATAAAAGGTGATTGAGGTCAAAATGGGTCAGGTGATGGGTTGGTATTAGGTTTGGGTATGGTACAGGCTCTAGGTAAGATCTAGTAAATATTAGGAGTGATTTTGGGTTGTTAGGGAATGGGTATGAGCTCATTGGTGCGAGTGTATATAGCTAGACACAATAACCGACGTCGGTATGTGGTGATGTCGGTTTGGTAGGATGACGATGTCGGTTGGCTAACCGGTGTTGGTGGGGGCAATTAGTAAAAGGCTCTTAGAAACTAGTTTCCAAGCTCTGTGATTGCTCAGAGGCTGGAAATGGTGAAGGTGAGGTCATAAAATGGCCTTAGTGACTCAAGGATGACTAGGAGAGGGTGAAGATAGGTGAAAGGGCTAGATATGGTAAGGTGATAGGTTGGTGGGAGGAAGGAGGTGTACGGATGTACGAAAAATAAATTATTGAGAGGAATGATGATCTTACTAAAAGAAAATAGAGATAACTGAAGAGATGTTAGGTACTTACTAAAGAATGGGTCTGGAGAGTGCTAACGATGAAAACATGGTGGTAGAGATCTGAAGAGAAGGGACATCGTGTATGTGTCGCGAAAGTTCGATCCTCCGTGCTTCTATGTGTGAATCTGTGATTGTGAAGAAGGTGATGGATGCCGATGGTTGTTGGTAGTGCTCCCGGGTGCTTTCCTTTGCTTGAGTGCTTCAAAAATTTGAGTGCTCCAAGTCTCTGTTCATGTGAGATCCTGAATCGAATGACCAACCTCAGCAAAGGCTTTTGGAAATGTATTTAACCTAACCAGCGATGGTTAGGGACCGACGTTGATTGAGGTATAACCGGCGTCGTTAAGGTAGAATATCTAGGTTGGCCAAAAATAGCCTAATTGTTGCTATTTTTGGCATGGTCTTCAATCTTCGTTTGAGTCTCGAGTGATAGATCATGGAAGGATGAGTAAGATTCCTCTTAGGTTTATTAATAGGAGTTAATTCTAGGTTTAGACTAAGTCCTAGTTGGTTAAGATAGGCTTAGACTTGGTCTTAGGTCATTAATGGGGCTTGAGGTGGCTAGGTGAGTTTACTTAGGTGAGGTGGTCAAGTGAGGATGTTAATTAAATTAATTCAATTAATCATATGTACTATGGGATATGAATAGGTAAGGTATGGTTAATTTAATTAACGAGGTTATAAGGGTAGTATGACCTAACTCATCAATCAACAAAAATATAACTCATCAATCAACAATTCAACATACAGAACCTAGAACACAAAAATTAAACTCAAAAGTGGACATATTTCATTCAGATCTTGAATTTCTTAATAGGGGAACATAAAGAAAATGCTCTCAATGTTTGTCAATGGTTGTACATTGCAACCACCTTGACACATAAATTTTGGAAACTGAAATCCATATGCATTTCACAAAGGAAACATGTAATATTCACAATTATATCTCTCGACCCTTTTCAGAAATAGAAAAAATAACCCCTCTTTGATCAGAACACCAAAACAAATTCCCTTTAATATGAGGATAAGCTACCATATTTATACAAATTTGATGAGTTCTTACAATTCAATTCCCCCTCCCAAATAGCAAGTGAATCACCACCTTATTCATAAAGAAAGATATTTAATCAAAGCGGGAATGTACATTTGTCTAATTGAAAATATCTGATTTTCTGTAAGTATTTTGGGATCGATTTCATGTCTTCACTGCCACATGTGTAAAATAGTTACTTGATCTGCAAGGTGTGCTTGTGTCCATTTTTCTATTTTTGTCCCACCAAATTCCATCAATTTCTGAATTAAATGATTCCAAATTGAACGGCTCACAGAGACCTTTCTAATGAGACCAATTTTGCATGATTTGGAGCTCTAGAGCAAAAGTTATGGCCATTTGAATTTTTGCATGTTGGGATGAACAAGAGAGTGAAACATGATAACATTTGATTGGTTTTAGGAATTATATTTTGATTACGTCTTTGATTCCATGACCTTTTCTATATTTATGTGGCTTTTCACGTAGGTATGTTCCATTACCAAATGTGAGTCAATAAGAAAAGGCCATGCACCTTCACCTTCTCAGACTGTTCTTTTTCTTGGTTGCCCTCCACGAAACATGAGCCAATGAGAAAGCTCCATGCTTACTTCATAATTCAAACATTATAATAAACTTGATTGATTGCCACAAAATGTGAGCCAATTACAAAGCTCCATGCTACTGGCAATGTTAATTTTGTTAGAGTGCAAAACATAAACCAATGAGAAAGCTCCACACATCTTTGTTGTTTCGTAGTGTCAAGATCTCTTGCTTTTGTGTTCGCCTTTCATTGGTTGTGGGGTCGAGGCCTTTGCATCGTGATATTTATCCAGGTGGACTTCATTCATTGGCTCCATAGAAAATTTTCCACTTATAGTTACTTGCCGTTCGGACCAACGGACCGAAGCCCTTTGAAACTTAGTTCATTCCGCATACTTGAGATCCGTCGGAGCCCATCTTCTCGCCTTGCCATGAAACAACGACGTGTGTCCATTGTCAGTCATTGATCTTGTGCCATCTTGATATCCCCTAAATTTTCCACATTTCTTTTTGACTGCGCTAACTTTATCTGCCCCACTGCAGATCCAAAATGCTATCAACCTTTGTTGATTCCGTAGACCTCGAGTCCACTAGACGCATCTACCTTGAATTTTTTCAGAATGACGGCATGTGTCCCACTCCAACCGTTGATATTATGTTGTGTGGACCTTGTCTAATGTTTGGAATTGAAATTGATGGCCAAATGAACATCCCAAGATTGTTTAAATGACTAAGTCCATTTTAACTTTTTCATTTGGTGTTGATTGTATGTTTTTTACATTTGCAAAATATGTAAACATATCCCGATCACTTGCAAGTCCGAAGCTTTTATACTTTGATCAACCATTCCTGGTAATTCTTATGGCATCATCTGAAGAAACCGGACTTGAAAAGATTGTGAGTTTGTGCTCAAGATTCATAGTAGAAGATATGATATTGAAAAGAGTCTGAATTCATCTTAAATTCTTAGCTTTTGGTCCCATAGAATCTTTAGTCTCGTGGATGTTATTAAAATATTTCATTTCATTTTAGTCCTCCAACATTTCATTGAATCCTTTCTTTTTATTTTGACAAGGCACAAAATTTATTACAAATTGATAATTCTCCTTTACTCAGATTAAAATTTGAAGTAAGGGGAACAATACCAAGTACACATAACCATTACATATTACAGAGAGTCTAGGAAAATACCAGCTTAATCTAGGGGCCTGGATTGAGCACCAACAATGGATCTTTCTCGGGGATGGGCACCCCCTGTGGGTGCCACAAGAACAAAGACTAGATGCCTAATCCATTGGGTAAGGATTCGGGAGACAAAACACTCAAGGATTTCGAAAATATACATAACATTCACACTAAAATACTGACATATCTTGAAACCTAGTCACTGTAGACCAAAACAAAAAAAAGTGAAACAATGATACAAAAAAGTCAAAAATAATACAACAAAAATGTATAGTGTACAATGATCATACATGACCCTCTGGATTAGTCCAGGAAATGTTAGAGATGGTTGTCATTGATGAGAAACTCCAACAAATATCATTCCAAGTATTTAAGAAAGAAATTATGTTCTTCACTCTAGATATTAATAGAATAAGGTCTCATCCATAGTGCATCAAACTTACCATGTTTTTCCTTGTCTTCGTGTTTATTGTCCCATAATAGAACTAGGTATCCAACATTGAAAAATATTGGAGTGACCTTCTTGTCAAATATCTTCTTGAGTTTTTCTCTAAACTTGACACGTCTTTGGTGGGACTCCCTTCTTTCTTCATCCAATTCCATGATTTTATTGATCCTTGTTTCATATGGACTCACCTCTTCTCCATCTTTAAATTGTTGTATGAATTGATAGGTGGAAAGTTGTAAGTGCAGGGGAAAAAGGGCTTGAAATCCATAGACTAACTCAAATGAGCTCTTGCCAAGAGTAGACCTCTTGGTAGTAACTCTGTCTACCCATAATGTAAACTTGAGTTTCTCACCCCATTTCTTTTTATTTATCTCTAATGTTCTTCTGAGGATCTTAAGCATATTCTTATTTCTAGATTCTACTTGGCCATTACCTTGGGGATTTTAAATTAATGCCATACAAATGGACCTACAAAAGAGAAGACGATCAAGTAGTCAAATACACATGTATATATGTAAACATGTGTGTAAAGGCATGGCGTGTATATGTGTAAAAAATATAAAAAATGAAAAATAAACATGTACACCTGATCCATGATGAGAAAAAGGGTGGAGAAAGGATCATGTCGATGTCTTGCAATTTTTTTGGGAGATCTCATGCGACTAGCCGAAGAAGTGTAGGGAGGAAAGTCTGATTTATCCTCTAACTCATGAATCGCTTCCCGATCTTGAAGAGATCTCTGTATTGCCTAGTTTTTTGGGTGATCCAACACCACTAACCGAATTAGTGTATAAAGGAAGGTCGGGTTTATCCTTTAATGTGTAGCTACTCCCTAGAATGCTAAGGAGAATCTGCCTTATAAAAGCCATTGTGTATGGAGTTTTGTAGACTGGTATGAACCCACTCGTTGTGTAACCCACTGTGTCATGGATGAAAACTGAAGCATGCCAGTATTGTGATGTGTATTGTGGATAAACCCAAACAATTCCCCCCCTCTTTGGGGGCACATGCAACGTCGTTGTAGGAGGATGTGGCCCCAAAGAGAGGACCAACTGTTGAATCTAAAACTCTGGCCTACAGGGGGAAAGGGATGTGCTTGTAAATACCAAGGCACATGCAAACAACTGGCTAGGAGACAAGTGTTAGTACAAACAAGCATGCATGTAGAAGACAAGTGTAAGCTACAAAGACAATGTGTAAGCTAAGATGCAAGATAATAATGTAAACATAGAAAGAAGACAATGTACACTCAAAAAGTGGGTTGCGAAACATGGGGCATCATTCACGATGTCGTAAGACACTCAAGGCCATAGTAGCTACAAACAAACAAGTAAGTGTGCACAAAAAAAAAGGGCAAAACCCGCATACAATGATAAACATAGATAAACAAGGACAAACAAACAGATAGCCATGGTAGCAAGTAATCCTGCAAAAAAATGTTACACATGAAACACCCGTTAGCATGGTAGAAATATAAAGTGTATGTCAAAAGTGTGTATAACCAATAATGTAAAGTGTAGTACAAAATGAAACAATAACACATGTAGTGTACGAAAGTGGATGCCCCCAGGAGCTGCTATGGGATTGGTAGTGTGTCAAGCATCCATGTTATGTGTAGAAGCTCTGTATCTGTGATCACAACTAGAAAAGGACATGAACACACATGTGTATATGGTAAAGATAATGACATACAAGAAATCTATCTAGCATGTGTAATAAGACAAACATGTACAAGTAAATTCAAGCAAGAGTAAAAGTAACCAAGATATGCAATATGCTAGAGATGAGGCAGAATGGAATGCAGAGTGAATGATAGGAGCCACATGCCCCCCAAGTGAATGGAGTTATATGCAGTGATGTTCCTTTGTTTATACCCCCTCAGCAGTCAAGAATGAACCGTAAACGAGAGTGCATCATCGGGAAATGGTCGAACTATGTGTTGTGTAGCACATTGTGGTGAATGTGTAGTGATGACATGTGACATAGAGATGAGACATGCATGACATTTTAGCCTAAGTGTATATCATGACAAGATGATCGAAGGAGTGATGATTTAGCCTAAAGAATATATCACTAAAAGATGAATAGAATAAGTGATGATGATGCTAGAGTAAGTGATGATGTAGCCTATGACATATATCACTACAAGATGAGTAGAAGGAGTGGTGATGTAGCCTAAAGCGTATACCACTAAGTGATGCGAAGAAGTGACTATGTAGCCTATGGCATATATCACTAAACTAGGAATGTCACATGAGGGATAGGATTGAATGGTGAATGTGTAAGTGTGATGAGGTACATTTGTGATGTATACCCTCAACAATCCAGTATGGACCGTGAGACTAGAGTGCGTCATCGGGTAATGAGTGCAGTGGGTATAAGTAGATGTGTAAGATGTGTAGTAGATGTAGTGATGAGACAATGTCATGTGGTGTGTAGAACGCGTAATGTGTAATGTAGAGTGTGTAGTGTTTATTGTGTAGTGTGTGGGGTTCATGTGTGTAGAAATTCCTCAAAAGTCAAGTGTGAACCAGAAGCACAAGAGTGTGTCATCGGGTAATGAGTGCAATGAGTATAAGTAGATGTGTAATATGTATAGTAGATGTAGTGATGAGACAATTCCATGTGGTGTGTGGAATGTGGAATGTGTAATGTAGAGTGTGTAGTGTCTATTGTGTAGTGTGTGGGGTTCATGTGTGTAGGAAGCCCTCAACATTCAAGTGTGAACCGAAGCACAAGAGTGTGTCATCATGTAATGATGATACAAATGTATCAAGAGGTTTGTAATAATGCTTAGAGAAGATTAGTCATCAAGCACGAAGCGTCAAGTGCATGAGATGATATCGACATTTGATAGCAATGAAAGGGGGAGGAGCTATGATGCCCCCAAGTATGTAAGCGATGGAGGTCTAGTCAAAAGACACTAAGTGGATCAATGTAAGGAGTAGTTTCCTTAACAAAAGTGATGGGACACTAAGGTGGTAATGGTGTGTGACCATCAAATGGTTCATCATCATCATAAGCTTCATCTGGGTCCTAGTCATCGACATAGGCATTGTTTATAGCAGACGGTGGAATTACAAGTTTAACTATAGAAGGTGGTTGTTGAGCATGGCCTGGTGATGTCGCATATACCTTTAATGGAGGAGTGAGCTCATCCTTAAGAGGAGGTTTCTTAGTTTGACTTGATAACACTATAGATGATTGAGGAGAAGGAGGTGATAGAAGAAAAACCTTGAGAGGTGATTGTGAAATTTGAGTGGGTTGAATAGGCGGTGTTTGACTCACCGAACAAGGAACATGAGAAGTGGTGGTGTGATGCTCATTAGATGTAGAAGGAGTAGACTTAGGAGCTCATATAGGTACAATATTTGTAGGTGTAGTGAATGAAATAAATCCCCGGCGCACGAGATGTTTGATTATTCATTGTAAAGCATAGCAATCGTTGTCATTATGTCCATTGATCCGATGATAATTGCAATATGGACACCCTTGATATTTTCTAGCCGATAAGGAGGATAGTAATGAGTAGGTGGTAAAGTGATCAAGTGATGACTAAGGAGCTTAGTAAGAAGGTCATGTTGCTTAGTATTGCGATCAAAGATGAGAGGCTCTGGTAATGGTATGACTTGAGGCTCACTGATATGAGCACATGTAGTGGACATGGAATGAGGATGAGATGGAGAGGGAGAACAAACATGAGCCTGAGAAGCATCCTTAAGATGTTGGATTTCATATTTGAGAGATGTAATTGTGGATTCCATAGCCTTAAATTTTTCTTGAAATAAAGAATGAAAAGATTGAATTGACTCCAACATGGGTTGATTAGATGGAGGATCATGAAGACTAGGGTCATCAAATAGACGATCAAAAATAACACTCACTTGATGCGGCGGTGTATCACTAGGGAGATACATTGTATTTAGGGATTTCTTAAGAACAACTTGGCAATTAGGATGCATCTTAAGAAAATCAAACAAAAAAAAAGAGGAATTTTGGAGCCATGATAGAGGGAAAATGAGGATCCTAAAAGCATGAAGATCGAGTATGGGTTCACCAAAATGATTAAACTAAAATGGAATATTATTAGCCTAATTTGATATTATAGAAGAAGTAAAATAACTGAATAATGAAACAATGAAATGCTAAAATTATACCCAAAAAAACTAAGCAAGTAGCATATGAAACACTAATGTGCAAAGAGGGTTAAAAAAGCCTTAGCTGATTTGCAGATGTCATGGGATTGTGTCGTAGAGGAGATCGGTTGAATAGAGAAGAAAAGCGCCACATAGGAGCCTTTAAAAATGCAGATCCGAGTTGTGCAGGCTGGACTGGGGCACTAGGAAAGGGATTGGGGGCACCTGGTCTACAATCTAGGCACCCTATTATGTGAAAAATCTCTGTAAACCTCCTCTCGAGGTGTCATTATATGTTCGCATGTGTTCATCTTGAGTCTCGTGTATGTTGTTATATGATCATCAATGTCATTATAGACTGCGATAAAGGAATCACTGTAAAACCCCAAGCAAAGCATCAAAACCCTAAAAACATAAAGATGCATATGAAGGGGTCAAACTGTCTCGCTGCCAAATGGATGGACTTATCACTGAGCATTGCACTACATCTCAGACCCAATGTAGTTCTAGTGTGTGTGTGTGTGTGTGGAATTGTGCCCTAGGTGCTCTTGTGTGAGTCACACTTTGTGAATAGTGAGCAATAACTAGATGTAGAATGTAAATAAATGGTGCATGGAATAGAATAAACTCCCCTCCTATGAATTTTGATACGAGAATAACCAGCCTTTACCCCTTGTGATTGAGCTAGATGGATGTAAATGGAGTAGTATAATCCTTTTATGGATGCAACCTTAGGTGGTGATAGTAGTGCTTAGTACTTGGTCCCTTATTATGTTCTCATAACTTTATATTTATATGGTTCTCTTGCTTTAATTTCGTAACTAACCCAGAAAAGGCCGACCACCAAAAATATAAGAAGCTCAAATGGCTAGAGAGTGCCCACAAAGTGAGAGGAAAGTGTCAAGAGGCTCATGGCACCCAGAGGGGACCAGGACACTGGGGCCACTGGTCGGGCCGGGCACCCCGATTAGAAATAGGAAAACCCAATATAAAAATACGGACTAGGCAAGTGTGGGTGCAAGATCAAAAGTAGCAACAAAAACAAATCAAGATGGCCAAAGGCATGGGTTAATTAGTACTCTTTTTCACTCAAGAACCATATGAATAGTAGTATGAGACCGAGACTAAATAATTACCCAAAGTGTGTGATTTTCTGTCTAAATTCGCCACCTATATGTACTTGACTTACATCAGTTTATCCTATAGAACATATGGAGCATTGAGTTGATTTGGATCCATTCTTTCCTTGTGAGTTCTTAATCTTATTGTTAGTTATTTCAATTTCGCAATTGCTCGTATGCGTTCGTTTTTCATCGAGATCCGAAACTCTAATATGGTGGAGTAGGAAGGTTTGCAATAGGAATAAAATAATTGGATTCTTGAGTGGGAGTTGAAGAAGATTGACAATGGAAAATTGGATGAATTCCATCAACTAAATTCACAGGAGAAAAATTCTTTTCAACCAGGGGAGAATGATGCGGGAGCATAATTTCTAAAGGCCATAAATTTTTCGACCATTGGATTGTCTTGAAATTTTCCAAGGTGGTAGATCCTGATTAGTAATATGCCATGACCTACCTTTTCACATACATCGTTACCATTTTCACATATTTTCAGGGCGAATTCCTTTGTCTAGTGGTCTAAAATTGGCTCGAACATTTTCTTTAGTTTTGTCTCAAACTTAGAGTTTTAATAACTTTTTCTATGATTTTTAGAATAAGCCAAAAATTGGGGTGATCCTTGATTATGAAGGCATATTTTACACGTGAAATTTTGGGCCCATCCCAGAAGTAGGTAATTTTTGGCATTTTAGGATTTTTTTAGCATTTAAGGGTTTTTAGAGCTAATGTGAAATAAAATGAATATTATAATGATGTAAAAGATTAGTGTGGATTTTGAAATGAGAAGGAAACTATTTTGAAACTTCTAGTTTTTTTGCAAACAGTTTGTGTGTGTTTTGGAGGTATTTCAACCACTTGCGGTTGGATCCACGTCAGTTCCTCTCCTCTCAAGTGTTGGGAAATTATTGCACACTCAAGCTCTTAGTTGTTATTATTGGTACTCAAAGTTGAGGAATGGTCACCCTCAATTAAATAGGGGTTTTTTAGAATTTCCTTCTCCAATAGTTCAAGATTTGTGATACTCCTTTGTCAAATAAGTGAGTCTCATGAAAGAATCACAAGTTTGTTATATTTTAATTACTTATCCCCTTTTTCCTTGGTTGATAAAATGCAACACGCTTTCAATATCTCCATGTAAATTGAACCTTGTGGTAGGTAATCAACTCAAGCATGTATGATTCTTATTCCTCCTTCAACTAGAATGTATCATTCACTAGATTAAACAAGGGAAACATATGCACCTTAAATTGGCAAAAGAATTATTACATAATACACTTTTAGTAATTTTATATGTATGAGAGTCTTGAATAAAAAAATCAATATTTAGTGGCACATGGTCTTGTCTTATCCCTATTTTATGGCTTGTTTGTTGATTGTTGATGTCTTGTTGCACTCCATGTCACCTTTTTCATGAAGTCACGAAGATATCTAGTTGTGTTTAGGAACACTATTTGATGTAGTACTATCCAAAGGTGCATGGTATTGTCTCAAAGCTCAAAGCATCAATTGTTTTGACATTTTGGTTCTGTTTTATCTTTGTCATGATATTTTTATTGAGATGTGAATCGGTTGTGTGCATCATTAGGTCATATTTTCAAAGTAACATGCTCGTGTATATACAATATTGCTAGTAGGTCTAAATCATCAAGCACTATCAAGTATCTATCTACAAACACTATTCAAAAGGGCTATAATTTGGTTAATATCATTCTACACACATTTAAGAGGGATTTATATATGAATATACATAATTATCCCACTATTGGTATCCAAACACGAGGGAAAACATAGTGGGAGGCACTCTAAACTTGCATTAGTTCTTACACAAGCACGAGGTGAATTACATGGAGATTGAACACCTCATTTGGGAAATGTATTGCAATACTTGATTAGAATAAATAAGGGAGTTGGCCACAAGGAAATCCAACTCAATCATGCCAACCTATTTTGGCATCCAATGTATATTTGAGTGTTTGTACAAGAAATTAGGGTTTTTGACTTCATAAGAGCATGCATGAGTATTTTGAAAGAAGAAAAAGTACAAGAGGAAACTAAATATGAATACAAACTGGCCCAAATTGACAAGGAAATGCAAAGCAATAATAAACACTAGCATGAAGTAAAACATAATTGTTTCGCTCTAGTGTTCACTTTGTCATTATTGTGCAACATGGTTTCAATGATCCATATTAGAGACATAGTACATTCAACCTTGTCACTATTTGTTTAACCTAGTTTTAGACATAAATCAACTTGCTAAGAATCATAAAGCTATGCGAATGCTCTAAACCCGATTATCTATCTCCTTGAATGTATCGAGTGCTTGTATTTGTAGCCTTAGTTTCCACTTGAGTATATTACTATTGTATTTGATTGTATCATTAAATATTTTAGATGTTAATCCTAATTAGGGTGAAACACTTTAATTTGGGTGTAATAAATGAGTAATTTGTCAATAGATATTAATTTTTGAGATATTTTATACTCATGTGTGTTTTATACTCCTATAAAAATTAATATCTAATACAAGGATTGGTATTTTGAGTTTCATATTTGAATAAATAAATTTAATAAAAACAACATCATCTCTTACAAGATCCAATCTCACTCAAGAAATAAGTGGTAATAAAAAAACATAATTTTGTATAAGATCCAACCTTAAGAAAGAAGTAACGATAAAACAAAATAATTGCTTATAAGATATGGCCTCAAGAAAGAATAAAAACAAAATTATTTCTAGGATAAGACTACACTTCTAATTAGGATAAGACTACACTTCTAATTATGGATCATGGGAAATGATCCAAAATGTGGATAGGAAAACTCACATATAGTGTTATCCAAAAGCTTCATCTTATTTCATGGGCTATGAAAACATAAAACCTTTGAATATAATTTCTTATAAGATCCAACCTTTAAAAAGAAATGGTAATAAAAATAACATAATATTCTTATAAGATTTGGTGTTGATGTTGATGTGACCACCACTCATTTGAAATAAATGTTTATGAATAATACATCTCAAATGTTCATTGGTCACATACAATATTTAGTCTCAATATGTTATTAAAATATTTCATTTTATACATTTATTGTATGTGTAGTTATTTTTAACAACTTATAAGAGAACAACAATTTAAAAAAGTGAATCGACCAAGAGTATCTAAGAATAATTATATAGTTCGATTAAAACCCAACTAGATGAGTCCCAACTAAGAACAACTTATAATGGTGATGTCAAAGGGCTTTAACATTGTAAAAAAAAATACTACAAAATTTTTCATGAAGTCTTGTAAAGAAAAAATAATGTTTATAATATATACTCAACTTTATTGGGCAACACATTGGTGTTGTCATTCCACTTCACAACATGCATCAAAAGACTTGTTCTCCCCTCCAACTAAAAAAATTACACTTGAGTCATATTATAGGATTCCCTTTGAAAAAATTGTTAATTTACTTTCACATATTTAAATCAAAGTGAATCTCTTCCTAAGAACTCCAACACAACTTCGATGTTTTGGGACTAAGTTTGGGTTTCACCAACAATATTTTAAAATTGAGTTTCCAAGAATGCTCTCCTTTTGACCATTGTAGTTTAGGTGTTAAGCATATGGAATGCCACCTATCCAATAATAACCTTTTATTCTTGAAATTATTCATCAACCTTAATCTAACAAATTAATACTTAGTAAAGAGAAATGTCTTGTCCTTCATAAAGAGAAATGGCTAGTTAAATTAGTCATTAGTTTTTCGGTCACGATTTTCTTGTACTTTATGTTTATATTAATAAATGGGAAAGATTTTTAATCAAAAACAAGGCCATGATATGGGAAATATTGTCGAAGGAGATGATTTTGGAGATGTGGGAGGACATGTTTCATTTCATTTACAAGTGTGATGTGGTTTTGAATTTCATTTTAAGCATATATGTTATAAATATAATAGCAAGGAATGCTCTCTTCAAATGACTTTTTAGTTACATTGTAGTTCCTCCGACCCATTTGCACCTAGAGAACTTCAAGACCCAAAAGTATGATCTTTAACCTTTGGTCTATAGTCACAAGAAAAAAAGTCTCATACTTTAACTACCATCAAAGTGTTAGCCTATTGTAAGCCACTCCTTACATGCTTAATCAATCTCATGAAAATGTTATCCAACATTGTAGATGGGATTCCCATTTATTTTGTCATTTTAATTCCTTGTGTATGTATCTCGGTAAATAAAAATTCCAAGTCACTAAATTTTTAGGAGGAGATAACTAGATTAGGTACTCACCTCCTAGGTACCTATTTGCAAGACGAAGAAACATTATCCCTATTCTCCATGATCGAAGAAATTTCGAAATAAAAACATGCCTAAAGTTTGTGAGAATTTTCTGTTTCCATTAGTGTTTCCTTTTTGGTTGCATATTTTCTCTCTCAAGTCAGTTGTAGCCTTATTTTAGATCAAAATAAAAAAACAAAACAAAGTTGTTTTGAAGTTTATTAGGGTTTTTCCTTTGGTGGTTTGTTTTTATTTTTGCCTTGCTGGAAAAGGCATGAAGATAGTTGTTGGGTGAGTCCTACCTTGTGGCGTCTCGCTCTGGTTGTGCCATCCATGCCAAGGAAGCAATGTAGAAGACACGGATATCCTCTTCAATTATGGTCATTTTTTTTCGCAAATGCTTGAGAAGGTATCTAAGCGAGTTAAGTAAATGAATCGAAAGTAATCATGACATACATAATTAAATTAATAAATATTTTAGAAATGACGGATCACAAAAAAGGTATAGATCGAAAATTGGTGGCCTAAAATTTTTTTGTATAAAATACAACGATTCCAATGGTCCTAAAGTTGTCATATGCTAGAAATTTTTACATAAAAATGATTTCACAAATTATAAGAATAAAAATTTTACAAAAGAGACTACGGGGGTAAACATGAACACATCTAAGGAGCTACACAATAAAAAATGAAACCTTATGAAAATTTCAAAGATAGGACATGAAAACATTACAACACCAGGGTTTGAATAAATGTAACATGGATCAACTACATGCTTTTTTCCCATGCGGTTGGATTAAGATTTCGCGTTATGGGACTTGTCACACCTGTAATTAGAAGGTGTTAATTAACACTGAAATTACTACTTGTTATAAAATGAATGAAATGACTCCATATCATAGTGAGATCCCTTCTATTTGCATACATTCCATAGACGGATTATAGAACCAAGCATTTCAAATGAAGCAACAAATGTGCAACATAGTTGTGAGGGTCAAGTAAATTCCCGAGAAATTAGACATAGGACTTTGGTTGCCCTAGTACAAATGCTAGCTGCATGAGAAAACATCACAGAAGAAAAACATAGGGGAAATGGGCGAATGAATAATTTAATAAAAATTCTGAAGAACCGAAAGTTTAATAGTTTAATTGGCACAATCACCAAAATGACGACTAGAAAATAGTAAAATATGACCGATTCACAATAATTAGGCCTGGCGTACATGTTTACAAGAGGAAACGCTGGTAATATTTCTTAAATTGTTGTCTAATCCTTGCACCCGCCTCTGTTTTGTAATAAACGTGTTTGCAAAATTAACCAAATAAAGAATAAGTGTCTAGTTTTATGACTAAAGTTTCATTGAGGGGAAAAAGGAAATTGTACATATATTTACTAACACAAAGAAATTTAATTAAATCAAAATGGAGTCAAGAAAGAAGGGGTAAGATCAGTCAAATATGAAAATAAAATGCACACAAAAACAGACTTTTCAGAATAAGCCGAGAAAGAACCGTGCTAAAAAAGAGTGTTGAAATAGTCGTCCTCAAAACATTCTGTCACAGCCAAAAATTGAAACCGCCACAATTTACCAGAAAAACCAGCCCGACAGTAAGTGGTTTTCCGTGTAAAAAACAAAATTTCATTGATATGTTGTGATTTTGACACAGCGGACATGCCTCCCAAATAGAGAATCATTGCGCATATACACACAAAAAAATAAAAGCAAAATGTTATCTCTCTTATCAGTAAGCTATTTCAGCGAAAATAAACTTAAATCCAACAAAATAAATCGAAATTTAGGCATAATCTTCAATTATATCCAGCAAACAAGTCGAACAGAGATGCAAATTCAGGAACACAAGTTCGTATCATCCTATCTTTTAAATAAATATCCGTATAATGCAAAATCATTCCAGAAACTTCCCCCAAAAATAATGGATAAAGTTCGAGTTCATTTTCAGATTTCTTGCTTAGCGAGTGTGGGATTTGCCCTTCTCAAATCCATGAAAAGTTGTCCACCCTTTCTCAGAACAACATCTGCCCACACCGCTAAAGAGGTCGTTCTGTTTTTGATCCGAAGAAGCACGCACAGCTTCGACGCACCACCAAACTGAAGCATGTCACGAATAACAGCAACGCTGGGTACGAAAATACAGAGTGACCATAGTATCCTAATGGCTTTCCTCAAACTTTGAAATTGTGATAACAGCAGCACTGGGTGAGAAAATACAGAGCGACCATAGAAGCATGTCTTGTATTAAATGACAACTTTTCAAAGAGATGGACCTGTGCGTTAAAAGCCGAGCCACCCATCTCCGACAAACAATCGCCCAACCCTGACAAACAGCCGTAATTCACACAGTATAGGCAATCAAACCTTTTGCACAGTAAGGAATAAAGGGATTAACCAATCAAATGCAAGCGAAAAAAATTGCACCATGAAACTTTAGCTACATGTTATTTAAATACACATGGCATTAGTTTATTGGCTTTTGTGAAAATGAGTATTTGTTCTTGTGAAACCAATATACTTGCCTTCGGCAGTATAATAAACAAACTAATAATTTTGTACCATTTTAATTTTCCAATTTTAATTTCAACTTCTCCTTTAATTTTGATAGTATTTTGATCATCTTAATTAATATTATACTCCTTACACTCTTGTCTTGCTTATTACACTACTTACAATTTTATAAGTTACTTTTGGCCTTTAGTGGACGTTGAGATATAAACTAATATTGATATTTTAAATATATCTATTTTGAAAAACATGAGAGATATCATATTTTAAATATATATTTTGGATCTTTTTACATACCATAAACCGATTAATACCACATTGATCAACAATTTCATTATGTTCTCTACAAATTTCCTATTGATTGATGACAAATTATGACATCAATCTAGCTACACCAATATTTTGGGCTCAAAAACATATTTCTAAGAAAATAAAATGACCTCCAAACTCCACCATGGCCATATTTTGATTTGCAAAATGAAGAAAAACTTTATTGTGTACCTAAAAATAAGTGAGATATATTTAGTACTTAGCATTGCTTTTATAATGTTTTATTATAGGGCCTAAAAGTAAGCAATGAGTTAAATATGGGTTAGCTAGAGCACACATTGTGTGAGAGATATTTTATTATAGTTAGATTTGCATGTGCAATCCACCTTTCTAGAAACAAGTTCTCCCATTTTTCCATTTATTAGTAATCTTACTCTATTTTTATTGGTATATGGAAAAAAGTCCTATCAAGTTGTTGAAGCCGCCACCAAAATGTGGAGGGGAAATTATCCAAGAACCAACTCTTTTTTTTTACTAAATGGGAGGTGAAGTCGATTATTTGATGAGTTATTCAAGGATCTTGAAAGGAGATTCCCTTGAATCAAGAAGGTAATTGAAGTAGTTAGTTGATGAAGAGGAAGACAATCACATTGGGGAAACTTGAATTGGATCCACCATATACCTAGTTAATGTACATGTTTTAAAAATATATGTTTGTAGAGGCATGTACGAGAAAAATTTCAAGTTTTAGAGTTCAAGGCCAAGCTCTCGATAAATAAGGTGCGAAAGATCTACATCACAACCCCGTGGTTTGAGATTCGAATAAGGGTAAGTATTTTCCAACCAAGCTCTTTTAAAAGGGTTGTCATTGTAGTGAGAAGAGCATAAAAACATGTTAATGTATATAAATCTTCTAATTGGGATAACAAAGCCAAAGAAGATGGATTTTTTGAGACTTCGCTACTTAAAACCCTAGTTGTAGGTCTTCCCATGTACCCAATCATTGTAAACCCATATAATAGGTGTTTTGACCCGTGGAGCAGGGGTCATATATATAACCCATCAAAGGTTTGTATGGTAGAGGATGTGGGTTCTTTTGAGCTAGAAAATAAGGAGGATATCTTTGAGAAACCTAATATAGGGTGTGAGTTTGAAAATGTGTCTCTTACTACAATAGAAATATGAGAACCATTTGTTTCATTTTCTACGATAAAATGGCTAGGAATTTTAAGGCGAAGCCTTTGTCCTCGAGGGAAATCAAAACTATTTATTATAGTCAAATGAACATAAATTTGAAGGAGCATTTTGACTTTATAGGTCACCTTTATAATATGGATATAGAATTGTCTATCCTAGGGATTTCTGAGCTATTATGAAAATATAAGGTGGTTTTGAAGACCAAGATAAAACTAAATATATATTAATGCACCTAAGAAACTATAGATTTAGGGTCTTGCCTTTTGAGCATGGGATTAATGCAAGCACTTTTTGGGTATTTGTGGACAAAGCACCTCAATAAAATATGGTACATGTCCAAGGTGAAGCTGGAAATGGAAACATAAGAGTATGTATACAAATGTTTAGACCCAAGACAATGCTATAAAAGGTTATAATAAAAATATTTTAAAACATGAATTTCCAAAAATGATGAGAATACATTGACAAGATGGAAAGAAAGAATTAAGAAAAATTAGAGGTGGGAAAAATTGGCAAATTTAAAGGTAATTAGAGAACATTTGTTGGAAAATACGCCCAAAATGCAAGGGAAATCTAAGAGCAGGGGAAAAAAACCTCATTCCCATTCATGTGTTATGTTAAGTAGTGGTGTATGATACAATGGTCAAGGCTTTCTTAAAGTAGGGAGGGGTCTTGAATTCCATTCTCATAATGTAAAATTTTGCACTTTCAAAGTTTGACTAGGCGTAAGATGAAAACTCTTTAAGGGGGAGGTCATGTTATGTACCTAACACAACATATATTTAGTGCTTAATTAGTATTATTTTTATTATGTTATATAATAGGGCCTATAACTAGTGAAGGGTTAATCCATAAGTTAGCTATGGATTAATTAGGTTTCTAGTGGTTGACTTTTTTTAAAAAAACCTAAAGAACGTATCATCTTTTATAATATCAAAATTTAATGTAAGATATTGCCATCATTATATGAAAGCTCTATTGTTAGGGTCAAATTTGTGCATGCAATTTATATTTAGGAAAGCATGTGTTCCCATCTTTCCATTAATTAGTATTTTTACTCTATAATTTTGTTGTTCTATTTTCTATTGGTATTTGGAACGCAAAAAGAAAATAACAAACTTCTAAGTGGTGGTCAAATAGATGTCAAATTTACAGTTGAAAATGTCACATGGTAGCCCAATAAACATCAAATTTAAGATCGAAATTAATTGTTAACAACACAAAAATTACAATCCACTTATTGTCACCCTTTGCCATTGTAGAACACCAACCAACATAATTATATTAAACTAATACACGTATCTTAAATACATTTATCCGAAAAGCATTGAGAGATATCAATCTGAGGGCCCTTAGCCTAGTTTTTTAACATATCACAATTATTACGCTGAAGGCGTTACCCCTATGGGAAAGGGCTTTGTGGACATTCATGGGACTGTGTCAAATTTGACGGCCTAAATGATGATTTTGCTATTTTTAACAATTTTGCTTTTGCTATTTTTAACAATTTTACTTTTTACTTTTCTAACAATTTTGCTTTTTTGATTTTGCATGTTGCTTTGGCTTTACTATTTTAAAATTTTATTTTATAGCTTTTGCATGCATTAACCTTTAAATACTAGTCACTAACACTATAATTTCATTATTTAGGCTCTCCAAGTTCCAGTCAATCCCCTGCGTTAAATCAAATTTTGCAAGTATGCATTTAAATTCATAGTCAATTGGTGAATTCATTTGATCTCGGCATTCTTGTCCAAAGTTTCTCGAAATCCTGTAAAAATTTACAGAATCCTAAATAGGTGAAAAACAATCACAAAAACATGAGTACAAAAATATACTATTTCATTGGTAATATTTAGGCACATCTTCATGTTGGAATCGGGCTTCAATCTTAGATACAAGGACACAATTACCATGTAGATCTTTGTGAATATTTTAGCGCTCTCACTAATTATAATCGTTTCCTCCTTGTTGCATCATCAGACTTGCCTATCACAGGCACGTGCCACAAGAAATAACTACAAATATGGTGTTGTCGGTAAGGAAATCTGAAACGTGACTGTGGTGAAGCAGAGCTGCTAACATTCCACTTATTGGAAGATAGATTCTCCAAATAAAACCCAAGGAAAAATAAAAAAAGAGTTCCCAACAAAGAAATTTATGGTGGAGTTATGAACCGCATAGACATAGTTAAATGACTATTTCAATTCATATGTGTTTCCATATGCAGGTGTAGTATAAAGACATTTAGTTTTTACTAAAAACACTATGTTTCTTAATTGTGGATTTTCATAGGAATATTAATATCTTTCTATACACACTCAAGAGTCTCGAACCTTGGCTGATTCGGTGATCTAGAATCATTTTATAAACTTTGCTTCTTAAAATTGAATTTCAAGTCCACGAGCATTTACGTTGCCGACCATCAAAACCATGGTCACAAAGAAAACCACGTTAATCCCCTTGTTTTTGGGTGGAAAACAAAATTTAAACTACTGACTCTTCAATACAATCTCTTGAAATAAATGTTTTTAAACAACATAAAATTTATTATATCAATATTGTAGTTAATTATGATGATGATTAGAACTTCAAAAGACAAATATAAAAAAACATTCATATATTATCATTAAGATATGAAATGAAAGTATGGTAACACAATAATTTTTAAAACAGTAAATATATCTTTCTTGAAGTGCGTTTTTTCTAGACGATACATCTGGAAACGTAAATCAATATCTTAATCATGTGCATTTCCATTTATATTGTCAAGTTATTTATTCTCATTTTTCAAGCCTAGGAATTGCGCTCGAACAATTAATCTTTCTCCATTTTAAAAACATGTTTCTCGTCTTTATTTTATGGCATTACTAAAGCATCACGTAACATAGTGTTATGGTTTAGATTTAAAAAATTGTATGCCTCTTGAGCATGCTTAAATATATCTTATGATAGATTGAAATAAGGACTCTTCGTCAATGAAGAGCTACCCAAGATTCAGGTATTTTTTACTCAAAGCATCATCGTGTGTCACCGAAGCCAAGCTACAACAGTTGTTTTCATAAAACATGACATCAAAAAAGGTTTCCCTCCTACAATAGGGGATCTACGACAAATAATTTATGATAACCCTGAAAATTGCCTCCCAGGAAATTTGATGCAATTTGGCAACATTCTTCAAGAAACATGTTCTTGTTGGTTGAAAAGTGGATGTGAACAAAATATATTCATAGATGCATCCAAGATGACCCTTTCCTCTTAAATGCATAACAAATACTAGCTTCCAACCCTCTCTCGAACTTGGAAGAGCTATTGAATCGAGATCAACGCCACACCAAATGCTCGAGCAAACATGTTTATGAAAAAAAAAAAAAGGGCTCCAATGTCGATACAACACCCCTTGGGAAATGTGGCCACATTTTGAATTTATTGTTGGCAATGATGGGAAAGTTCAGTATTTTCCTTCCAGGAATGATGTCAGCTAAACATAAATAATCAAACAATTTTGTCCATCTGGAGAGCCAATATTGATTATCACCCCATACTATCAAAACATGTAGTATTAAAGTACATTATAAAATATGCTTCCAAGGTTGGACAACGATCTGAATCCTACCATCGATGTTGTCTAACTTCTAATTTCATATTGTTCTGACCCTGACCAGTAATCACATGTTTCCTTTCCGAAAATGCTAACAGATAATGTTATTGAGCATGATATGAATGCACAGGAAGCCTGTCATATATTGCAAAAATTGCTTTTTTTTCATGTTCCAGTCGTTATTATGTCTCCTTGAATGTACAGAAAATGGTGTTACGATGTATCGCTTAAACAAAATAACAAGCCAACCAATCATCTCATTTTATTGATGCTTACATGATACGTCCATCAGCTATGGACTCTATTTCACTTATTGAGCCTGTTTGGTCTTGGTCTTATAGTGCACAACATGTTAAAGACAAATGGAAGGCACATACTATACCTTCTATTGTTTGTGTGTCTCCCAGATTTTTTCATATTCCCGCTCAAGATTCTATGTCTTTTGATATATTTTTAGAGTGATCTCCTTTTATACAAGCCATTTCAAAACATTTCTTTAGACATAGGGAACACATGCAAGGAGATTACTTCAAATTGGGATTTGATGCGGAATGATTTTCATGCATGGCATGTCAACTGAGAACCCATTCAATGTGAGCAATCTTCAGGAGCAGAATTTGTAGTTGAAGATGAAATGAAAACATCATCCACTATAATGGATGAATGGGAACTTCTTTCACAATTGCATCCCCAAAATCATATGACCCATGATAGCCTGCACATGCTACGCCACTGAAAATTTGACATACATTACAATTTTTTGATAATCATATTCCTCTTTCATTACTAAATACCGGTCATCTTTCATTGAAGCATGCAATCACTCAACTTCCACATTGCCTTCTCTTTGTTTGTCACATGAACAAAAAATAACTTTTGATACTATTCTTCAACACTTCATGCACATAGAACAATTGCTACCACTTCAATTCATAACTCAAGCTATAGACGGGAAAGGTAAATCATATCTCATAAATATTATTAGGTCAACATTATCTTCAATACCAGATACAAATTACTCACCTCTTTTAGTGCTTGCACCTAATGGAGTCACGTTGACTTCAATATCTTTGCATTAACAAAACATGTCTGCCTGCACATTCCTATTAGAGATATCAAACCACTTGAAGGACATGCCCTTGCATTTCTTCAAGACTCCCTTAAACATGTTCAATATATTCTCATAGATGGAATGAGCTTCATTGTTCCCAATTTATTAGCGAAGATCAATTTACGTCTTCATGAATCTTTCCCTCGCTTCGAAACATTTGTATTTGGTAAAAGATCCATCACTCTTTTCGGTGACCTTGGTCAGTTGAACCTGTCAGGGACATCCCATTGTATGTTGGCCACTCATTTGGTGCTAAGCTATGGAAATGCTTCTCCACCTCAATTACACTAAGAACAGTCTTCCGACAACAAGGTTCCACTCCACTACAAGTTTTTTTCCGCAAACTCTTAACCAACATTCAGAATGCAGTCCTACTTCCATTTTCACATTTTTGCATTTCAATGTCTCTTATAATGTAATTGCTTCGTTAACTATGAGATTTTTTTCCCTCTTTTTACTTTTTTTTCATATTTCAAGTAATTTTCTATGTCTTCTCTTCTTTAATTCGTTTTCCACAATGGTTCATTCCCCTACCATCCCTTTCGGCGTTCACATCACACACCACACGTGTGATTGCTAGTTAATAACTTTAATGTGATCTTCACAAATTTCTCATTAAATAATGACTAATACTAGTATTGATAAACTAATACGCAGTGCTATACATAAATATTTCTCAAAGAAAAAAAGCCTCCAAATTCTATGGTAGGCCCAAATATTATGACTTTTGATTGACATCTATACAAAAAGGAAGAACTTCTTTAAAGTGATGGTCAAATAGATGTCATTTTGAGTCAAAATTTAAGGCGAACACATTCACAAAACACTATAACACATCACCATCCCAATTACTATTACTATCATAGAACACCTTTCGACATAATTAAGTAAAATAACGCAGAATCACTTGAGAAGGTTGGGGAGTGGGTCTCTCATATGACCTCCGAATGCTTTTTTAAGAGAGAGAATATGATATGTGGCAAGGACGTAGTCAAAGAACGCTTATAAGCATCTTGTCAAATTGATGCCCTTCTTTCCAACGCGTGGTTCTTCCTATGTAATCAGTCAATATGAGACGACTTATGGAAGTGCTTTCATACCATAAGGTTTGGTATTGAACATTTTTTAGAACGTTTAGATCCGGTAAAGCCTATTATAAGTCAATGGTCAATGAAGGACGAGGATAAGAGTTTCTAGATTGAAATCTTTCCGCGTTGTTTGGTGGGGTTGTCCAAATATTTTCAGGAAATAAAAAGGCATGTTTGATAATAATTTATGGTAGCTATATGGGTATATAAATTTGGATGAAGAGAATATAAGGATCATTGATTGTTTAATTCAGGATTAGCGAGTTTAATGAACATAAACCTTAGATCTTGGAACCTACACTTATCTTCAAATTTAATGATTTATGTAGTGATGGAGTGCTACATATTTTATTGTTGATGAGAATATTGTATTAGAAATACATATTACATTCCTAATTTTTTTACAAACATAAACTACGTAGATATTTAGAATGTCGGTTCTTAATCGGACATGACTAAATTTTGTAGACTAGTGCATAGATTTGTGCACTCTCTAAGTAGTCTCACCTTGTGAGCTACTTTAATTACCCTTCAAGAAGAAAGTTACTAACTTCCTTCTTCAAGCTAAGAGGCTTCCAAGATTTTCCTCCAACTTAACCTAAACTCCTTCAAAAGGAATTCATTCATTATATCCATACGCTCCCTCAAAAATTGCTATCACAAGGAAACACTTCAAATTGCAAGTGTGGATGTGGCTTCCACCCTTTTGTCAACTATAATGCTTGTATTGTCATGAATGTTATCATCGGCCTATCATGGACACATGACCTCGTTAAGGAACTTGGCGAATGTAAGATGATGTGTGCATGGGTAGAAAATATACTTTATAGAAGTAGCCATCCACTTTCTCCTCCATGGTTGTCACTTGTCATTGTGAGCTCAATTGCTCGGACATAAGAGTCGTTATATAGTTATGTAGGAATCTACCAAACTTCACATAATTTTGTAGGGTCTTTTGTAGACACGTAACTTTGTAGAAAGAAGATCGTTGGCTAGATTTTCTACACAGTGAAAACCTAAAATCATGAAATAAAACTCCCTCATTTACCGAGTGAGGCTCCGTGTAAGATTTTGTTAGTTATATTTTCTAGTATTTATTTGTTGGTATTACTTTAACTATGTAGCTCACGAACCATAGCTAGATAGTTTTTGCAACAAGTAATGTGAGATGTAAAAGAAAGGAAAAAAAATATGCGAAGAGGAAAATAATAGAAACGGGAAGAAAGAGAGAGGATGTGCAACCCAATCAATAGTTTACTGAGTTCATCACATGCACATAGATTAAAACGAATAGATCATGAAATACAAAATTCAAAGCAAATGAAACTTTCGGATCTAGAATAACACAAAGTTTATGAATAGATCTAGAAATAAATACGAGACGAATGCACCGTTGACACAAAGTTCTTCGAAAATATCTTCTCTATTCCTCTGCTTGTAGAAATCAAGGGTTTCAGCTCAAAGTTTGGAACACAAGAATGTTGATTACAAATTTTGATGATTTAACCCGTAAGTTCTTCCTCTACTTATAGTGTGTAGAGGGGAAATTACAAATGGGAAATTGAACTAGAACATGAAGAAGTAGTAAAGGGAACATTTGGCAAAGTCATCTTCCTAAAATTCCTCTCTTAGTGACATGCATCAGGAGTCTAAGTCAAAATTGTGCACATCTGTCACCTATCTTAAAGAATCTTCCCACATAACTTAAAGTAATGGTTTTTTCAACCAATAAATTTAATTTTACATTTTCATCCTGGGAACATAAGAAATAAGAGAAGGAAGAAGAGAAGAAAGAAGATTTGCCAGCTGTAACACTTATACTTTCTTTTTGTTATGATATTGAATATACTTGTCAAACATGTAATTCAACATCTTCCCATCTGTTTTAACAATAAGCATCTCTCTCGGTTCTGAATTGTAACAACCCTCTGGACAAAGCAACAACGTTAGCCTTCACTTTCTCTAAACCAGGCCCATATCCCTCAACATTTGCTTGAAGCTTTATGAGTCTACCAATCAAATCCATCGTGAAAGGTATGGTGGCTTCATCAACTTCTTTCTCGCACAACCAACATAAATTCCTCATGGGAAGCAGGTAATTCATCTGGGATGCTCTCCGACACTTCTCCCATCTTACTCTCCAGCAACTGCATCCTCTTCAACATGAGCTTGAGGATCTCTACGTGGAAGGAAACTAAAATTTCTAACTGCTTCCCCTTTTCCACCAATCTGCCAGGCACAATCTGCTCTGTAATCAGCACATCCTTTGGCAACGAGTGTATCTTAGCCAAAGTATCCAGATGACTTTCAGCCACTATGTTCTCATCTTTTATCTGTGTCATCAAATCCTTTAGCTGAGACACTGCCATGTGCATGTTCTCTAATTCAGCCGGTATTGGTTCGAATTGCTCTGAAGCCTGGTGAATGATTTGCTCCTTCCAGTGGGCAATAGCTCTGACTTGATCCCCTGCATCTTCCACCTCCTACATCAAATGATTACTCACCTACTCATGTGCTAAAATGGGCTGAGAGGAAGGTTTGGCAACCTTAGCAATGATCTCGCACAACTGGAACACCTGCTTCTGAAGCTTGGATCTCTCAGCCTTCTCTTTGTCAAGCTTAAGGAATAAAGCGTTCATTAGCGTCTGTGTATCCTGCTTTAATCCTTCTGTGGTAGTTTGACCTATTAGCACTTTGGTCACTGCTATATCAGCTGTCGTGAGCTCTCCCTTGTGATTTCCTTCTGTTGGAACAAATAACTCAGCGAACTTCTGTCCCGATTCCTCAATAATCAACCTAGAATTCATTTTGGCAACTTTAGGTCTTCTATCTCTTCCTCCCAAACTTAGGAGCAGCTGAAAGTCGTGCTCTTCTAGGTTGATCTCCTCTCTAGCTTCTGGGATTGTCTGCAAAGCTAACCATGATGAAAATTTGCTTCTTGGGGAATGAGAAGCCACCGAGTGCACCACCATCTCATGCTCTGGTTACACTCTATCAGAATTTGCCATCGTGTTATGACTGCTACCCTCTGAATTGTCTAAAGATAATGCCTTTTCAAACTCCGCCATCTGTGCTTTCAACTTCTCCACATGGATAGGTGAAGACCTGAGTGGTCGAGGAGAAAATACAAATGATGTTGGATTCAAAGGAGGAACAACAAGATCTCTCTGAGGTTTCGGGGTTGCTAAAGTGCTATGAGTTGATGTTGGAGAAGTTGGAACTGGCACGATAGCTATAGATTTGGCCTTCTCCTATATGTGAGACTTCTTGGGAACTTTAAGCATTTCCAACCTTCTCCTACTTTCACCTTCGTGCTTTCTTTTGCTGGAGTCTCCGTGGTAAAGTTGCATGTGATCTGATTCATCAAAGCTTCATCCAGGCAATACCCCTTTGTCAACAACCAATTCGAAGTGTTAACCAGAACTGCGGAAGATCTTTCTTCAATTGTCTGACAACCACCAATGTTTTCTTGAAGAGCAGCTCTATCTCCTCCCATCTGATGATACGAGTCAAGTATCACATGCCCATCATCTGCGAGATCTGCAGGTATTTGTGCCAAACCATAATTAGACACTTGTTGCGCCGATAACCTGTTGAAGTCTTTCTTTCTGACTTCATACTTGTTCCGCACTTCATCCAGAAGTCCTCCAATGAAGGCACATGTGAGTATTCCTGGGAGATTGTCTTCTTCGCTACTCATATGGGTCAAAGTTTAGCCGTGTTGGGAAGAACTCAGGCTCATACTTAGAAAACATTTCAGCTTTGACTCCTCTAGCTTTGTGGATGTTCTTGTAGCTGTAATAACCCATTGTGATTGGAAAGAAACCTGTAGGCTTGTTCCACTTTGATTGTAAGCCATGTATATCCATGAGTTGTCTGCACAACTCCATAATGACCCACTTGTCGTTTGGATACCTCGGCAACTTTACTGGTTCTCCCGAAAATCCAGTCACCCTGAGATAGGTGAAGTCTGTAAACTGGATGAAAATGTAGCCATGCTAAGATACAACTTCCCAAGCTTCTTTTCTTACCATGTTGGTCTTCAGATCACTATTTAGTTTGCAAATGAATTCATAGAAGAACCCATCATTGACCGCTTTGTAATCTTTGTGGCACTCAGGAACTGTCAACTGTGGATAGCACTCAAAGATAGGATCTTTCACCAGTATGCCTCGTCTATCCAGCTTGGAAAATATGCCTGCGAGGCTGCTGCATATACCAGGTATGAAGTCATTTTGAAGTTGTAAGTCCGCCTCACACTCCGAAGTTGCTCACCAATGTTGTCACTGATGATCTCTGCCCAATTGATTATTGAATCAGCTCTGTTGATCTCGATAGTCCTCACAAAAGCATACATCCATGAGCAAAAGTTGTGAGTATTGGCTTCTCCACTTATCCTGCAAAGCAATTTAGTGATATCATCCACCTCCTGCACCAAGTTGGATCGCGGAAGAGTCCTCGGGAACTTTGATGGGGACCTGGGCTTCTTCATATATTGGTTGTTCATTATGCCCACACAATCTGCTTTGTGTTTCTCCCACCGTTGTCCGCATCCAAAGCATGTTGATTGCAATCACTACTGTTCATGTCGAATTTTTAGACAATAATTAATAAAATGTGCATCCAACCTAATAATTGTCTTTCCGGAGCATCCCGCATTGTTCTGGAAAGAGGATGATATGATCTTACACACTCCATGAAAATTCAGCAACCGAGTTGTGGATGGGAATACTTGATGTTGGAATAATTCCACTTTGCTTTTCATCACAAAGCATAAGAAATGTCTTTCCGACCACGGATATGTCAATTATTTCGGAGATGGGTTCAGGGCCTATGTATGTGTCATTGATATCGGTAAATATGGAAGTTATGCATGATTGATTCGGCCATACTCTCTATCATCACGCTTCATCATGACTGGAGCAATCTTTGTCTCGAGAAATCTTTGTCTCTGCTTTCTTTTTCTTTTAATCTGTCGAATTCTTTATAATCGGATCAATTCATGCAGATCTAGCAATTTCTTGATTCGAGAAGATATATTAAATGTACCGACATTGATTTGAACTTCCTTTCACCCGTATGAACACTGTATTGAATACCGCAATTATTTAAGACAAAGATGAAGTCCAGAGCATGAATACTTGATTTCTGTCACCAAAATCTGCATATAAAGCCTATTGCCCTAAAATTTGAGGCTTTGCTTACATGCAAAGCAAGCATAAATATTTTTAAATTCACCTGGGCACTTATAGCAACATGCAGATAATTATCATAGCATAAATCAAGCTATTCCAACCCTAGGCACCAAACCTTGAAGCTTCCCGGCAATGAAAAACACCTCCAGATGCAAAAATCCTCCTTAATGGCGAGGTGAACGCTCACACTTTCCATACATGGATGTATGCTTTCATCAGGACCCTTGAAGTCAACAAGGTTGATTCCATAATCAGTTGGTCGGAAATCATTAGCGACAACATTAGTGAGCAACTCCGGAACGTGAATCGTACTTTCAGCTTCAAAATGACTTCCTACTTGGTGTACGTTGTAGCTTCACAAGGCATCTTCTCCAAGTTGGACAGATGTGGCATTCTTTCTAAGGACCCCATTTTTGAGTGCTACCCACAACTTACTGTACCTACGTACGAGAAAGATTTCAAAGTGGTCACTGATGGATTCTTCTACGAATTCATTTGTAGGTTAGACAAGGACCTAAAGGTCAACAAGGTGAGCAAGGAAGCATGGGAAGTTGTATTGGCAATCTGTTCATTCAGTTTACAGATTTCACATACCTCAGGGTTACCAGCTTTTCTGGAGAACCGGTTAAGCTGCCTAGATATCTGAATGATAAATTGATCACCATGGAGCTGAGCAGACAACTTGTGGAGATACATGACCTTTAATCAAAATGACACAAGTCTACGGGCTTCTTCTCGATCACTGTGGGGCATTATAGCTGCCAGAGCATTCATAAGGCCCAAGGATTGGAAGCGGAAATGTTATCCGAGTATGAGCAAGAATTCTTTCCAAGGCACGATTGAACTTTGATCCATTTGGAGTAGCTAGGAAGATGATCTCCCAAGAGTACGCACATGTTCCTTCATTAGAGGATTTCTGGATGAAGTGCAAAAGTGAGTACGAGGTTAGAAAGAAGGATTTCAGCAGGCTATCAACACGGTAAGTGTTTGACTTTGGACTAGCACGGATACCTACGGATCTTAAAGATGATGGGAATGTGTTACTTGACGCTTACCATCAAATGGGAGGAGATAGAGCCGTACTTCAGGATAACGTAGGGGGCTACCATACGATTGAAGAAAGGTTTGGCATTGTTTTAGTGAATACTTCAAACTGGTTGCTGATGAAGGGATACTGCCTTGATGAAGCACTAATGAATCAATTCACGGGCAACTTCGGCACAGGATATTCCCTCAAGAGGAAGCACGGAGGAGAAAGCAGTAGAAGGATTGAGAAGTTGAAAGTGCACAGAAGATCTCAATCAAAGGAGAAGATCACTTCCACGACCATGACTTTAGTTCCCGCTTCTCCAGCATCCAGTACTTCATCGACTGTTGCACCTCAACAGGACACTTCCATGCCTCCATTGAATCCGGCAACATTCATCTTCTCTCCTCAGCCACTCTGCTCAGCACATGTTCCAAAAGAGACGTTGAAGCTGCAGATGACAGAGTTCGAAAGAGCTTTGTCCTTGGATGATTCAGAAGATGGCAGCCATAACACTGTAGCACTTTCTAATGGAGAGGAAACAGAACAGGAGATAGTAGTGCACTCAACAACTTCTCATTCTCCGAGAAGTAACTTCTCAAAATGGTTGGCTTCGTAGTTGGTTCCAGAAGCTAGAGTAGAAATGAACTTGGAGGAACATGACTTGCAGGTTGCTCCGAGTCTAAAGCGGAAAGGGAGAAGACGTAAAGTTGCTAAGGTAACTTCAAGGTTGATCATCGAGGAGTCCGGACGAAGTCTGCTTAAGATATCGGTTCTTGCGAAAGGAAAGAAGGAAGATGAGCTCATGACGAGAAGATGTAACAAAGAACTGAGAGTACCCATCGGTCAAGCCACCACGAGAAGGATCAAGCAGGATGATACAGATATTGATAGATGTTCTATTCCTTAGGCTTGATAGAGAAAAGGCGGAGAAAGACGAACTTCAGAAGCAAGTATCTCAGTTGTGTGAGATCATAGCCAAGGTTGCTAAATCTTCCACTCAGCCCATTTCAGAGCAGGTGAGTGATCATCTTATGCAGGAGATGGAGGATGCAAGCAATCAGGTGAAAGTTATTGATGAATGGAAGAATCTAATTATTCGTCAAGCTTTTATACAACTTGGAGAGGTGCCAACCCGCCTGAAGGTTATGAATGATGCAACAAATCAGCTGAAGCAACTGGTGACGAGCATAGTAGATATGAACACAGTTGCTGAGAGTAACCTGAGTACTTTGGCCGAAATCAACAAGCTGCTAAGAGAAGTATTGGTTGCAGAGCATATTGTACCGGACGGATCAGTTGAGAAGGGGAAGCAACTGGAGTTTGCAGTATCTTTCCGTTTGGAGATCTGCAGAGTTTTGCTGAAGAGGATGCAGGCACTTGAGAGTAGGACATCGTCCTTACCAGACAATATCATTTCTTTCACTGAGGAGGAAGTGGTCGGAAATGTTACTTCATACGTGCGGATCATTCCTAGCAGAGTGCCTAATTCCCTGGAAGGGTCTCTTCTGATGGTACAAAAGAGAATTGATAGAGCTACTAAACCTTTCACGATGAATTCCATTAGCAGACTGGTGGCACTGTAGGTGGATATTGCGAGGTTCGGGCCAAGCTTGGAGGATGTGGAAGAGTGTATCAAGGTGTTGAATGAAGGATTGCTACAGTTTAGGACAAAAAGGAAGTAGTGGCTAAAACAAATGGGAAGATGTTGAATCACATGTTCGACAAGTATATCCAGTATCAGAACAAAAAGAAGACATAAATGTTACAACTGGCTTGACTTCTTCTTCTATTTTCCACATTCCCGGATGAAATTGTAAAACTTTAAAGTTATTGGTTTTGAAACCATTACTTAGAGTTACGTGGAACAATTCTATTAGTTAAGTGATACATGTGTCACTTAAGGAGAAGTTAGAGGAGGATGATTGCCAAATGTCATCTTTACTTGTTGTTTATGTTTTAGTTTAGTTGAGTTTCCCATTTTGTGCTTTCCCTTTTACATTCTATAAGTAGAAGAAGAACCTCCGGATTAATGATCAAAATTTGTAAGCAGCATCCTTGTGTTCCAAACTTTGCTGAAACCCTCGAGAGCCACTTGAAGCGAAGGAATATATAGGAGCAGATTTTCGGAGAACTTTGTGTCACGGTGTATTGTGTTTCTAGCTTTTATATCTTAGATCTTTTAAATAAACTTTGTGTTATTTTAGATCTGGATCTAGAGCTGCCTTTGCTTATAATTTTGTGTTTATATCTATTGGTTTCTTCTATGTGCATGCAATCAACTCTACTATCTATTGATTGGGATGCACATCTTCCCCATTTCTTCTCTGTGTTTATATAATTCCCTTCTTCCATAAATATTTCCTTTCTTAAACAATTGCTTACTTGCTGCAGAACTGTACAACTATGGTTCATGAGCTGAATAGTTAAAGTAAAACCCCATATAGATACTAGCATACTTTAATTGACAAATATGACACGGGAGCCTCATCGGTAAATGAGGGAGATTTATCTCATGACTACCTAGGTTTTGTGCTATGCAAAAATCTAGCCAACAATGTACCTACAACTCTATTTGACTTGCCACTCCAATTCTTCAACACAAATGAATAATTTTGTATGAATTCAACCCATTTCATATATCTCTCGGCTTAACTTACCTTGACTTTTGATGAATGACAATGTTTGATGGTTTGTGTACAATATAATCTATTTGGGAAACAAATAATGCTTATACTTTTTAATATTTTGTACTATGACATAAAACTCTTGATCATAAGATGAAAAACTTTGCATAGATTTGGTCATTTTATCACTAAAGGAAGCAAAAACTTACATTATTAAATCAAAATAACTCTGCTTGTAGCTCCACTAACATCACAATCTACCTAAAACAATTTGTTGAATTCAAGAAAAATTTAGTTTGGTTGTTTATTCATCTTCCTCTTTGAACTATGGAAGTTGTGTTCTACTTATGTTGTTTGACTAAAATCTTTTAGGTCCTCTTTTGTCATCTATGTGAAAGGTTCACATATCCCACAAAATTATCTAACGAGCTTCCTATATAAACTTTCCAATCCATGTAAACTTCTCACTTTGAACATACTCCTTGGTTTATGCCATTCTTAGATAGCTCTCACCTTTTCGGATCCATTCACAATTGATATTAGGGAATCAAAACACCCAAGTGACCTAACCCCCTTAATAAAGTTACATTGCTTTAAGTTGATTAGGAACTTATCCTCTCTTAAACTTTACAACACTTGTCTTATGTGCATCAAAGTGCTCTTCTTATGTTTTACTAAAGGAAAAAATGTCATCTAAATACACACAATGAAAAAATTACCAAGGAATCATTTCAACACTTTAGTCACAAGTCTCATAAATGTGCTCGAGTCATTTGTCAATCAAAATTAAATAAAAACCACTCATACAAACAATCTTTTGTTTTGAACTTAGTATTCCACTTGTCCCCTTTTTTATTTTGATTTGGTGTCATCCACTCTTTAGATCAACCTTCAACAAGTATCTTGATCCACTCAAATAATTAATCAATTTTTCCATCCTAGGTAATAAATATCTATACTAAATAATAATTTGTTTATGACCCTTGAGTCAATGCACATCCTTCATTATCCTACTTTCTTTGGTGATAATATTGTTATTCTACAACATCCGGGTTCAAACTTTCTTTAGTCAACCCTTTCTTGAATAAATCCTACACTTGCTTCTTCACTTTCTTGTTTTCCATAAGTATTAACCTACATGTTGCCTTGTTTGGAAAACTAGATCCACAAATTCCAATCCATATGATGGTTGATGTTCCTCTTGAGGTGTAAAACATATGATAGTTCATTGGAAAATATATCTTTATATTCGCTCAATAAATCCTTCACTTCTCTAGGAAAATCTCTAGGATCCGAAATTACAATTACTTGAGAATGAAAGCAAAACATGCCTTATCTTTCTCCACCTCTCTCAGAATCACTTTCTAGAAACCAACTAGGTTTTGGGTGATATTCACTTCTTCACATTTATCCTTCAATAGACTCAAGGTATAATTCCTACCATCCTTCATAAGGGCGTAGGTATTCAAATTCCCGAGGTATTCCTAAGAACACAATGCATACCTCCATAGGCACAACAACACACAAAACTTCATCTAATATGAAAATCTAAAAAACATTGTTTGATCACCAAAGTATGATGTTTTTTAACAACTAGGAAAACTTGTATGTGTTTGGGTATGCGATGTTGGAAAAATTGTCAGTGCGCTCCCCATGGGATTCGTGTTATGGAATAACCACCTCCCCATGGATTCATTAACTTTAACGCTTGTATCGGAAATTGAAGGGTCAAACTTTTGGTTTAACGACAATCGCTTCCAACAATTGGTATCAGAGTGAAAGGTCACATACTCGAATCCCCTCGGGTAACTTTGGGGGGAGTTTGTTGGCAAAATTGTCAGCGCTCCCCATGGGATTCGTGACATGGACTAACCGCCTCTTGTGGATTCATTAGCTCTAGTGCTTGTATCGTAAATCGAAGGGTCAACCTTTTGGTTTAACGACAATCACTTCCAACATGTGATTCTCTTCAAATCAAGTTTTTCTACATCTCATTTGACACAATACTATTAGTGTTACTACTATCAAGGATAACTTTATAACACTCACATCTAGATTTGCATATGATTATGAAAAAATCTTTCTTTGAGTTGGTCCATTCTCCTCTTTCACATGTTTGAACAACATTCTCTTTATCATAAGATGTTCAATGTGTTTAGATTCCTCCAAACAATTTGGTAATGCAACACTCTCCTCCTTTTCGCTCGCACAAAGTAATTCTTAGCCTCATTTCTTTAACAACAATTATTTGCATTTACGGGCACTCAAATACTCTATGCCCAATTTCTCTACATATAAATCATATATCCAAGTATTCTCTACCTTTCCATCATTCATCGTATCCTCTTGCCCTAGAAGTATATTCTCTACCTTTCGATGCATATTAGAACTATGCGAAGTTCTTGCTTCTCCTTCGTGGGTATGTTGTCCTCTACCACCATTTGCTTGTCCTCTTCCTTATGAGGACTTTCTCTACGTCTCGTAGTATTTTGTTACTTCTTACATGATTTATCTTTCACCTTCATGGCACATTATCATTCTCTACAATATATAATCAAATACACCGACAAGTTGAAAGTTAACATTTTGATTATTTTATTTGAAGAAGCTAGACTAGATAAAACAACTTGAAAAATAAATAAAATTTATGATAAAAAATCCAACATCGAAAAAGAAATGTATATTTCGTAAACTTAATGGACAATCCTTGTCTCAAGTAGTTGTTTTCACCCAAAATATCCTTTTTATTAATTTTGTTCCATAGAGTGTTGAGTTTCTCACAACCCATTGATTTTTTTTTCATTTATCCATTTCCCTCTTCCATTAATAAGTTTGGACATATAGATTGTTGGAAATGTGTTGAGTATTTTCCATGAGTTACACTCTTCTAGATTATACAAAACCGACATGGTTGTGGGGGTCAGGGGCATTACCTCTGGGGGTCAGCCCACGAGGAATTTTTTTGGGGTCCCTTATTTTTCGGGGCCCATATAAGTTTTTTTAGCTTATGTTAATGATGGGTGGTTAGATAACTCATGTTTATGGGGAGCTATTATAGGTTGTATTCTTGGCCCATGGTTTTTGTACCCATAGCTTTGTAATATCGCTACGACGGTTACCTATTAATGCACTTACATATAGTTGGACACGTAGTAGGATTAAGCATAATGAAGAGTACATTATTGTATGGTAGAATGATTGAGTTAATACAATAAGAAGATAAGTTATGCGTTGGGTTTTTCCCCAAAAATGTTTCTTCATATATATCTTGTGTATTGTGTTATTTTGTGTTTGTCATTTCTCTATTTCTATTTATCTTAAAGATTATGTAAAGTATTTCTTCTCTTGTATTTGCTTATCGGATCAAATTCTCTTCGTAGATTACTTAAAAGACTTTGTTAATATGATTTTATAGTTATTTATATCCATAGTATGTATTTTAAATTATCGTGCTTTAGTAGCCTATGTATATTATGACATATCTTTATGTTTAATTTTTAAATAATATAATCTGTATAATACTTTTAAGCGGTATCATGCATATGTTTATGTTATAAAAAAAAGAGTTATTCATCAAAAAATGAATATACATTTAAAAAAAAAAAAGGAAAGGAAAATCTTCCCTCGTGCATTCATCAAACTGACTTTGGAGGCTTTCAACTTGTGAAAAATGGTCCATGCACCAATAAAGTTAGACATGGATATTGATTTTTTTGTTCTACTTGACAATTTTTTATTTGCTTTTCAAATCAAATTCTCTTCATAGATTACTTAAAATACTATGATAATATGATTTTTATAGTTATTTATATTCATAATACGTATTTTAAATTATCGTACTTTAGTAGCCTATATATATTGGATTTAAATAATATAATTTGTATAATACTTTTAAAGCGGTATCATGCATATGTTTATGTTATAAAAAGAGAGTTATTCATCAAAACAAGAATATACATTTAAAAAAGAAAAAGGAAAGGAAAATCTTCCCTCGTGCATTCATCAAACTGACTTTGGAGGCTTTCAACTTGTGAAAAATGGTCAATGCACCAATAAAGTTAAACATGGATATTAATTTTTTTGTCCTACTGGACAAACATTTTAAAACACGGGTAAGGTACCAGTAATGTAACAGTACACGTCAATCAATGCAAATGAAGATGGGATAAGCATGATGATAAAGGAAATCAGATTCTTTTTTAAGTTTCCTTGCTTTTGGTATTGTTAATAATTTATCCCAAGTCAAATGAGGGCCCAGCTCGGATCCAAATCAATTTCAAAAGCGTTGTATAGCTGGAAGTGGAGCCTTAGAGCTCCCTTCTTGTCTTGACTCCGACTTCGAACTTGTCACAATGACCTGCAGTGAAAAGGCTGAGGCCGATGCTCCAACATTCGAACATAGTTTTATTCATGGCAGTCTTCTTTTAAATATTATGGCCTTAACCACTGGAAGTGGAAATGGAGATGAGCTCAGTAAAGCCATAACAAGCAGAAACATTACTTTCAGGGGTAACCCAAAGCCTTTCTCGGGTCTTGTTCGGAGAAGATCAAAAGATATCTGTTGCAGGTGTTAAACCTATTTGAAGACAACTCAAAAAATGGTAACAATCAATACCTGGCTTTTTAAGCAGTTGTAGAAAGTTTCTTATGATTACCAGAGCATAAAAGGGCATGTAATTAAAGCAGTAATTGCTAATTATCCTGTAAGTTTTGTGTAGTAAGTGATATTCTATGTGCATATAGGGTTTAAGATGAACAAGATAGTCTGCAATTGTTGTTCATGTAGATGTAATCGATTTATGCTCGGAAATTCTGATATTTTCGGGCTGCCAATTGTTGCATTTAATTCATGTGCGTACATATTAAATTAGATGGGAGGGATCTGATGTACCCATTTCTTAAGCCCGATGCACTCTGTTTTTCTTGCCTGCCTTGTTGGAGTGCTTTTTTGCGGGTGGGGTGAGGGGATAAGGAGGGGGCGGCTGTTTGTGGAGGGTTATATATGCCATGTCTTTATTTTTATTTTTTCCCTTTCTGTGGGTTATTTTGGAAACCATGGTCTGTCTTTGCTGCAAGATGCTATCAAGCAGTGCAAATAGTAGGTGCATGAGTGTAGGCACTGCCAGCCCTCTCTCTAATTCACACAGAGCCTAATCAATGGAGAATTGTCCTCATTTTTGCTTTCGGTTTCGGTCAGAGGAACTCATCAATACACCATGGCTGGTGTGAATTCATCATGTCATTCATAGAATGTGTGCCCAATAAGTCCAGAGTTTGTTTGAGCACTATGTTTCCCTAACTTAATATCAAATTGGCATAGATACATGTAACCTAAAATGGGCGCAGTCTTAAAATTCCCCTCTTCTATGTTTATGTCTTGAACTTTTTCTGTCTGCTGGTCTGGTACAAATTCTTCTGAAGTTGTCTTTGAAAAGAATTGTCAAGAACTTGAGACGTCCAGTGACAAGATAGATTTTGTTCTTATATTGTTCAATGTTTACACTTTCATATGTTTCTCTTGGGATGCCCATCGAACTCTTGTTGGCTTTACCCCACATTCTAATATAGCATCCAACTGAGTTGGTTAAGTGATGGATTGGATTCTCAACTGGACATGCCAATCCCAGTGCTTTGTTGTAGATCTTCACACTGAGACCCCAATAACGAGATACATCAAATTCACATAAAACGAGTAATTGCATCACCAAGAAACATCAATGAAATGGAAAATGGATTTACAGGAGGAAATAAGTTAAAGAAGCACTTTAGTCAGAAGAACATCCTGAGAGGTACAAAACACAGCACGGAAATGTAGAAAACAACCTTGAAACAGTTCTGCTATGGTCGAGGGTCTAGAGCAGTTAATAATGAAGCTCTAGATGTCTGGAGCTTCTTGAAAAAGGACATCAAAAAGGTAGATGCATCCTGAAAGTGCAAGAATTTTAGTTTTCACAGGCCATCTTCCAATGTCCCAGGAAATATCCATGTCAAGTTTTAAACATTCCAAACTTGAGTGAATCTAGACAAGGATATGGACAATAGAAAATATTCGTCTTGCAAGCCAATTATTTTGATGCCACATCTTAAAAAAGTTGATTGCATCTGTGAATAGGGCTAGTGACCTATGTCAATCCAATCAGCAGTTGGCAAGGAAGAAACAAGTCAATCCCATAAACGAGTGCAGTCAACATTGAGGTTAAGAGCATAAATCGAACAAAAACCACATACTCTTTGCTGGAGTAAAAGTGCGACTCACACACATCCACCAACAGGATCCATACCACGCCCCACAACAAATCGCCGCAAAGAAGATATTGCCAAAACAACACCACCACTTGCTTGAGAGTGATTTGATGACCAAAACTAATCATTCCAACAATAGTTCATTCTGTTTCTGAATTCAAAACCAGGAGATTTGTCTCCTTGAAGAAAAACCACATCCGGTCTGACTCTTTGCAAAATGCCTCTAACAAACTGCTTACGACTTGGGATAGTAATCCCTCTAACATTTTAGGAGAAAATGGAGAGCTTCATTCAAGAAAAAGAGGGTTACCCAATGTGCTGAATTTGTTGCTAAGCACCAAAGCAGATCATAGTTGTCTGGCAAAATAGTTATAGATTCCTTGAAAGTTTTAGTATGAGGTGCTGAACTCTCAAGGAGGTGTTGTCTCTCTAGGTGTTCTAGAGAGGAAACTTCTTTTCATTTATTAGATTTCACCTTCCATTCACTTGTAAAATCCGTGTTCTGCAGTGGACTAGAAAAATTTGCTGATGAAGAGGAGACATTAGTACGAGTCTGCATGTTTGCATAACTTCCTCGAGCTGATTGAGAGTCAGAAGCCCTATCTTTCTGACGCATCTTTACATTCCCACATCCTTTTAATGTCCCAAGATATTTGGAAGAGGGAAGAATGTGACTCTTTATTGTTTTGACTTTTCTTCTCCTTCTCGTGAGACACCATTAGAAGCCTTAGGGGTCTATCCCTCAGGATCCGCTACAATTTACCTATAGTTGGAGAAATATTTGAAGAGGCACGGCGAAGAGGGCAGTCTCGAATAAAGTGATCATGTGCCTGGCAAGCAAAACATGCATTTAAAAGGTTCAAATAGCGCACTTTTTGATTTTGAACCCCATCAATTGTGAAAACTGCTATAGAAGATGTAAGTTTTTTCTTTAGATCCTCTTCAACACAAATGCAGGGATTAGAGTGAAATGAATTTTATTTGCCATTCAGAATGAGGACTTTTCCAAGCCGAGCAGCAAATAAATCCACAAAAAGACGTAAATTCGTTGGAAGTACTGGAAATTCTAACCAAAGTGGATAGTGAGCTTGCCCTTTATCATTTGGATTAAATCCGCTCTTCATGATTGTACATAAGCAAGAGAACTTGCAATATTCCATTAACCGCACTGTAACACCTGTTGGGCAGCCATGTTAGAAATGAACTGTAAGCAAACATATTTGGATCCTAACCCCCAAAATAGATTCCAAGCTTGTGACTGGTATGCCTATGGATGGAAAAGCTTTCAGTCACAAATAGATGTCATTGATGCTGCTGGTAACAACGTGTCTTGTCCAACTGGTATGGAGACTTGCCACCTGACGATATAACATTGAGAGGACATCTATTGGGTTATTCCTAGTTTTGCGGTTATGGCAGTCTCTTGGGATGTGTGGGTTCATAGGATAGTTTGAAATTTCCTATGAAGAATTATGAAGTTATTCGCGAGTCATATCGTCAAGTCTTTACCCTTTTTAAGATATTGGTTTCAATTGTATTTCTAATGCTTGCTAGTTTAGATTTATTACCATTGTACTTGTTATCTATATTGTTTATGAATTGTGTACTTGTTTTATTTGTGAGAGTGTATATATGACTAGGCCAACCATAGCTATTTAACTCCTCATTAAAAGATCTGAACAAGAAACATCACATTTACCAAATATGTGCTGATAAACTACTCCACAAAAGATCTATACAATTATACACTGAACATAACATAATATAAGATGAATATTGTTTTCATTATTCCTATCTATATTGTACATGGTGATCAATATACTTAGGCCTGACTCACATAGAAAGAAAACGAAAGAAAGTATCTTAATGCCCATGAATGACCAAAATTAAGTCAGTGGGACTAGAGAATACATCCAACTAAAATATAAAGTGCTATGATAAATAAACCCTAGATGATCTGTGTGCACCTACGTAGAGCTGTGAAAACTTCTTTTTTGCACATCTCCTACATGACTTCATAGTTTGAATGATGTTTTTGGAGATCAAATCATCTTGACACACACCCTTTAGGCCAGTGGACTTCTAGATTGTGAGCTGAGATTTCCAAAAAGGTATTATCTTCCTATATTGAAGCATACCCAGAAAAATTATGCACAGTACGAGTTGACTTGTGCCATTTGATTGGCTCAACCTAGATCAGTGCATCATAGTTAGCTTTCCTTGTTTGACACTCCACTCAATTGGCACACACCACAGTGTTCTCAGCTTCTATAACATTACACGTCACTGTGTTGCATCTATAGTTTTTGCAATGATGCACACTCGCTTTGCACCACTTATAGCTTTCGCAGTTTCGCTAAGCAAACACACAAGTCTTGGCTGCATTGTACCTGCTTGCAATCTCATGCAAGAATTACGTGCGCAAATGTCTTGTGCTTGCATGCAGAACCGCGTAGACTTTGCATCTTACACATAGCCTTGAGAGCCTTGTAACATCGTTGGCATTTTGCGCCCTTATGCCAAGCTTTCCTCATTCACCCTTGGGCTTCCACAACACCAAGATGTACCACTATGGCAACATGTGACACTCATGCAACCGCCACGGGATCATGTGCCACACACACAAACTCGACACTCTTGCATGCTTTTGCAACACCTTGCAACATACTGCGTATTAGTCTAGCTCAACACCTGACTCAACATCAATGTGGAGAAACCTGGTTTCTGCGTGGCTTGCCAAGTGGCGTCTTCCCAATTCTGTGACACCTTGGGAATCTCAATTCGCAACCGTTAACACTTGAAGCTCAACCGCCATGCACATCTAGAAGAGGTTCAACCATTACTTGGCTTGAAAGATGAAATGAACTGTAACCATTCCTTGTTGTAAATGTCTTCTGTTGTAACCGAATTCGTTTGAATTTATATATTGTAAGGCATCCAATGGATAAATTAGTAAGGAGGCCATTGCCCCTTTTACTCACAGAAGGTCATTGTGCCTTTCCTTGTCTGCTATGCCCGACAACTTGATACTTGCATGGTTTGCGTATCTTGATATCAGTCGACCATCTTTTCCACATGTTTGTGTGCTCTGCGTATCTAGCATATGAATGGTCAACTTCCAATCTAGACAAATTGGTTGGGATGCATTCTCCTTCCTGATCACAGTTGCTTGCTCTCCTCATCTTTCTGGTTGCTCGTAGTCTAGGTAAATCAGAAAGGATGCATTCCCCTTTTGATCGTAGGAGCCTTCTCTCCTAGCCTTAATGTCCTCTACTCTATTCTTTCATTTGAATAGAAGTGGCACTATTCTACCAATCTTGTGTGTTGAATGTGTAATTATTGTTTCCACACCTATTTCCTAGTTTCCATTGTGTGTTCTACAATCTGCAACTCTACTTAACCAAGTCAGCTAACATTAACTAGTTGTAGCATTGTCCTCCACACAACCTCCTGTGCTCAATGTGGATCACTAGGATCAATGAATGACTAAACAAAAGAAGAAGAACAAAAGTATTGAAAATAAATGAGGGGTAAATGCAATGTAGCAAAGCCCCCAACCCATGTCATTAGGGTACCAATACATATAGCCATGTGGGAGGAGCAAGAACCTCCAAAGAGCATGGGCCAATAAAAGTTGGAAAGACTGGATGGTAGTCTCATAAAATATCTTGAACCATTTGTGTCATCATCTATCATTGTGAAAGGGCCAATGAAGGATCTGATAATGCTCATTGAGGTGTGTCTTGGATTGAGGGGGCCATGTTCGGTAATCCTAGGAGGAAGTAGGGCACTCCCCCATAATCCCTTCTAACATCTAAGGCCAAAGATTCCCGTGGCAGAGAGGAACTCCTAATGCGTGCTTGTCCCGCAGCTCGGGAAGCCGTTGTGAAGGAGAAGATTCAAAATGCCCGAGTAGCAGATCCATGATGCTGAACATGGCTGATCCCTGTCATTGGGAGCTAGTGTGCTGGGGGAACCTTAGTAGTAGTGATGAACAAAGATGAACGTCGCTTCAGTGACCTATCCCCTTTGTATGTAAAGCAATGGTATCCAAAAGCTTCTTTATGCCACCAAATTTTGTGATGGACTGAAAGAAAGAGGTGATCAACTTTGATGTTCTCGGGGCTCCCTGCATGGACTTGCGTTGCAAGGACAATCATCCTTATAGAAAAATCAATATGCACAAAATTTGACAGGAGAACGTCGAATGTATCAACCCATTTAATGCATACAGTGAAGAAGATTGTAGACACATCGGTTAACCACAACAACATGCACGCCATAACATCTTTACTATCACTAATTTAAAGTTAAATCAGGGGCCACAACTGCATTACATTTTGTATAATCATTCCCATAATAAAAACATTCTTTAATTCATGATTACTCTCTACATCTTTCCCCCTCTAAATTGGTTGGGGTCCATGCCAATGTCTATACAATGGCGGTGTGGAGCACAAATGAGGGAGTAGGCTTAGATGACACTTGGGAATTAAATGTTACAGGCATGGACTGTGACACTTATTTGTGATGCTCCCACTATAAATTGAAATAAGAAGTGCTCACAACTTTTGATGGTGGAAGGACTTAAGCTTGTGTGTTCACATACCCATGTAGTGTTGCACTTTTTGGGTGCCTGCAAAATCATGCGTAGTCAGAGAAGTTGTGCATGCATCCTTTGTTCCCTATAGACCTTTTATGGTATTATGTGATATCTTGCAAAATCCGGAGGAACTACGTCGTTTCACTTCATCCGTGAGGTTGCATGCAACTCTTGGAGCTTGTGATGTTTTGTGAAGATGAATGCCACCTTAGTTTATTGCGAAATTGCTGCGAAACATCTCTGATGATCTCTAGACTGGGTTTTTGCAAAGTCCTGAGTTAGACACAAACTGTTGTGTGAAGAGCTACGTGTTTGTGAAATTCCCGCAAACCTCTGTTAGGTTTGGTAATATTCTGCATGGTTGCATAATAACTGTTCCACATAACAATGAGATTCACATTGATGTGTAATGAATGATAAGGAGCCTATTGATGGTTGAATCCTGTGAAGTGCCTCATGCATCTCATTATGCATCACCCTACTACCGCCAAAGCACCTAAATGGTGCCATGTCTCTTGACATGGCTGGATGATAATGTCTCTAACCATTTGAGCAAGGTAATTGACAAGAAATTAAAGGGTTACGAAGGGGAGCTTCCATGTCTCATGCATTGAGCTGAAACGTTTCCTTGCGATAATGCTTTCATGGTGGACGTTTGGATAAAGAGACAAGTTCCTTTCGAGAACGGTTAGCTGAAGCTAGAGGAAAAGCTGGAAAAGCTTAGATGCTTGTTACCTCGAGATTGGAAGACAAGGTTGTTCTCCTTGAAGGGAATTGGAGTTAGCTTTCAAGGGAAGACTTGATAGGAGTGTGCGCTGGACTGCACCCAAGTATTGGGGTTGAGTCATGTTTGTTAACAGATGGGTGTTGTGTCTTCGTGTTGTTTAAGCATGTAGTAAAATCTGAGTGTGGTGTCGCGTTTTGTGTAAATTGCCCATTGAGTTCAATAAAGATAAAGATATGTGATGCTCGTTGTTGCGTGAATTTGTGTGGAAGTACATCTCACATGTATGAGCTTAGCTGCATCGTCCAAAGTATTTGTTCACTCGAATCTCTGACCATGGCTGCATCGCTTGGTGTTAGGGCTGGTTCCAAATCTAGTTTGTAGGGAGAAGTACCTATGTACGTTTGCGAGGAGGATTGCAACATTAGGTATAGGTTGAGATGCCTCCAAGAAGAATGGTGAGTAGACCTAGAGTGGTAGCTGCCAATATGGCATGGAGACTAGATGATATTGCGGAGATGTTGAGAGTTATGCAAAAAAATTGGCTCTTGTTGAAGAGGATAGGAGCTTTGTCCCAAGGGATAGATGTGAATGGTGTGGAAGCCAAAGAGTTGGGAGTAGAGGACCTAGCCCAACGGCATGTGCAATTAGAGACAAAAGAATATAGGGTCATTAGAGCTATCTCAAAGATCGAAAGAGGAACTAAGATGGAGGGTCCAAGCTTCGCAGGATCTTTGAATCTCAAGGAGTTGGATGATTGGCTCACTGAGATGGAAGAGTATTTCAAATTGAATTAAGTAGCCGATCTAAGGAAGGTCAAGGTATCCTAGACGAATCTAAAGGGGCATGCAGCCCTATGGTGGAAAAGGTGGGGACTGAGAGGAATTGGAAGGGTAAGGAGAAGATTACTGTTGGGAAAGATGGTTGCCAAGTTGAAGGGAAAATTCTTGCCTACCTACTACTAGCTAAAAGTTAAGGATTATGCGGAAGAGTTTTACAAAATCACAATCCGGGCTGGCCACAACGAGATGGACCAAGAAAAGGTGGCAAGATACACAAACGAACTGCAATTAAATGTTCAAGACGAAATCAACATGGTGAGGTTGCATATGGTGGAAGAAACATAACACTATGATTTAAGGGTGGAGTAAAAGTTGTCAAGAAGACAACGAAGTGCACAAAGAGGAAGAGGGAGGTTCAGCATTGGTCAAGACCAGCCATCCTGTGAAAACAATCTGCAGTGGAATGAGGAAGGTTCTAGCACTCGGATACCAAATCAACAAGCAAGAGGTGGTGCCAACTTGGGAAGAGGGAAAGTTAGCTATGGAAGGGGAAGAAGAAGATCAATTCTGTGGAACGTGCTTCAAATATGGAGAAGTTGGTCATTGTGCTTATGAGTGTCCTCATGTGCATTGTGATAGAGAAAGAAGAAGAAATGAAGGTAGTGCACAAGTCCTACAAGTAGATGCAAAAATTGTGGCATGACCCGAACATTTTGAGGAGCTTGAACAAGGAGAAAGTTTGCTAGTAGGAAGGAGAGTCTTGAAGGTTGAAGGGAAGAAAGAAGAGGCATGCCAAAATAAGACACATTTTCTAGACAAAAGGCAAAACAAAAGGTAAGGCTGTAATGTTGTGGTTGATTGCAGGAGCACAAACAATTTGGTGTCCACACAAATGGTAGTTAAGCTGAATTTGGAATGCGTATCATACTTGAAGCCATATAGGGTGTCTTGGGTAATGGAGGGTCACGATATCACCGTAAGGGAGCATTGTGAAGTTGATATGTAGATTGATAGATACGCAAACAAGGTTACGTGTGATGTCTTGCCTATGGATACATGTCATGTTTTTTCTGGGGAGCCATGGCAGTTTGATCATGAGATGTTGTATGATGGGAAGTAAAATACTTTTGTGTGTCAAAAGGGTGCACTAAGGTATATTCTAAATTCCTTGAAGGAAAAAGAAGGTGAGCTTGAGCATAGGGGTCATCTTGTCTTGTGTAGTGATCGACATGCTTTGCTAGAAGAAAAGAAATAAATGGAGTGTGGACCACATTGATTGTGAAGGGAACACAACCCAATGAAAGGTGAGAAAAGAAATGACCTTGGGTTTCCTTGTGATTTGTAGTTTGTGACCAAGTAAAAGAGGATGGGGTCATAACTAAGAAGATGATATAGATGTTCAATGCTGGCAAGGAATGGTCGGCCCAAGATTGGTGGGGGTTGGAACAAGAGTAGTATGGAGAAGATTGGCGAAGGAGGACGGTTTATGGTCCCGAGTAGGTGGTTGGAAATGGATGGAGTGCTTAACGGGGTGGAAGGGCACACCGTGGCCTTGCGCCTTAGGTTAAAAGGGTTCTTATACCACCTAGCTCAACTTTGTGAGCACTATGCTCACAATTTTTTTACTTTTGGCATATGATGCATGAGCATGTGGGTTCACAAGCAACCTTGCATCAGCCAAAAATGATTAGAAGTTTTAAAAGTGTTTGCTGACTTTTGATGATGGAGGACTCAAGCTTCTGTGTGTTCACACACCCATTCTGCGTAGTGTTGCACTTTTTGGGTGCCTATGAAGTTAGAGAAGTTGTGCGTGCATCCATTGTTCCTTGTCGACCTCGTGGTCTTTGTGTGGCATCTTATTGAATCTTGCGAAACTCTATGGTTTCACTTTGTGCAAGTTCACATACAACTTACGGAGCTTGCGATGTTTGATGAAATGGGACGCCTTGCAAAATTGTTGGGAAATGCTTGCGATTGTCCGTGGGTTGGCTTTCTGCAAAGTCTTGTGAGTTATATGCGAGCTATTGTTTGAAGAGCTATGCGCTATGAACCTCTGTGGGGTTTAGTAATAAGGAGCCTCTTGATGCCCAACACGTGAAGTGCCTCATGCATCCCATATGCATCACTCTACATCCACTAAGCACTTGAACAATGCCATGTGTCCGCACACAACCTGGATGATAATTCCCTCGACCATCGAGTAAGGTATCATACAAAAAAGTGAAGGGTTAGGGAGGGTAGCTGCCATGCCTTGTGCATGGAAGCTAAAGCATTTCCTTGTGATAACATTATCTTGGTCGACGTCTTTAAAAGGGACGAGTTCTTTTCAAGAGAGGTTAGTTAGCTAAAGCTAGAGGAAAAGATGGAAAAGCTCGTTGGTTCAAGATCAGAATACATGGTTGTTCTTCCTGAAGGGAATTGGAGTTAGCTCTCAAGGGGAAGACTTGCTAGGAGTGTGCGCAGGCCTGCACACAAGTCTTGGGGTTGAGTCATGTCTGTTGATAGGCGGGTGTTGTGCCTTTGTGTTGTTTGAATTTTCTGTAAAATTTGGGAGTGTAGTGTCTGCTTGTGGTGTAACTTTCTCATAGTATTAAATAAAGATAAAGTTCTATGATGTTCATTGTTGTGCGAATTTGTGTGGAACTACATCTTGCGTTTGTGAGCTTGGTTGCACTATCTAAGGCAGTTGTTCAATTGACTCCTTGACCATGATTGCATCATCCCACTTCATCAAATATTGTAAACCGCAGTGTGTCTGCATCTCCTCAATTGGCGTCAAATGTGTAAAAGGACCATTGAATTCTACCGCACATCAAATGACTTTTGGGGCTACATCAGAAAAAAGTGACATAAAATCCGTTTCTAATGATTTTCGTGTTGGTTGACATGTATCACATGGCATCACCCATTCCCTTACATCCATGAATAGAATGGGCCACCAACGTCCAGCCAGTTACCTTCCTAATTGTGCCATCTAGTCCCATATCACAACTTTCCAGTCCTTAATGGAATTCATGTAAAATTCCATGGATCTCTTCCCTCATGATGCACCTGTGTGAAACCTTGCCAGGGCCATTTTATTAAACCCATTAATTAGATGAAATGCCTTGTTGACTATCATCATGCATGACACCTTGGGCCTAATCCTAGTAAAATTGTTTTTGACAAGCGATTCTCAAAGTTTTCATATGGAGATGACAATTCAACTATGTAAAATAGTTAGGCTTTTAGGAAGTCGTTTGGGATCCCTTCAGGTAGTTCACCTTATTTTATCCTCTTAAGTTAGTCTTCTATTATGTGGCGCTTCCTCAAACACACTACAGTTTTAAATGTAAATTGTTGATAAAAGTGAACATCTGATCGCTCAGCCATATATGACTAGTTTATTCACCAGATAAGAAATGCCTGATGATTGATATAAAAGACAAAAGGATTCACCAACAAATCATTACTCAGCTTCTGTAATGAGTATAGTTCATTCTTTAGATTCTGTATTGAGTATAGTCATACCATGCCAAAGCTTCACATTCTCCGTGCTTTAAATTATTTCTGCTCTAGACAAAATCAGCTTGAGAAATAGACAGGATGATCTAATTTTTGAAAATATTCTTGTGCTAAAGTACATCCTATGGTACACTTTGAAGTGTTGACAAGAACATGGAATTCTTTATTCCAATCGGGTTAAGCAAGGATTGGTGCACTCAACAACCTTGACTTGAGGGCCACAAAAGCTTTTTGTTCTTCCATTCAGATATAAGGGACTCCCTTCCCGGTCAATAAATCTGGGGAGTAAGATACCACTTGACCTAGAAATAACTTATTGTACCAGTGTCCCTAGGCACCTCCATTTGAACAAAAACTAGAGCACTGTTGGGATTATTCTTAAGTCCTGCACAACATAATATTTGCTCCAACAACTTCTCAGACAGGACTCTGGAACGTTATGCATCTGTCGGAGGGTATTAGGCGTAGGTGTTATCATTATTGTGGGTGGAGCTTATTGGGAATCATTACTGTATGATGCGTGCACTGTTATGTACGGGAGATAGGGGTGAATTACCTGTTATCACGAGCCAATTGCTGCATCTTATCTTTCAGAGGTTGACGGTGTTGGTCAGCCATGGTTTGTCTCCCGGTCTGTCCTCATTGGACCTTGGATCCCTATAACTGTATCCTGCAGAGTAATAAATCATGCACGATATTTCTTATGACAATCTGTTCTCTCCTTTTTGTGTCCAGGGATGGATGCTTATAAATTTTATAAGTAGAATAAGGTTGTTTCCTCTGTTTTCATTGTTCCCATGGTGCAAGCTCAGTATCAACAAAAGCAAACAAAATTGCTTCTTGGAGACCTTGATGAATCCAAGATTTGGCTTTCTGAAATTATGATTGCTAGTGCTGAATCCTCGGTGGTGTCAATTTTGTATTTTGGAACAGCGTCCTTGTTCATGTTTCCAGACTGATCCTGGGAAGGAAATGGATATTTGTAGTATTCTTCTAATGTTGGAAACCTTTATTTGCTGTTTAAAGCTAACTCTCAAGGTTACCATTTATGATGTGGACTAGAGAAACACGACAGAGAAAAAGTGATGTCAAGCCTTAACTGCTCAAACGTTTACAAATCAATATAAGTTTACTGAAGTTACCATGAAGTTGGTAGAGATGAAGGAAGGTAGAGATGATCCATAGAGAAAAATCAGCTTGAGAAGGTCTAGAAATCTCTGCCCTTTGTTTCATAGGTCTAAAGGTAAAATTTAATGGTTCCATGATATTTAAGTTTATGTGGAAACCATTTCAAATATTTGAACATCTCTTTCATAAAAGCAAGATAAGCTGAAGAATAGGTACTCCAATCATCTTAGGACCATATGGCAAGTCAAAATGAGAAATAAAGTGTTTCCCTTTGGTGGGAAAATTACATGTTTATGCATTTACATCACTTGGTTCTTTTTAATTTTCTGTTGAAGTTTGGTTTTTCCCCCATTTGGGTTTAGTGGATACAAGCTTGTATTTCTTCAGTCTCTTATTTTGTTTTGGTTAATGGCTCTCCTACGGCTAGATTCTTTGCTTCTCGAGGCATAAGGCAGGGGGACCCCTTATCGCCTTTTCTTTTCATAATAGTAGTTGAATCTTTCGGAAGATTGTTTTCCAGGACAAGAATTCAAAAGAAGTTGAAGGGTATCAAATTGGCTAGACAGGTGGATCCTTTATCTCATCTCCAGTTTGTAGATGATTCCTCCATTATGGGAGAAGCATCTTTAAAAGAAGCTAACCAGATCCACAACAACTTGGAGCTCTTTTCAAAGGCCACAGGACAAGATATAAACAAGCAAAAATCAAAAATCATTTTCTTCCATTGCTCACCCAAGTTGCAGCAGGATATTTTGGTAAAGTTAGGATTTTAGCAGGGAACATTGCCTCTAAAATACTTGGGTATCCCCTTGGATTCAAAAAGATTAACTGACTGGTCTTGGTTACCCACAAAGATTCTTCAGAAATTTAGTAAATGGACTCATAGATGGCTAACTTCTGGAGGACGTATTGCTTTGGTTAAAGCTGTTTTACAGGCTATCCCTATCTACTTTTCTTCCCTTTTAAATATTCCTGTGAAAGTTTTACATCAGCTGGATTCCATCAGCCAGAAATTCTTGTGGACAGGAACTCAACAGGTACGGAAATGGCATCTTGTGAAATGGAAAACATTATGTTTGCCAAAGAAAGATGGGGGATTGGGGTTTAGATCCAGTGTGTTGAATAATAAGGCTTTAGCTGCCAAGTTATATTGGAGAGACTGCAGAAATCCTTATTAGAGGAAAATATGCGGAAGGAATGATGCCACAAGAGCTGATCCGACATTCTTTACCGTCTCGGGGATCTCCGATTCTTTCGGTTCTCAAAATGGGGGAAGAATTTATTAAAAACATTTTTTTGGAAAATTGGGAAGGGTGATCAGGCTAACTTTTGGACTGATTCGTGGGATGGGTATCCTCCTTTGATTGAGCAATATCCGGACCTTAGAAGTATTATGAATACTCTTCACGGTAAGGGAAAGGAAAAGGTGATCCATTATATTCAATCATCGTCTAAGGGAACTGAGTGGATCTCTCCATCTTTGTGGCAGACTACTTTGTCTATGGGCCAAATTCAATTTTTTCAAAATCTCCTTCAAAACAGAATCCTTCCAACTTCCTCCGATACTGATACCCTTGCCTGGGGAAAATCTTCGGAAGGAAATTATTTTGTAGCTGAAGGATATAGTACTTTGATGGGCACTCAACCACATCCTTGGAAAGATATTTTTGTTGATCTCTGGCAACCTGTGTTGTGGCCTAAAGTTAGATTCTTTATCTGGCTCCTCTTATACAAGAGGGTACTTACTAGAGACAATTTGATGAAAAGAGGTATGGTGGGACCCTTTTGGTGCCCTTTGTGCAAAGAAGCGGATGAAACTTTGATCCACCTTTTTCTTCAATGCCCTTTTGTAAAATCTCTATGGAATATTCTGACGGATTGGTTATCTGTCATTTGGGACTCTTCGATGAATCTTGTGGAAATTGTTAGAGCTTGGAAATGCTCAGCCTTTGATACTCAGGACTTTAGCAAAGGAATCTGGATTGCCACTTCTCTTATGTTGTGGAATGTATGGAAAGAACGCAATAGACGTATCTTCAAATAAGAAAATAGAGACATTTGGTATGTGAAGGAATTAACACGCGGTAATATAATGGAAACTATTGAACTTAATCTGAAAATCCCTTCCCCCTTACCTGGAAAATGGAAAGTTTTGCTACAAAAACTCAATTTGGAGGAAAGCAGAGTTAAGACTAAGTCATGTACTAGACTATTGGTCCCTTCTGTTCAGAGAAAATGACAGCTTCCTCCGTTTGAATTTGTTAAATTAAACACTGATGGAGCAACAAGAGGCAATCCGGGTCTAGCTAGTATTGGAGGGTAGCTCATGATTCTTTGGGAACTCCTCTTTTCTTCTTTGGTCATCAATTGGGGCACTTTACTAATAATGTGGCTGAAATCTTGGCAATTCAGAAAGCTCTTTTGGAGGCAACTAAACTGGGATGTCTTAGAATTATAGTTGAATCAGATTCCAAGGTTATCATCAACCTTCTGTCAGCTCAAGAGCAGCATAGATCCAATAATTGGTTAATTGCAAGGATACAGGATAATATTAAAGTTATTGCTCAACAATTTCAGACCATCATATATCAACATGTTCCTAGAGATCAGAACAAGGTGGCAGATGCTTTAGCTAATTGGGCATTGGATCATAATAATCTCATCAACTTTGGTCCTTTACCTCTGACGTGGTCTCAGAAAGCGAAACAGATTGAGCAGATCCTTCACTTGCAATAAATTGATGGTTAATTTGCAGATATGTTCTCTTTCTTCTTTAATATGTTGTTGGAATTCCAAGGATATATCTTGGAGTATGAGTATCATGGCTTGGCATTGTAATTTGTATAATTTATTTCTAATAATATAAATTTGGTTTTTCCGTAAAAAAAAATAATCGAGTTGCTTTCTAGAGTCTATCAAAACATAAAGCTTTGCTGGTATGCCAAACTTAAGGATTATTTTTGAGCATATCCTAGGAACATCTGATTTCGCTTTTACCGTAATGCTGCATAGCTGTGTTTCATATAACTCATTTGATGATATATCCTCTCAACTACATTCCAAATGTTTTGCGGGATTGTCAAGTCCTATATTTTTCTTTTTGTTTTCTTGTTACTTGTACAAAATTAGATTACCGCTCTCCCTTTTGAGAGGGCAAGGCTGTAAAATTTTGTTTTAATTTCTTGTATGGACATAAATTGGTGTCGTTTCTTATCCACAGTGGTTTCTTCAGCAGGTGAAAAGAAAACGGGTTTTGGTTTTATTTGTGACATCACTGTTGGTGGTCATTGGTTCCACTATCTCCCATGCCACTCCTGAAGGTCTGTCTTTAATGCTGCCACTTGTTTTCTGCTACTTCTATAAAATACTTTGCACTTAAAATATTCACATACTAGAAATTACTGCCTTTGTTTTAGTATGTGGCAGAAATGCGTATTTTGATCTACCTATGAAAAAAATGTTTGCCGTCACTCGTGTGCTCAAATTGCGGTCATTGTGTTTCTGGTGTAGAATTTCCTTTACCTTTCATATTTGGTATTTACAATCAATGTCATTAAAACCTAATTTTCTATAGATGATGCAAACTTGTTAGGGGATATATTTGAGTTACAAGTGTAATAGAGCATCTCGAACAGTTTTAAAACTTTGGATTACATCTAGTCACACATATTCTCAATCTGAAAACTTGTGCATTAATATTTTGGTTCTAGGAAATGCTCTTCTTGTAATACGGGAGAGACTTCATGCAGAAACAAACTGGACAGGCAATGATCCTTGCAATGCTTGGGATGGTGTAATGTGCTATCAGAACCATGTTGTTGAATTGTGAGCAATTTCGGTCTCCTAAAGTTTCCGTTTAAATTCTGTAATATTTTTATGCTCTACTTTCTGTTGAAGTTATCGAAAAAAATCATATATTTATTTGAGAAGCTTTATAAAATATACAATTTGGATGCACTTCATTTTCCACGATTCAAATAGTGAAGACAAGAGTCAGTGAAGAAATACAATATCTGAAGGAGATGAGCAGCTTCTAATGCACGAGAAGCATCAAAACATTTTGCGAGCTGTCCAGAAAACATTCAACATGTGAAATGTCATTTATGTGTTATTTAATGAGTTGAGGACTTTGTCTCATAGTGAAGACATTGATTTGGCAACCATTATTCCATTTGTTATGCAGGTTCTACAGTATAATTTGTTTTCACCTTGAGTTTGATTTTTTCGGTAAATTTTTATTTCTGCGTTGTATCCCGATGCATATTTCTAAATTCTCATCATTCATACTAATACTTCGTACAATTTTGACTTAACTGAAAATCATTGAGGATAGATGTCAAGGTAACATTGCTTTTATTGCTGGTAGCGTAGACCAAGCTAGACTGTTTAGTGAATATCAGGTAATATACGCTTCAAACTAATAAAGGAACCTATAGCGTTTCATTAGGAAAGTGTTTGGCCACTTCTTCCGTGATACATGTCCATAAAAGATGAGCAGAGATATGGCAGTTCCTCAAAGATCATAATACATAGTAAGTTGTCAAGATAGTGTTTGCGACAAGTTTGTACCTAAGTTGGCTATGGTTAAGTTCACCATTGATATAAGTATAATTCAAGGACTTCATTTGGTCAGATATTTGATTGTGTGCTACTTGTTAGTATCGTTTCACGTTGCCGGGATACGGGTGCAGTACTTGGTTTGGGTGCGGGTTCGATACGCGGATACGTCAATTTTAAAAACCCTTGGGTACGATACGTCTTTGATACGTTTGTACATATATATATATATATATATATATATATATATATATATATATTTATGCACATCTACTCATTTTGCTCATTTTTTTGTCCATAAAAACTGAAATAGTAATACAAAACTTGAATCAATGTTCAAAACATTCAATACTAAGACTTTGCATTTTCATCAATAATGTGGCTACTATACATATGACATACGAATATCCTGTCAACATGAATAGGAACAAAACTTGAAATTTGAAAAATATACTAGGATCCATGTTCAAATTTTCAAAACATAAAATATACTTAAGATTTTACATTTCATTGATTATATGGTTGCCATACATATGATTATTTAGGAATATCAACTTCAAGTCAACATGAATGATGAATACAAACAAAGCTAGAATATATCATCTAGATTTTCTTCAAAATCAAGTTCTTGTGTGCCACTTGCGCTAGTTTCGGTCTCATTAGCTCCACTCTCCGCTCCTTGCGAACTCCCTTGAATGTCACCTTTGTCATCAAATAATGAAAGTTGGGCAAGCGTGGCTTCGGAGGCATCAAGTCTCGTGGTCTCTGGAAGAAGAACCCAAAGTTTGTGAGGCCCTTTAACATAGTACTCGGACACTGTGTGACAAGAGGCGCAAATTGGAGTGCTCATATACTAAATCCTCAGTTTTTTTAGATGCCAACTTGTTTCTTTTAGCTGAGTGGATAAAAGTATAAGTACTCCAATTCCGCTCTGCGGAAGAATTACTAGCCACCTATTACAACAAAGTTAGAAAATTCAAATTCAAATTAGTAACATACTAAGAATGTGTGAAAAATAAATTAAATAATCCTAACTTAATAAAATTTAAAATATTCAAAATGATTATAAATTTATAAATGTTATACTGTGAAAGAACTTTTATAGCAATAGGACGTAAGTACTTGGCATCATGGCCATGTACACGCCACCATGTGGTTGGGGTCAAGCTGCTCTTGTCGAAAAGAGCCTCAATCGCTCCCATGTTGCCTTCTGAACCACTAAACATGCCCATTTCACTTCTGACCACATTGGCTATAGATGGATCAGGAAAAAGTCTTTTGAATGCTGCCCTGGTTCCATTTCCAACTTCAGAATCAGAGAATGGTGGTTGCTTGTTTGGTAGCCCAAGTACATCAGAGCTATAGTACTTTGGGTTCAATGCATAAGCAAGAAGATGTAATGGGGTGGTCATTTTATTCCACCTCTTCATGACCACACTCTTGACCTCATTGTAGAAGGTCTCTTCTGGATCTTGCTCTTTTGTTTGTATTACATCTCTGATACGCTCAAGCATAGAATCTATGCCATCATATATCTCTCCCAAGCATGCTTCATCAGTATCTACGAATCTGATCATAGAGAGAATGGGCTCTGTAAAACTCAACAAGTACTCAACCTTGGCCCACCAATCATCATCAAGGACCCATGATTTTACCCTTGTAGCTTTCTTTGTATTTGATTGCCTCCACATTGTCCAAACATTGCTGATCACCATACTGCTTAAAGCCTCTCTCACCTTTGCAAGCCGTCTCAAAACGAGCATATGAGAGGCAAATCTGGTTTTCGCAAAACTTCACGAAAATGGCTTGTGACATATGATAGTTTGTGATAAACATTTGAATGTCATTTGCCTTAGTATAAATTTGCTCAATCCATGGGATTTTCCCAATCTTTTGGAGCATCAAATTAAGGGAGTGGACATCACAAGGGGTCCAAAAAATGTGCTCATATCTACCCTCTATGACCATTCCTGTTGCTTTACAATTTTTAGCATTGTCCGTGATGACTTGGACAACATTCTGGGGGGCCAACGACTCAATTGCCTCTATCAAAATGTCGGCAATAAATTGTGCATCTTTGACTTCCCCTTCACAATCAATGGCTTTAAGGAACATTGCCCCTTTAGGGCATACTGCAACAACATTTATGAGGGGTCTATTACTGGCATCTTTCCATCCATCTGAAATGATGGAAACCGCCGTTTCCTTCCATGAGTCTCTGATTGGCTGTAAAGTGTTGTGAATGTGTTCCACTTCCTTTCCCAAGAGTGTGGTTCGAACTTTTTGTAACTTGGGGATTTGTACCCTTGTGGAGCTTCATTGATACCCCTTACCATTTGATGCCAATATGGAGATCTCAATACATTAAAGGGCAGCCCACATGCATAAATGCATCGAGCAACAACCTCATCAACAATCTCCCTCTTTTCAATATTAAATGCTTTCTCCAATGCTCCTTTTGGCCTTTTTCGTGAGCTCTCTAGACTCTCTTCATCAAAAGGGGAATTAGTTAGATGTAGAGTTCTTGAGTGCAAATAGAAGTAAATTAAAACCTAGGACCTTTTTATATGTTATTGGTGTTCGAAACCTATAGTCAACTTTTCTACCTAAAAGGTGTCCCTAAGATGTTGACTTTTTGAGTAAAACAAAATATGGAATCTATTCCCTTAAAACCAATGTTAACTCCTTTTGTGTGGTTAATGATGGGATGAAATGCTCCATGCAAGTTTAAGCTTTGGAAGACAAAACTCATGACGTGCAAATGTTAAAGTGACTCTAACCAATTATTGAATCATAGAACTAAAAATGTCCAGGCAAATGTGATTTTAGGTGAAACAAAAACTCTAGTTTGAGACCGAGAGCTAGGAGACTCTCACTTGTGCGTTAAAAATGTTTCAATCTAATATTGAGATATAGGAATTTTGGGTATTAGAGAAAGAACTCATTAAGTGTATTTGTTGCACGTTAAATCTGAAATGGAATAAATAATAGGTATCGTTGTAAATGAGAATATATGCTTACATGATAAATGATTCCGAGATCTATAGTGTAAATAAGGGAGTTTAAATGGTAGTGAAGATGGAACCATCTTAAATGAAGTGTTAAATGAAATAAATGAAATGTAGTAAAAAAGGGTAAATGTATGTTTCATGTCAAGTGCCCTTCGAACCTTTAAGGCTAATAATGAAATATGATTACAATAAAGAGATAACCATGAAAACATGATATTGTGGAAGGTGCCTATTTGTGATGTTCATGTTGTGGTTGGGTCGTGGTTTCATACTTGTTAGTTTATATAAGTGTGGCATCGATTTGCATCTTGTGTCATTTGATATTTCCTTCATGTTGGTGTAAATGTTGCATGTGGTGTTGAGCAATCTCTTATGAGCATGTATGGTGTCACATAGTTGTATCATGTAAACGAAAGTAAAAAAATTATTTTGGTATTTTTGGTCTTGTGTTTGGGTCCCACATGGGTGGGCACTACAAAAATCAGCAAGATAACAATAGTCAAGAAGATGTGAGCGTAAGTATTGGTATGCATTGTTTACATTTAATGTTAGAATTCAAGAAGAAGGCAATACTTTAAGGTACAGTAGATGGAGTTGCAAGCATGGCTACCACAAAGAAGGAAGTGGCACATTTTCAGAGCACTCAATGCATAGAGACAAGCAAGGGTCTACTTTTAGGTAAGGTTCTCCATGGCGATAATTTTTGTTTAGTTCCGGACACGCACGATATTACTTCCTTGTGGGGGACACTTGAAGAATTATGTGCAAAATGGAGCTTTCTTGTTGAAAGCCATCTTCTACACCAAGTTGGTGTAAGTGTGAGCAGTAAGAGTCTTGAACTAAGGGCCAATATGTCTGCTGATTTCAATTGTAGACCTACTATTAAAACAATTTTTAGTGAAATAACCACAATAGATCTTTCTCCAAAAAATGAATTTTTTCCACTTGCAAATAGTAAGATACAGTTTTTGGAAACTATGGCAAACAAACTAGGGCAATTCTGAATTAATTATAGGAAATGCGACTAGGGTTTGGGAGTGAATCCAATGCAAATGGCTCTCAAAAAATTAACTTTTGATCACAAATGATTGCCATAATTTTTAGAAACCCAAATATACAAAAATCAGAATTTTTAGAGACTATAATTGCTCAAAAACCAGATCTGAAATCTGAATATTAAACTGCCTGAAAACCACTGTAAAAACCCTCTAAAAATTATGAAACTTCTTTGCTTCTCTTCACAAAAATCAGTAGATGATTTGACAATAGAAATCAGATCTAAATACCTCAGAAACAATGCCAAATCTGCCCAAGACTGGGTCGCTCCAATAGTAGAAATTGCAATAACACTGCTGCAAATTTATTTCCAACACACTGCTGCAAATAACTGAAAATCTGATTGCTCCAATGGGAATTTCTGAGTGAAAAACCCTCACAAACTCTTGGGGTTTTCGTCCACAAGAGATAGAATTCCTAAGGGGTTTCGTCCTTGGAATTTTCTGCAAAAGCTGAGAGCTCTATGCAAGAGAAAATATCATATGAAAAATTTGGATACCTCTACACAAGTCGACCTCTCCTTATAAAGGAAAATGGCCCCAAATCGACCTCCAAAGCAGCCAATAACATTCTTTGCTTTTCCCTAGGCTAGTCGCATTTTTTAATGAGGCCTTTTGATTCATTTTTCTATTTTTTTATGCCTCATGTGCAAGTCGCATTTTCCCTAGATAAATACAATTAAAATAATTGTATTTGACTTTGCACTTTTCTAATTTCTATTTTAATATTAAGCTCTATTAATTTATTATATGTGCATTTTATAATGTTATATTTTAATGTTTGCACAATATAATAAAATTAATAAAACTTAAGTCACCCTGACTCACCCTTTGGCTTTCGGGTAGACAAAATAGGCCAAAGGTCTTACAATAAAAGTCGCTTGGAAAGGAGGGACATTACAGTCCTCCCTTCCCGAGATTGCTTGCCCACAAGCAATTGCAAAGTTGGATGCTGAAGTATAGACTCACCTTCCCATGTAGCATCCTCCAATGGCAAGTCCCTCCACCTAACCAGGTACTCTCGAATCACTCTACTCCTCAACCTCCTCTCTCCTATCCAGGATCTCCTCAGAACTAGATCCAATCTCCCCCTCATCCAATGGTGGCAACTCTATAGAAGAAACACGTGCTGCCCTAATGCCTTCTTTAAGCAAGACACATGAAAAACATTGTGTATCTTACTTTCAGAAGGTAACTCCAGCTCATAAGCTACCTCTCCAACTCTCCTCACCACTCTGTATGGACCATAAAACCGAGGCTTAAGCTTTTTTGCACCACTCTTCTTGAGAGTGCTTTGTCTATATGGTTGTAGATGCAAAAATACCATGTCTCCTACCTCAAATGATCTCTCAGTCCTGTGCCGGTCCGCATACATCTTCTGCTGGTTTTGGGCATGCTGATATTATCCTTAAGCACTGCTTAAGGATATCCTGACTATCTGTAAACACTCCTGAGCCTTAGGAGCTCTACTGTCCCCAAAGCCAAATCAACAAAGGATGTCGCATCATACCCATACAATGCTCGGAAGGGAGTCATACCAATAGACATGTGGTAAGTAGTATTATAACAATACTCACACAAATACAACCGTCTCACCCATGCCTTCTGCTGCCCTGAAACATAGTTGCGAAGATAACCCTCTATCCATTTGTTCACAATCTCTGTTTGTCCATCAGTTTGAGGGTGGTAACTCGTACTCGGAGTCAACTCGTACCTGCCAATCGGAAAAGCTCCTGCCAAAATGTGCTCAAAAACCTGCTATCCCGATCACTAACAATGTTCTTGGAAGTCCATGTAATCTGAATACTTCTCTAAAGAACAAATCAGCCACATGTGGTGCCTTAAAGCTGGTGGGAATAGCGAAGAAGTGTGCATACTTGGTCAACCTGTCAACCACCGCATAAATGCGATTGTTCCCCGCACAATGGGAAGACCTGTAATAAAATCCATCGAAATGCTCTCCCATTTTTGCTCTGGAATGGGCAAGGGCTGCAATAAACCTGCTGGAAAAGTATGCTCGGACTTGTTTTGTTGACAAGTCACACACTCACGAACATGGCGTAGAACATCCTCCTTGAGACCCTTCCAAGAGAATCTCTCTCTAACCTACCTGTATGTCTTGAAATACCTGGATGTCCTGCAAGTGGTGCATCATGGAAGGCATGTAGAATCTTTCCCTTGAGCTTAGATTCAGGAACTAAATAAATTCTGCCCTTATAATAAATCAAATCAGCTATTACCTGGTAGCGCTCATCCTGAATCTTACCATCCATAATCTCGCATGCCAATGAATTTTTGGAATACTCAACTAATAGTTGAGATTTCCAATCTGCTGAAATCTCGCTCAAAGAACATAGGGCAACAAGATGTGGCTTCCTGGAAAGTGCATCAACCACTACATTCTTCTTCCCTTTGACATATTAATGTCAAAATCATATGCCTTGGATCTGCTGACCCACTTCTTTTGTTGCCTCTCATTGAGCTCCTTCTGTTCCAAAAAGTACTTCAAATTGTTGTGGTCGGTCCTCACCACAAACTTCCCACCTACCAAATATTGTCTGAACTTCGCCAAGGCATGCATAATGGCGAGCATCTCCTTATCATAGGTGGAGTACAACCTCTCATTCTCTCTCAACTTCCTACTCTCGTAGGCAATAGGATGACGGTCCTGCATAAGACTGCACCAATACCCAAACCGAAGCATCACACTCCAAAATGAAGGGCCGAGAGAAATCCGGAAGAGCCAAACTGGACAAGTGCTCATAACCACCTTGAGCCTATCAAATATCACTTGTGCCTCATCTGTCCATCTAAATGCTCCCTTCGTGTAAGATCTATCAATGGAGCTGCAAGATCAGAATAGCCTCTAACAAACCTCTGTAAGTAACCACATAATCCTAGGAATCCCCACAACTTTGAAATGTTCCTAGGTGGAGGCCAATCTGCATAGCCTGTATCTTCTCTTGGTGAACCTTGACCCGTTGGCCCCAATGACATGCCCAAGATACAAAATCTCTGTAAGTCCAAATTCGCATTTGGACATCTTAGCAAATAGACTGTGTCTCCATAATGCTAAGTACCTCATCAAGATGCCTCAAATGATCCTCCCATGTCCTGTTGTAAATCAAAATGTCATCAAAAAATACTAGCACGAACTTCCTCAACCTACTTGTGAAGAGATGGTTCATGCACGACTGGAATGTAAGGTGCATTAGTGAGACCAAATGGCATCACCAAAACTCATAGTGCCTGTAGTGACATCTGAATGTTGTCTTGTGAATGTCCTCCTCACGAACACGAATCTGATGGTATCCCGATCGAAGATCAATCTTGAAAAATAGATAGCTCCATGTAACTCATCCAAAAGCTCATCTATGCGAGGAATGGGATACTTGTTCTTGATAGTCTTCTTGTTGAGAGCACGGTAATCAATGCACATCCTCATGGTCCCGTCCTTCTTCACCAATACAATTGAAGAAGCAAAGGGGCTAGAACTAGGACGGATATGTCCCATATCCAAAAAGCTCTCTGATGGCCTTCTCTATCTCATCCTTGAATTTCTTAGGATGGCGATAAGGCATAGTAATCATGGGCTTGAACCCTCCTCTAGCTCTATGACATGCTCAAATCCCCTGTCTGGTGGTCTACCTGGAGGAATGTCACCAAAACTTGGGCCGTGCTTATCCAAGATCTGACTGGATATCCACATGAAAGGCTGCCCACTATTTGAAGAAGATTTGGATGAAATGAAGCATTGGGCTGCCCATGCAACCTCTCCATGTCTGACAATGGACTCCATCCTATGTGCTGAAACAACTCTAGGCCCACCATCAGAAAGAGCCCTAAGCACAATCTTCTTCCCATCCGCCATAAACTCTAACTCCATCCGCCTGAAGTCCTACACATACCTACCAAGGGACTGTAGCCACTGAATGCCCAACATTGTATCAATCTCACCAAGACCAACTACATAGAAATCATCGGTCAATGTGTAGTCCCCCAACTGGATGCTAAGCTGAGGAATCCTCTCTAGTGCAACTCATAGCAAATCCATCTGCAACTCGTACACTAAACCCTCAAAATCCTCAACTGTAATCCCACGCTGCCACAAACCCCTCATCTATGAAGTTGTGCGTAGCTCCACTGTCAATCAAACAAACAACCCGCTGCCCCTTAAGTACTCCTTTCAGCCGAAAAGGATGGTACCTAGGGACTCTTGAAAGTGTGGCAATAGTGACATTGGATGAGTCCAATGCCTCATCCTCTCCAAGCTCTACCGGGCTGCCCCTCATGACCGCTATCGCTGCTCTCTGAGTCTATGTCCGGTAAGTGCTCATCATCTCATCTGAAACCACCTTAATGAGGTGCACTTGCCTTTACCAAGGCAGCGATGTCCAGGCTCCCAATGATCCTTGCAATGAAAGCAAAGCTTCTTCCTCCTCAACTCATTATGAGACTCGTGATCCGTCCTAGGAGAAGGTGCACTCTTCTGCTAAGTAGTGGAATGCTGAAATGGCTTGGAGCTCGTGGAAACTTCTTATTGGGTTGATAAGAAGTGGGGGATGTCTCAAATCTAATGCCGTCTGAATGGCATCATGCAATGTCCTAGGCTTAAGAGCCTTGACCAATCCCCTCATCCTATCATGAAGCCCCTCTATGAATAACATCACTACTCTCTTCTCAAGGCATCTCCGAGCACCATCATTGCTATACGCTGAAATTCGTTGATGTAGGCATCAACATGTCCACTCTGACGGAGTTGTGCCAAATCTCTGTAGTATAGCTCCACGTCCTTGTGATCAAATCTCACAATCAATCTCTCACTGAACTCCCTGTAAGACCGCAGAAGATCATGGTTGTGTGACCAACCCATGATGCCACCAATCATATGCTACTCCCTCAAGGTGTAGAGTGGCAAACTGAATAGCCTCTGCTCTGCATAGGCTTAAGGGTAAGATATGTGTCGAGCTTATGAATCCAAGCTCTGGCACTGATCTTCCCACTACCATCAAAGGTGGAAAGGGTCACCTTGTTGGTAGCCTGCTTTAGCTCCCTATTTTGATGTGATCTAGGCCTCCGATCTGTCTGGCCCTCAAACTATCTCTCCTTTGTGCACAATATTGTGGAAGGGGAAAGGCATCCCTCACATGTTGTGGTAAATCCCTCCACTCATCACTAGCTGCCATAACATTGTCCTGGAAAGCCACACCCTCAAGTGGATCCTCAACCTCCGGTGGATCATCTCTAGGCAAGAAACTAGGCTGCATAGGTCTATCTGCTGTCCGGGTAGATCTCCTCTCCTCTGTATGTGTGTGCCTCCTCTCACGGGTGAGGGAACCCCTCACGCTACCAATCTCTGAAGGTGATCTACTATGCCTCCTGTGACTACTGACAACTGATATAGATTTGTCTCTCCTATCTCTTGGCCTATCCAATGCCAACCTGTCAAGAGTAGAGCCCATACGTTCCATGGACTGAATCAACCGTTGTTGAGTGTCTACCATAGCCCTAAAAAGTTCTCTGTCCGGATCCACTTGCTCATCTTGGGGAGGGCTATGAGGATCCTTCTTGTCTATCACCCATGGTTTCAGCTCTAACACCTGTTTCAAAACCAGCCACAAGTCGTGCTTGTCTCCGTGTGTAATACTCGTGTGGACCACCTCTCGTGGGTAGAATCAAATCAGAACCCTGTTTTTTTTTTTAATGAACCCTCATAGGTGGGAGAAACATTGCTCGATACCATGAAAGATCCCCAAATGGGTCTCTTTGCCCTCAAATGAATTTTAGATCAATTACAAACATGAAACCCTGACTTATGAGGGTTAACACAAAATCTAAAAAACTGCTGCAAATCTGAATTTATTAGGAGAAGTGCGACTAGGGTTTGAGGGAAAACCCAATACAAACAACACTCTAATAATTCCAAAAATATCACAAACTGATCACAATAATTTTAGAAGCCAAAATATGTATCAAATCTGATTTTTAAGAGGTAAAAAGTGACTGTAAACAGTTCAGAAATCTGTATAAAATCAGACTGAAATACCTCTTTAAACCCTTCCAAAAATTCTGATTTTAATTGCTTTTGATTCCAAAAATGCAGTACAATAAACAACATACAAAATCAGACCTGGAATGGCTCTGAAATGGCATAAACTGACCAAAAAGTGAGTCGCCCAACTCTAGAAAAATCTGGAAATCACTGCTGCAATTTATTCTTCAAACAACACTGCTGGAAATGACTGAAAATCTGTGAAAAATCAATGAGAATTTCTGAGTGGAAATCCCTCTCAATACTCTTGGGGTTTTGTCCACAAGAGTACAAAAATCCTAAGGGTTTTCGTCCTTGGATTATTTGCAAAAGCTCAGAGCTCTCAATGCAAAGAGAAGATATCAAATAAAAATCTGGAATGCCTTACAAGCAAGTCGACCTCTCCTTATATAGGAAAAAGGGACCCAAAGTGACCTAAAGCATCCAATGAAAGTTAATTTGACTTCCTAGGCCAATCGCATTTTTTTTTCTTTTCTATTTTTTTGATCTCATGGAAGTACAATTTAATTAAGTGCGCATTTTTAGATTACAATTAAAATTTGCTTTTCACTTTCTTTCTAAGTTCTAATTTAAAGTTAAGTCTATTAATTTATTATATGTGCATTTTATATATTTTATATTTTAATAAAGTTAATAAACTTAATAATCGCTAGCTCCAACAAACGAGTCTTGGGTTGCATGGATGGAGCATATTTGTGGCTGTAATTGATAATGATTGAGGCATTAATAGTGTTTTGGCTCTTGGGTGAGTCCCATTTGGTTTGAGTTGATTCTCAATATTTATTGGGCGAGCTCTCATGATTTGTGCCCTACTTCTTTAGCTCTTGGGTAAGCTCTCATAGTTTGAGGTTGAGGAATTGGGGTTAAGAAGATTTGAGTAGTGTTTGAGGTGGCTCTACATGGACATGTAATGTCCCCTTTTCCAAGATAGTCACTATGAAGGCCTTGGGCCCATTCCACTTTCCGTGGGCTTTGAGGAAGGAAAGCAAGGGAGGTTAACATTGCCAAAATGTGAAGTGATTGCATTTTCCTTATTTATTTAATCACTAATTATGATGTAGAGTGATTCGACTAGGTGATGGATGAATGACAAAGGAAAAAGGAATTTCTATCTTCTCCACATGAGGTCGGTCTTCTTGGAGGACCAAGTGAAGATTAAAAGTACACTTTCTCTTCATTAAGAGGTCGGCCACGAGAATTAGTCCTCTAATTCATCCTTGGTGCCAAAGAGGGGTACTTAAGGAGGTTCGAATGGTAGAGGAGCATATCATTATTATTCATCATTTTGACATTTACTTGGATTTGTAGCTAGTGTAGCTTCTCTGCTTGCCATTGAATGACGAAACCCCTTCCTTGGTCAGCTATTGAGGACAAAAACCTTCAATAGGATTACACTTGGGAATCCTTGACTGATTTTCAGAACAACAATATAAAGGGGCATGTGTTGGATGAAGAAACCATGGAGCATGAGCCCAAGAAGGAAGGAAAATCAGATTTACAAGATGGTGAAGAAAGATTTATGGTTAAAGCTCAATTGCCCAAGGATAAGGACGATGATCATCTTGTTAGGAGTTTTGAACAACAAGCAATAAAAAACAAATTGATGATTTCGGCAAGATTCATGATGAGGATGCTTCAACAAATTCTCATAAGGCCAAGAAAGATAAACACTTGGAGGACAACCAAAGGTATGAAGGTAATTCAAATTTGTTGCTTTCTACTATGCCATTTCAGATATGTTGTCATGGGCAATTTGTTGAAAAGAATGACCATATGGCAAGTTTGATGCTCCATAATAAATCACGGCACATGGGTGATCATCATGTTATAAATGGTGCTAAGAAGGAAGAAAAATCAGAATTGCAAGGGGTTTGTGGGGCTAAAATTCTGGGTGACCTTGTTGGGAGGCATGCCCATGGAATAAGGGCCTCTCTTGATGCTCATGTTGATCTTCAGCTCACTGGAAATTTCATGACAACAGCCTATGGTAAGCAATTTAATCATCTTCGTAACAAGGATTTGCTACATCACCCTCATGTTATGTCTTTGCAATATTTTGGTCATCCTAAGAAATATTCTAACCACTTTGTGAAGATGAAGGGTACCAAATGGGAAGAGGATTCTACTTCAGCCCTAAGAAGTGAACTCTTTGTTGGCAGCCCTAGACATGACCATCATATTCCAAATTTATTGATTCCTCCTATGTCACTGCCATATTTGTATCATGGAGGACAACATGATCAATTTGATAAGAGGAAGAACATGTTGAGGGACAAAGGGGTCATAGATTCTTCCTTGCAAATTCCAGATTGCTTATGCATAGAGGAGCGGGATCTAGGAGATCTTTTGAAGAGTGCTGCCACAAACTTGAGGACTGCTGTTACATACATTCCCAGATTTCCGCACATTCTAATGACAGCCATAAGAGAATGGGTAACCACAAGGACGATGCATTTCTCACCCACGGTGATGGATGTAGTGTTTACATCAGATGCAAGATGGTCTCCAACCACCATCATCCCAATTTTGCATGGGAAAATACAATGCTACAACCATTGTAAGATGTTCTTTCTGAATTCATATTTTGGATGGATAGTACTCTCCTTGAACAGCTGTAGATTGACATATATGATGAAGCTCTTTGGGTTTAACATGATGTGTGAAAGGGATTTCAAGTATTGCAGCTGTTGCACCTTTCCTATGTTACTAATATCCAAGATTTTTGAGTTGGAAATGTTATGCTACAGCCATGATGGGCTGTTCTTTCCAAATTTATGTATGGGGTTGTGCATATCTTCCATGGACAGCGAGAGATGGGCAGGTTTGGAGACATTCTTTCCACTTAATATGGTGTGTAAAAGGGTTTACTCATTAAGATCAAGCAAAGCCAACATTCCAATGTCTTTGGCGTTGCTTGGGAAGAAATTTGAAGCTGTACATGGCTATTACACCCACTCATTCGCACTATTATGGTTTGATCCAAACCAAATTGTGCAGAAAACTCAGTGGGGCAGTTTGGAGGCAACAATTGGAACCCAAAATTGTAGTGCCCCCTCCTGTTCGAAGAAAATTTTATTTTCTTTCGGGCTTTTTCGATTATTTAGGAATGTCTTTTGTGTCATGTTGTTTGTTATCCCCGCGTGCCGAGTGGAAATATGGATAACTCTCAGTGTTTTCCGATTAGAGGTATTTAAAATCCATTTCCAAGATCTATATGATTACTGTCACGAGTATTCAATTCATAAAAAAATAGAAATAATAATAATGGCATGAATTGCAAATAAAATGATTAATAGAAAAAAAGGGGATTTGTATAATAAAAGGAGATAAATAAAGATGAGTTGTTTTGTTTTATAGCATTGAATCCCTTTGAGGAAATGATTATTTCTGTGAAGGCATGTTGGGAGTCCTTTTTGAAAATGCCTCAAAGGAAGCAGCCTCATCATGACTTTCATGGTTTTCAATTTCTCCCAAAAATAATCTTGCCAAGATGGTGAATCACCCATTTAATTTGGGGCGGTTGTATGAGTTTTGTTTTCTTGGTGCTTGGGACGCATGGGATTTTGTGGTTAACCAAGCTTTTGTTATTACTCCACCTTGTGCATCAAATAAACCTCTATTCCGACCAGTCCACCTCTGCCAGCATGTGTTCCATCCATTGCCAATATGGGAGCCTTGGACAGGGTGTGGATGGTGATCAAAGAATAAAGAAATAGAGAAATTTTGGTAGTAGTTGCAGTTGGAAATGCTCTAGTAGGCGGGTTTGCAAAATGGGATGGTTGAAAAGGCATTAGAAACTTTCAACAAATGCTTTTGAAGCCAAACTCCACAACCTTACCTAATGTACTCCCTGTCTGCACCAGAATGGGAGCTTTAGAGCAGGGCATAGACATTCTCATGAAGAGTTGTTGTTGTTTCACCAAATGCGACCAACAAGTGTCTAAATGATCGGTTCACCTTTACCTGCATATCTGCCTAGCTCATGCCAAATAGAAAGCTTCATTTTTGCTGTTATTTGCTTGTTGGGCACAACCCATTGCCGTGGAGGACTTTATTGATTGTCGGATATGAACAATATGGGTTTATTGTAAAGGCCATTTTAAGCTTCTTGAAAATGCAATAGGCAGGAGTAAAGCCAAATTCCTTAACCTCTGTTAGCATTTTCCTTACTTGCATGTTGTTTGGAACCTTAGGAAACGTTTTAGAACAAGATGTTGGCTGTTTGGATCAAATTGGAATGATGATGGGATGATTGACATGACTTATGCGCAAGGGTTGTAAAATGTTTGCTTAAATGCCTGAATGAACGCGGTTTCATGGATAACAATGATTGTTGGGTATGCACTAAATGGGTTCGCTGAATAGGCTTTGGAAACTTCAAGCTCATTGCAAAATTGGCAGGTGTAAAGCTAGACTCTGCAACCCTGGCAACATCTACCGGCCTGCTCCAAGATGAGAGCTTTTGGACTGTTGTCCATCAAAACATAATAGAATTTTTTTGTTCTGTCCCATGTAATCAAACCAACGCCTCTTACAACTGGTTCTTTCTTCTTAATGTTGTGAAATTTAGTCTGAGATTGACGATGGAGGGCATTTACATTAGATGATTATTGTCGTGGCGCTGGAAAGGTGCATTGTTTTCATATTCCTCCCAACCCCTATCGCGTCCTCCCATTTTGTGCCAAGATGGGAGCTTTGGAACAATATGGAGATCCATCAATGCATAATGGAAAGTTGTTTTTGTCTGATATTGCGTCTGCAAGTAAGCTGGTAGCTAGGTATGCAAATGTGGAGGCATGTGAACTGTTTGAAAAATTCCTCGGAGAGAACATGGTCTCTTCTGATATAGTGATTGCTCGAGATACTCAAAATGGGGCTTTGGATCAGTCTATGGGCATCCATCAGCAATGTTGAAAACGAAATTTTGGGTCAGATGTAAAAGTGTGGAATCTTAGACAAGGCACGTGAACCGTTTGACAAAAATCCTCTTCAATTGCATGGTCTCATGGATTGTGGTTATGGACCAATTGGAGTCCCTCGTACCGCTTCAATTCTTGCACAAGCATGGTCATCTTAGCCTCTCTTGCATGATTTTAACGTTTCTAGTTTGTACTTGATTGCTATTTAGGGAGCCATGTGTAGGGATATAAACATTGAAATCATATATTATATATTACAAACTGAACATACACATTGTAGTATAGAAACATCACATCATATAAAGAACATAAAATGAAATAAGAAGTCTTTTCCATTAATTCATGATGTATGATACAAATCTTGTCTCTGCAATGAACAATGATTGCGTGATAATGTTATAATGACTACGATGATATCAAATACAGAGAAACCAACATACTATATATCATTCCTTGGGAGGAGAAAAACAGTTGGGAATTACCACCACTGTCAGACCTCTTAATTAATAAAAATAACAACTCGTTCATGTACACCCTTCACTCAACATATATCTCTTGTCTTATTCTAAATTTAATCACTTTATTTCTTTATTTATGCATAGCTATGTGCATGGATCAAATTTGCCTAATAAATCTATCCACCGTTTAAGATGAGTCGTCATTCTTGATGACTATTGGGATGGGTACCAAGGGATGATATCACAACACTGAAATCATTGTTGTGCATTACCTATAATTCAGGTGTGAGATTTTTGTTAATGAGCGTTCTAAAACAATTATCTTGTTTCATAACGAAGCTATTGTATTCATTGATTGTAATTATGACTTGTTTTTTTGGCTGAAGTGAAAAACATAGAATATTAGGCTCGTGCTTTGTTTTCATATTGTAAATTGTTTCATGATTTTGATCATAATAACTTTGTGGAAATACGAATGCTTATATGATTTTTTGATTGGACTGATTTTGCAGAAATCTTTCAGGGAAGGGTCTTTATGGAACAATACCCAAAGAAGTTGGCTTCTTATCCCTTTTAAAGGTTTTAGATCTAAGCAATAATGCCATAAATGGGAGCATTCCTGATGAGATAGCTAACTTGACGAATCTTCAAACTTTGTAAGATATTTCGATAACAAGTAATCATTGATTTTCCATTCCTAAATTAGTATTACGCTTATGTTAATAAAGCTTTTAATTAGTAAAAATGAACTGTATACAAAGCTTTGTTACAGAAAGAAAAGATGGTTGGTATAGAAGCACACCCCTGGAAAACACCAAAGGGCTTGAGGCTTGAAAGCACCATATAATAACTTAATTGCTAAATGTTCAACATAATCCATCGGTCTTGTTAAATATAACAACAAATATAACAACATTGACAGTAATGGCAGATTGCATAACTTTGTCTTGAATCAAGCAACAGAAGTTCTGTTATACTTCTTTGACCACCTTGGTTTTAGTTTGTTTTGAATGGTGAGATTTTAATGGAAAAATGGATATACATTAGTTAACTACATAGTGAAAGCCTAGGTACCATTTATGTTGGGCCCTCCACTGAGTGTTCATATCTTGTTTTAAAATGGTAAATATTTATTTGAAAAAGAAAGATGTATAGGCTGAATTGTTGATGCTGAGCATGCATAACAGAAGTAAATACAATACATGGATAAACATTCATATTTTTCACTTTGTTTGTGTTATGTTGTTGAAATGTACAGAATGACAGCTTTTTTAGATCTGTTAGAATCCATTTTGACTCGTTTTCCATTTTGAATGTTGATATCAGTTGAGAATTTTGAAATTTCTTTTGAGAATTATATTTTAGTATATTAGTCTAGATATTATGCCTCGCTACAAAAATCAATTAAAGATGAATATTTTGTTGTCTTGCTCTTATGATGTCTTTAATCATAAACAAAGATCTTCATGTACAGAAGTTGATGGTGAAGGAAAGAGGAGAGGATGGAAAATAATCTTGTCCCGATATGCGCGTAGAAGTCTAAAAATTCCTCTCATTTTCCTTTCTCTGAATTTGTGTTGATACGTATCTTTGTTACTATTGTACATATAAATATTTGTACCTTAATAATTTTTTAGATAATGATAAGTATGAACCCTAATATGTTATATATCTGGGCAATGGATATGGAGACACGTTTTTCTTATTATAATACACCATAAGAACATTAGTTAGTCTTGTGAAATCAAAGCTAGTTGGGGTTGCAATGACATTGATCTTTTTGATAAGGGAGGAACACAAAATCCAGTTACATTTTAGAAAGTTTTAGTTACTATTATGGCCCCAAATCATTGGCATAATGAGACACGAGTTAAAAACATTAAACTTGATCTGCCTTCTTAAAATTTAATAAGCAACCATGCAGCCCCAAGTGGACTTTTAAGGTTCGCTACTGCAAATTTATGTTAAGATAGAATTCATTGAAGAATCACTGAGTAAGAGTTGTACCTTTTGAAAAGATGCAGCGTGAAGTTTCCAGCAATATATAACATCCCGACATTTAATATTGAGGGAATTGCATCTTATACAAGTTCATTTGTTGGATTACTATTTTTGGCCAAGATCTACTATAGTTTTGTGCATTAATTACTATTTATACATGCCCACTCCTTGGCATTTCCCACTATCCTCATTTCAAAGACAAAATCGTGAGGAACCTGAATGGCTAATGGAGGAACTTTTCAGCAATCTTGATGTTCTTTGGACAACCTTTTAAGTTTTAATTGTTGCCCTTATTTATTCAAAAAGGCCTCTGTGTACCTCTAAAGAACTGTCTACATCATTCTAAGCCAGAAAACACCATCATTTGTGTGAAAAAGAAGAAGGCTTCTTGAAATCTACAAAGTACAAAGCATTACAGGCCAGCTTGATGATAAATTCGCTGAAACCCAAAGATGTAGTCCAGGTGTACAGGTTTGTCTATAGGGCTGCTAAGGCCATACTTTTCTTTGGTGATCTGCACAAAAGGAATATGTGTGTTATATAATATGATTAGAAGCTGACCTGTTACATTAGAAAGCCGATTTTTCTGTTTGTTGTTACAAACTGGAAATCTGAACCTAAAAAGAGAGACCATATATATAGTAGTGTGTGTTTTTGTGTGTACATATACATATTATTGCTTCACAAAATATTACACTAGCTTGTAATCAAACTAATATATATTAGTTTGATTACAAGCTAGTGTAATATTTTGTGAAGCAATAATATGTATATGTACACACAAAAACACACACTATATTTGGATAGAGTAGTTAGAAGTTAGTGCAACGTTGACTAAACCAATTTCTTTTCCATTGAAAGCAAAAATGAGAACTAAAAGAAACATGAAAAAATTGAGCTTAAATTTTGTTTCTTAACTTTTGAGACTAGTTAAATAACAAATGGGAGATGAAACTTATGCTCGATTAATAATAAATCAATGAAAATAAATAGGGCAATTTTGAAAACCATCAAAAGTTCATAAAAGTTGGCTTGTTGTACCGATGAAGGTAAAATAAAATTCAAAATAGTTATAATATTCATATATCTATGAACCATACAAGTCAGATTTGAACTTTGATGGGCAATTTTGCAATTGGAGTTGGACTCGGGCTTGTGCAATAGTAACTTGACCAAACTGAGCAAATTAATAAATATGTAAATTTAGCATTTTTCATTTTTTTTTGTACATTTAATTAACATCAATGACATATAACATTAACTGAATACATGCTAACATGCATAGTATCCATCAAAATTGAAGTAAATAATGCGATTACACTTGAAGCACAAAAGATTAGGTTTGTATTTAAGTTCAAAAATGGATTCAAGATTTTAATATGTGCGATCAAAAACATAAACATAATAAATTTTGATCAACTAGGTACAGGAAGATCCAATAGCCCCAACATCACTCAAGTCAACACCACTTGCCTCACCCTTATTTTGCTTGAAGTAGTCTTGGTAGTGGAAGCGAAGCCATTCTCTTCGACTCTCTATCTTCCCATGCTCTCTCCGCTTCCATCCCCATGGCCATTTGCTCTGCCTTTATATCAGGCTACTTGATCCAAGCCATGTTCTCTCGTTAATAGGGGCTTGTTAGCATCGGTGATTCACTTTGATTGTGGATCAATCTCTTCCAATTTAACGGGATCTAAATTGGTCCCTTCTTTAGTGAACAAAAGTAACCGATTCAATTTGTTAGGTTGTGGAGCCTATTTTCATGTGTGAAAGTGTTGAAGATTGTACACTAAGAGTACTATACACTTTTCATGTGTGAAACGTGATTTTCTCATATGGGCGGGATTTTGACCCATAGGTTTATGGGACGGTTTTTGCCCATGGTTTTGATACCCACGGTTTTGTAAAACTGCTTAAGCAGTTGTCTATTTATATGGTTTTATGTATATGATAGATGTATGAAGAACATTGCAGACGTGCTTTGAATTCGGGTGTGAATTACAGTAGAGTTTGTTGAGTATAACTCCAAACAGATCCGGTATCAGATTGAGAGAGTGGTGGCTTGTAATAAAATCCGAGCAAGTGATTCTTGGTGGACATAGCCCAAATTGGGTGAACCACGTTAAATATTGTCTTTTTGTGTTGTGTTATTTTATTCTCGCACTTTTATTTGAGATATGTAATATTTTCGCATATTAGTATCTCACTGTTGCGATTCGTGAGGGATTTTTCCGCATATTTTATCTCTTATTTCCTAACTTCAACTTCACAACAGAGAATTGTTGCATGTCTTAAAGTGTGTGTACTTAACCGACTCCAATTGCTCCCCACAACTGACTAATAGGCTGATATCTAGAAGTAGAAAATCAAAATTAATGAAAGGAACTCAAATATTAAATTCAATGAAAGAAAACTTTGTCGACGTGTGAGCACGTAAATAAATATTGCAAAGTTATTTAAAGATATGAATTAAACTATAATAAAAACATAATGAATAAACATTACACAGTGAACACATATTTAACGTGGAAAACCTCATGCGAGGTAAAAAAACCATGGTCAAAACTATAGATTACCATTTCACCTTGAGAAACACAATTTTTATAGTCCAATAACCCTTCTTCACCACTTCTCTCCCCTTTTCAACATTTTTAATTCGAATAAATTTATCGGGCCCGAGAGCCCTATATAAGTGGTTTTTACGGGTGTCTTCTCGTGAAGCACCCCTCCACTTTATAAATTGATTTAATTAATCAATTTAAACTATAACCTAAAGTTTATATTAAATAAATAAAAATATTACATATTTTTATTTATTTAATTATAAACTAAAGTTTATAACATAAGAACACTTGAGAGGATTTAAACCCTACTTAAGATTAATGTTCTAACACTCCCCCTTAATATTAAGTGGGGTTTATATGCCAACATTACCTATTTATACAACATGATTTACAATCCTTAAACCACAATGAGGGTTTAGGCTAGCATATCACATTTGAAGGATTTATACACCATCATGCTAAACTTACCTTTTGGTACAAAAGGATTTGGAATCCATAAATCAAAAGTGATGATTTAGGCTAAGCATGATTTGTGAGACTACATCTCACAATTTCTCATGAAAAATCTATATAAGCATCGCTATGAGTCTTTTATAAAGTAAGGACCTTCTTTACAACTTGATGCTTTATTATTGGACTACACATAAACTTAGAGTGATAAGTTTACTAAGATCATAAAAGATTTTTTACAATGCTTTTAATTGGAGTATAAGTATAGAGGTGAAGAAGAAAACACACGGCCGACCGATAGGAGGTGGCATTGTTATGCATACTCCCCCTCAATGACAACTCTAAAAGGCCAAATATTGCACGAAACTTGCAAAAATTCACGGCACACAATGGCTTCGTAAACACATCACGTAACTTGATCTTTAATAGGACAAAAATGTAGTTCTATATCACCGTAGAGGACCTTCTCTCGGATGAAATGCATACGAAATTCTATATGCTTTGCTCTCTAGTGCTGATTTGGGTTATTAGCTACAACAATACAACTTTGATTATCACACAAAAGTGGAGTACTTCCTTTAACTTCTATGTGAATTTCTTACAACCACCGCTTTAGCCACATGACTTCTTTTGCTACTTCCATTGCACTTCTATATTCTGCCTCAGTAGAAGAGATCAAGATTGTCGATGCTTTTGCCTGCTCCAAGTAATGACACCTGTATCAAATTTGAACACATATCCAGTTGTAGATTTTCTATCACATCACCAACATGGTCAGAATCACAATATCCATATAAACAAGCATTTATTGGAAGGAACACAATATAAACCATTATTGATTTCATTTTTAGCCATATTCCAAGCATCATCATATGACTCCTACATTAATAGGTTTAGAATGTTAAGAAAAAAATAATATTAGATGCAATCAATATTGGATGTCTCCAATACAGACATGAAGGGCGTCCCCAATTGTCATTTGATGTGCATATAATACTATTTTTAGTAATCACATACTAATTTAGAGGTTATCTAATTCAGAAATGTTTTATTGACATATATATCTTCATTATCTGCTCTAAGCCTTTTAATTTTGAGATAAGAACTATTTTCAACTAAGGCTTTAAATTCTTTAAATTTAGATAAAATATTTGATTTGTTTTTAATAAAAATGACAAAATCATGCGAGAATAATCATCAATGAAAGTAACAACATACAAAAAATTGTTTAGGAAAGGAACTTCTAAAGGTCCTCTAACATCACTGTGAACAAGTTCAAGAGGTTCAGAGGAGTTTGCTTCATGATGACTATGGAAGGGGTTTGTAGATTGCTTACCATATAAGCACCCTTCACAAGTTTCCTGGGCATGAGAGATAGGAGGTAGGCCAACAACAAAATTAAGTCGAGACATATCATACATGCTCCTAAAGTTAAGATGCCCTAATCTTTAATTGTGCGAGAGGATAAAATCTCAAATTTGGCGTGTATTATCGCATACTGCAGACAATAGGGAGAATCTACTAAGCTTTTTGCATTTTTTGCCTAAATTCTCCTTAAAACCTAATTTCTATCGAAAGTGTAGAATAAGATTTGAATATACAATTGTTTCATTATAATCTAGTTTTTTCTCTTGATTTGAGTTTAAAAGCTTCATTCAAAATGGGTTCTAATCATTTCAGTATTGACAAGACACAAATGTTGAATGGTACTAACTACAACATCTGGGAAATTCGCCTGAAAGTTGAATTCATGGCACATAAGCTTTGGACTGTCTTGAACAGTACATAGAAGGCTCCGACAAGAAGACAAGTAACAATTCAATAGAAAGTACAAGAAGTGATGTCAATTATACTCGAAACATGCATGGTGACTTTCTGCTATACATTGGAACCAGGAAAGTCCGAGCGAAGCTTGGAAACTGCTAGAATCAATGCACAAAGGTATGCGCCTTTCAAAAAGTATAAAATCGATTCTTGAACTAATGACAACTCCCATGAAGAGAGACGAAAAATGGTTAATTTTCTAGAAAAATTAAAAATATTAAATCTCAACTAGATGGATGTTACAGTAATTTGATTCAATTCAAGACAAATTGTTATACGTTATATTCAAATGAACATCCATGAAAGATTTAAAAACTTCATTTTCATCTTAAATTAGAAATCAAACTGAACAAGATATTCCTGACTTATCTACTCTTTGTTCTCTCCTAATCCAAGAAGAGCAAATAATGTCGAAATTAAATTCGAAGGAGAATGTCACTCAAGCACTTCTCGCTCAAAATCCTAAGAATAACTTTTCTAGGTTTAATAGGAATCAAAAGTTCAAATCAAACTTTAAACACCATAGTAAAAATAATAAACCAGGGTATAATCACTTAAAAGTCAGTTTTGATGGAAAATGTCATAATTTTGAGAAATTTGGTCACAAAAAGGAAGACTGTAGGGTAAATAAAAACAAATCAAATTTCTAAAATCAGAAAGAGAACAATCGAAATCAAAATCAAAATCAAAAGAATATTCAAAACCTAATGTAGTTGCTTTATATGTTGCATTAGTTATTGCCAAAGAAAACGAATGGATCTTAGATAGTGGTGCATCTAGGCACATGACTTATAGATATGATATTCTATCGATATCAAAGAATGTAATGATCAAATTTATCTTGGTGATCATTCCATTCTCGATGTTCAAAGTCAAGGAAGAGATAAAGTTTTCAATGGTTTTATAAATGATGTTTTATGTGTTCCTAAACTGAAAATGAATCTGCTATCATGTTCACAGCTAACTCAAATCAACTATAGAGTATAGTGTGATGTTACTAAAAGATAAATGGTTTATTAAAAATGAGTTAGAAGTTACTATTACAAAAGGGTTACTGGATTGAGAAGTGGTGAAGAAGGGTTACTAAACTGTAAAAATTGTGTTTCTCAAGGTTAAATGGAAATACAGGTGACTTCCTTAAGAAAAAACAACTGTTAAAAGATGAATTGACAGAATGGTAAATTAGAGAGGAAATAATGTGGAAGCAAAAATCTAGAATCCAATGGTTAAATGAAGGAGATAGAAATTCTGCATTCTTCCATAAATCATTACTAGATAGAAGGGTGCATAATCATATTAATTCTTTGAAGAAAAAAGAGGGACAACAGATCTATTCTCTAGAAGAAATGAAGCAAGAGGCTGTTATGTTTTTTACAGAATTATTCACAGCTCAACCTCTTAATTTAGAGGACCAGTAAAAAGTGTTAGATGTCCTGTCTCAATGTTTTTCAAGAGGAAAACGAACAACTTATACAACCAATTAGCTGAACAGGAATTATATACAACTGTCTTTAGTATGGAGAAAGGCAAAACACCTGGACCGGATGGATTCCCGATTGAATTCTATCAGACTTTTTGAGATATAATTAAGTATGATTTACTTAGTGTTGTGGAAGAGGCTAGAATATCAAAAGCTATGCTTAAGGAAATAAACAAAACATTCATCACTCTCATTCCGAAATCTGAGGATGTGGCTGAAATCTCGGGCTATAGACCTATAGCTTTATGCAATGTTTTGTATAAAATTATCACAAAAGTTATGGCGGAAAGATTAAAACCTCTTTTGTATAAGATTATTTCCCTAAACAAGGAGGATTTGTTCCAGGATGTCAGATTCATGATGAAATTGCTTTGGCTCAAGAAATCTTGCATTCTATGGATCTCCAGAAATCACCTTATATGTTTATTAGATTGGATTTATCCAAAGCATATGATAGAGTGGACTGGAAGTTTCTTAGTCAAGTCTTAGCTAAATTTGGTTTTTCGATGATTGGATCAAATGGATAGAGGCGTGTTTAACTTCAGTCTCTTTCTCTGTGTTAGTTAATGGTACTCCTAATCTTTTTGGAGCTTCCAGGGGAATAAGATAGGGAGATCCTTTGTCACCTTTTTTATTCATTATTTTGGCAGAATGTCTAGGAAGACTAGCGAATAGAGCTTGTCAAGAAAAAAGAATACAAGGTGTGCAACTTGCCAAATCTATAAGGCCTTTATCCCATTTGCAGTTTGTTGATGATTCTACTTTGGCTGGGAAAGCCACCCTAGTGGAAGCTAAACAATTTGCTAAAATCATTCAAGTGTTTTCTTCTACTACAAGCCACCTAATCAAAGAAACAAAATCAAGTATTATTTTTTTCATTTGGTCTATACAAGGTAGATAGAATTCCCAAGATCTTCCATTTTAAAAAAGGTTCTCGTCTCTATTAAATATCTGGGAGTTCCTCTTGCTGCTAAACAAAGTAAAGATTGGGAGTGGCTAATAGCAAAGACAAAAGGTAAGATGCAAAAATGGACAAATAAATGGCTATCTACAGCAGGCAAAATGACTTTGGTTAAGGCTGTCCTTTAGGCTGTTCCAGTTTATGTTTCATCTATTCTCAATATTCCTAAATCAGTTTTGAAAAAATTGATGCTATTTGTCAGACTTTTTTGTGGAATGGAACACAACTAGAACAAATGGTCATTAGTGAATTGGGACATCCTATGCCGCCCTAAAAACGAAGGTGGATTAGGCTTTAGATCAACAATTAAACAAGCACATGCTCTTGCTGGTAAACTTTATTGGAGGCTGATCACATCTCCAAACGAATTGTGGGCTGTTAATATTAGAGCCAAATACATGGAAAATCATCCACCAAAACATATTATTAGATTGTCCCTTCCGAGAAGAGGATCTCCAATTCAGGTGTTCTCAAAATGGGGGAAGGCATTATAAAAAAGATCTTTTGGATAGTGAATAATGGGCATGAGGCTTACTTTTGGCTGGATTCATGGGATGGCCAGCCTCCTTTAATTCAGCAATTTCCTCATTTATATAATATTATGGCAGCAATGCATCAAAAAGGATGGACAAGAGTCATGCATTATACTAGACAAACGTCTCTACCTTGGGAAATGGGCAGATGCTGGATACCTACTCATGAATGGCCTATTCCGGTTGGGCAGCAAGATCAAGTTTTGATTGAACATTTGTTAAAAAAGTACCCTCTTTCCTCATCTAATGAACCAAATTTAATAGGATGGGGGAATACTTCAGCAGGAGAATATATTGTTCATTTAGGATATGAGGCTTTAACTAAAAGCATCTCTCACCCTCTCCAAGCAATGTTTAAGCAGATATGGCAGCCAACTTTATGGCCCAAGGTCAGTTTTTTTATTTGGCTCTTGGTCCATGGTAGAATTCTAACAGGAGATAAGACTTATGAAAAGAGGTTTCTATGGACCATTTAGATGCACATTATGTTGGAATGATGAGGAGACTAAACATCATCTTTTCTTCCAATGTTCGTGGGTGATACCTTTATGGCAATCTCTTGCTAATATGTTTTGAGATACATTACTATGGAATTCACTCTTTTGAGCAATTGATGAAAGATTGGCAAGAAGGTATACCAAAAGGACAAAATTTACTCCCAGCTCTATGGACATGCATTTCTTTGTTAATTTGGAATATATGGAAGGAAAGAAATAAAAGAATTTTCCAGCAAGAGATTAATATGGCATAAACTATGTGTGGCAAAAACTATAGTTAATATGGCGAAACTATTAAGCAAAATGTAATATCCCTTTCCAAATAAGACCATTAACCTATTCTCGTCTTCTCGATGGCTAAGAGAATGTTAAAGGGGAGACTTAAGTTCTAAATATTTTATTATAAAGTGCAAAAATAAATAAAATATTATAAAACACTTATAATAAATTATTATGAACTTAATAAAAATAGAAAAAAGAACAAAAAGATAAAAGCACTTATTAAAAATATAATATCCATGGAAAAGTGCAACTTGCACTAGGAGGCAAAAGTAAAATAGAAAAAGGCAAAAAACAAATGGGCCAAAAGTTATTCCCCTAAGAAAATGCGACTTGCATTGGGAGGGAAAAGTGGTTGGTGGAAGCATTTAATACGGAGAAAGGTGATTGGTTTCATGTGTGGCTACTTTGGGTCACTTCCTTCTTTAAAAGGACAAGTCGACTTGTGTTGGAGACACATTTGATCATTTTCTAATTTCTGAATTGTATCTGAAGCTTTGAGCTTTTGTCTAAATTATTCTAAGGACGAAAACCCTTAGAATTTACCTCTAGAGGACGAAAACCCTCTTAGAGCATTTGAGGATTTCCTACCCAGGGTTATCCATTGTGATTACAAAGATATTTCAGTTTATTCCAGCAGTGAATAAAGGAGTTTTTGCAGATTTTTGGATCAAAGGTTTGAAGCAAGCTTGCAAAGCTTGGTTCTCTTATCTATCCCAATTGGAGCAACCCATTCCCTAGCAATTTCTGAATTGTTTTAAGGTATTTCATACCAGATTTGTATTGCTATATCATAATATGATTTTTATGAATTAAAGCAATCAGTTCTCAGTATTTTTGGGTGACTTTAAGTGTCATTTTCAGATCTGTTCATGGCAACTTGTCTGTAGACTTAAATCAATTTATTTCAGCCTTGTTTACCCCAAAACCTTCTTGTTCTTTCAGATTTTAGTCTTATAAAATCAGTATTTCAGTTATGAGTGGAAAAACTACAGTTTAAAGGCTGATTTGTATGAGTTTATTGATAAACCCTAGTCGCACTTCTCATGTTTAATTTAGATCTGCATTGATATTTTGTCTATAAGTTGCATTTAGTGGTTGGGGTTTGCCTAAAATCCATTTAGGGTAAAATATGTTTATTTGGGAACATTACACAAGAGGTTTCACTTCCTCTACTCTTACTCTGGAATGGGCTAATTTATGTAAGGTGCTTTCTTTACATTCTATTAGCTCCACTTTACCTACCTTTAAAATGACAAAGAGAGATGACAAAAACAAACATGGGTTCCTCCTATGCAATTTGGTAAATCGAATATGGATGGGGTCTCTGTGGGAAATCCAGGAATGCTACGATGGGGGGTATTGGAAGAACTCATGATGGGAAAGTTGCCTTTATGTTTGCTGAAAAACTGGGAACCACTTCTAATAATATTACTGAGGCTAGCTCGTTGTTTATCGGGGCTTGGAAGAGGCTATTAAGTGTTGGTGGACTCAAGTGCAAGTGGAATGTGATTCTAAGATCATTGTTTGGATGCTGACATTTTCTGAGAAACAAAGGAGCTCAAATTGGTAGATTGAGAGAGAAATAAATAAAATCAAAGGTCTACAGGCACAATTTCAGACTATGCAAATCAGACATATTCCTAGACAGAGAAATCAAGTGGCAGATGCATTGGCAAATTGGGCTTTGGATAATCATGATATAAGTTGCTATGGTGATCCTCCTCTTTGGTGGCCTCAACGGGATCAGGAAGATATGAGAGCTATTATAAAATTAGACTATCCTCAATGATTTCTGATATGTTTATTTTCCTTTATAATGCTCAGGATTGGACTAATAGTTTCCAAGCTTGGCATAGTCGTAATTGTAAAAATATATTTCCTTTGAAATAATTTTTTTCGTGTTTAAAGAGAAATCTATAGTTTTGATTGCGGTTTTTCACTTTGTATGAGGTTTTCCACGTTAAATATGTGTTCACTTTGTGTAATGTTTATTCATTATGTTTTTATTATAGTTTAATTCATAATATTTAAATAACTTTGCAATATTTATTTAAGTGCTCCGACCTCGACATGATACCAGAGCAAGGTGAGTTAAAATTATTTAAGGTTGTATTAATTAAATAATTATAATCGTGTTGGTTCGTGGGTGGTTATAACCCCACGGATTATATAAAAGGAGTCCCGTTTGGTTTAATTTCACACACTCACACACATAAAATTTATTCAATCTCTCAAAAGATAATTTGGAGTATTTGAAAGGCTTTCGATTGGGCCCACTCTACATTCAAAAGCAAGCCTTTGTTAAAATATTTTGCAAGGATTTAATTTTTATTATGGTCTAACATGTGCAGGAAAATTAAATTTCAAGGTTAATTGGGATGGTTCCCAACTTGGAGACATCTTCCACGGTTGTAGGTTCTTCAAAAATTTTCATTGGATCATGCCTCACAACATTGTAAATGGGGAACCATGTTTGAAAATTGGTGTCCCCGAGATTTCACCCTGAAATCTGGGACTACCCCTTTTAAAAAATTTCGTTCTTTTCAAAGTAACGGGTTGTTTTGTGTTTGTTTTGCTGCAGTTGTTTGCATTGCTCTAAGGTATCCCCAGAGAGTCATAAAAGCCAAATTCCCCAAATACCCACATGCTAAAACTCACTCTATCCCTTCGCTAGGTTTTGTCTGAGAGAATTTTATTTATTTATTTATTAAATAAATAAAGTTCTTTTAAAAATAGATTGAGCTAAAATTGGAGGATTTAGGTTATATAAAGCACTTCACCCCATCATTATTACCATAGAACATTCACTCTGGGGAAGAATTTTTGTAGATCAGCTAATTGGAGAAATTTTCAAGCAATTGCTTGCAGCTTCTTTTGTTTTTATTTCTTTTTTTGTCTGTGTTTTGGTTTGTTTTCTCCAGCAATTCCTGTAGCCTATTCATTCTTCCTGCCAGATCTTTCCCCAGGCCTAGGGTTTTGAAAAGCTATCCAGTATTTTTAATTACTAATCTGTCTAAAGGCAATCAAAGCTCAGGATTCTTTCAGAAGATTGCAAGAAGTCGCTTGGTCCAAAAAGGTGCAAAAATGGATTTTATGAAAATAAGAAAAATATTGCCATAATATGTAGAGCTCGAGAAAATATGCACTTTTAGAGAAAACGACACCTAAAACGGAGCTAAGGAATGAAAGTTATGGCACATGCAAGTTTTTTCTTTGGGCCGCATCTTCTTGGACCCTTTCCAAAAATGGCAAATTTTATTCGTGTTTTTTTCACCAAAAATCCAAAAAAGGAAAGAAATGCTGTCTTCATGCCAGTCGCAATTTTCAAGGCTGCCTTCCGTGTCCAATTTCCACGCTGCCTTAAGTGACGAATTTTCACGCAATTTTAAAGGCAAAAGTCATAATGCAAGTCGCACTTTTGGAAAAGAGCTATCTTTCATGCAAGTCACATTTTTTTGGAAGGAATCACTTAAGCTGCCAATGAGAATTTTGGTAGTGGCAGCACGAGAATTTCTTGCCTGCCTAACAAGTTACTTTTTCCCATCAAGTCAAAATCACTTAAGCTGCCAATGGGAATTTTAGAGGTGGCAGGGGAGAATTTCTTACCCGCCGAAAGCAGGTGAAAATTTCCATTATGAAAGTCAAATCACTTAAGTGGAAGATGGGATTTTTGGAGCTGCATTGCAGGTGGAAATTCCCATTGCTTTGACTTCCTATTTTTAGCAATTTCCCTTGCCAAAAAGTGCGACCCACCTTGGCATTAATACATGTATTTAATGATATTTATTAATGGTATTTCTAGTCAATTTTGGTGCCATAAATAGAAGGAAAGTCAAGGCAAGTGGATGAGCTAAAGAGAAGTCAAGGATGCATGCTAAAAATAAATAAAATAAATTCATAAAAACAATCAGAAGCATGCAGACTTGGGCGCCCAAATTGGAAGAAGAAGCATGTCTTTTAATTAATTAATTGCCAAAAATAGGGAAAGACAATTATTAAAAATAGCATGCAGATGGCTATATAGGCATGGGACGCCATAAGGGAGAAACAATTAATTATTTTTTGATGGAGCTTGCAGCTGGAAGGATTTTGGCGCCAAGGGAAGGAGGATTTTGCATTAAAGAATATTTTCCACTGCCGGGAAGCTTCCAGTTTTTGGCGCCTAGGGTTGGAATAGCTTAATTTTTATTATTCCAAGTATCTGCATGTTGGTATAAGTGCCCAGGTATTCATCACAGGTGCTCATATTGGTGAAAAGAAGCCCAAATCAATGTCAGATACATTGAATATATCTTCCGAATCAGAAGAAATTGCCAGATCTGCACAAATTGATCCAATTACAAGGGATTCAGCAGAATTAAAAGGAAAAGAGCTCAGACAAAGATTATTCCAGGCATAATGAAGCATGATGAAAGAGAAGGATCAACAAAATCATGCATTGCTTCCAGATTTGCTGAAATCAATGATACAGACATAGGCCCTGAACCTATCACCGATTTAATTGATAGATCTAGAGCTGGAAGGACATCTCTTATGCGGGCAATTAAAAGTAGCGGGATCATTCAAGCCTCAATGTTTCCAAAGTGACAACTCAATTGCCTGAGTTTGTTTTGGAGTGTGCAATGTCTTATCATCCTCTTTCTAGGACAATCCGAGATGCTGTAGGGAAGACACTAATCAAGTTGGATGCACAATTTATTAATTATTGCCTTAAGCTTTCGACATACAATTAGCATGCAGGATGCCAACAACAGATGGGAAGACACTGAGTCACATGTTCGACAAGTATATTCAGTTTCAGAACAAATAAAAAGCGTAGAGTATGACGGCCGACATATTTTCTTTCTTCTTCCCTTCCCTCTCTTATTCTTATTTCTCGGACAAAATTGTAAAACTAAAGTAATTGGTTAAAATCCATTACTTCTAGTTATTTGAAAAGGTCCTCAATTGAGAATAGGTGGCAGACATGCAAAACTTTGATTTAGTCTTCAGATGCATGTCATGAGGAGAGAAATTTCAGGGGAAAGATTGCCAGTTGTTTTCTTTATAGCTTTTGCATGTGTCAGTTCAGTTATTGCTTTCCTATTTGTAATTGCCCTCTATACACTATAAATAGAGGAAGAGCCTACGGGTTAAAGGATCAGAATTTGTAATCAACATTCTTGTGTTCCAGACTTTGAGTTGAAACCCTTGATATCTTTTTGAAAGCTAAGGAATTGAAAAGAGACAGATTTCCGGAGAACTTTGTGTCAACAGTGCATTTGTTTCTTATTTCTATCTAGATCTTTGCATAAATTTTGTGTTATCTCAGATCTAGATTTGAAACTTTACTTTTCTTTAAATTCTGTATTGTGAGATTTGTTTGTTTCATCTATGTGCATGAGACCAACTATGCGAACTATTGGTTGGATTGCACATCTTCTTTGCTCTCTTCCCGGATTCAATTATTTCCCCCTTTTGCAAATATTTTTTTCACTGCATACTTGTTGCAGGATTGCCTAGCTATGGCTCATGAGCTTTGTAATTAAAGTAAAGCCCACAACCAATTACTCAAATCCACAATTGATAGAAATCTTATACGGGAGCCTCACCGGTAAATGAGGGAGATTTATCCCATGATTGCTAGGTTTTCGGTGTAGAAAATCTAGCCAACAAAAATATTAAAACAAATAATTTTTACCTTGAATTTGTCTTGGCTATATTTTTGAAAACTTTTGAAGGTTTTTGTTTGTTACATTGATATTACAAATCCCATCCTTATATTTTCCAAACATCATCACTAATTTTTGGAAAGAGGCATATTTTCATTTAAATTTACAAAATATTACAAAAGATTTTTGGAGCCTACATATTATTTAAATTATGGCCCATATACATGTTCTTTATAACATGGATGTTATTATAAACCTGTTTAATACGTGTATAACTTCTATCATTTATCTCACTATAAATGTTAAGGTTAGTTCAACCTAAGAGGTTAGACCACCTAACAATCCTCCACTTATTTGCATAAATAGTTTAACATGACATATTTGCGGTGAAATGCAAGTGGTTCATTGATCGCGTAAGAATATGGATGGCGGTTGGTGGTAGCAATGTTTTAAAATCGGAACTGACTCGGAATCGGTCAAGGGTTGGACCGGATCGGACCGGTTCAAACTTTATGAACCAATTTACTAAAAAACACATAAAAAATTACATTTTTAATGAAAACAATATGTTTGAAAGATAAGAAACCATGATTCCAACAATTGCACACAAAATATGCAAAGTTTGCTCATGTATATACTATATAACATGTAAGAAAGGTGTTTATAGCAAAATGACACGAACTCCAAGTCCAATACACAATACATATTATATATGAGATTTTGAAACAAAATACATAAAGAGGCCACAAGCAATGCCAAACAAACCCCAAGCTCACTCCAAATCAACACTCTTCAATGCTGCTCCAAGCCTCCAAATCCTTACAAATGAGAGAGGTGCTCACAAATAGAAGTGAGGAAGTCTCTATATGGATGCCAATATCACCACAAAGAGCCCACAAGCAATGGCAAACAAGCGCCAACTTCCAAGCTCACTCAAAAACTAAACTCTTCAATGTTATACTCCAAATGTTTTTGCTCACAAATGCTCAATGAGAGAGGTGTGAGGTGAATAGAGGGGGCTCTATATAGCAATAAATTAGGGTTTAGGTTAGTTAAAAAGGTGAACTTTTAATTAAAAATCGTTTTTTGCAAAATTTGCGGCGTAGTATAGCACATTTTCTGGCTCGGCCGGTTTAGAGCGGAACCAAACCAAATTGAACTGGTTCAGTATACGGTTTGGGAAAAAACATCGAACCTGGCCGAATCGCCGCGAGTTCTAGTTCCGATTCGACCAGTTTTAAAAACATCTGGCGGTAGTGGCTTCGCCACATGCACTCCTGGTGGTAGTGGTCATGGCGACGTCTTGGCTTGTGTTTTTTTGCTTAGCCCAATGGGCTTGCACATAACTCGATCGCTTGACATCGGGACCACTTGTAATAAAAGTGCTTTGACTTGGTCTAAGACCATTTTGATGTTTGGTTTGAATGACATAGTTGGTTGATGTGCTTTGGCTGCTCCACACTTTCATCTCATTAAAACAAACTAATTCACACCCTCCCTTCACCTCTTCAGAGGTTTTATGTGGGTTATTGGACCGCTTATCCACTTGCACGGTTGGCATGCTTAGTGGGTCTTCTCCACCATCACCGCCTTAATCGTTTGCTTGGTCGTTGACCATATTTCTTTTGCTATGCCTATAACAATATTAACACAACATAAAATATTAGATAAATCTATGTTCATAGCAAAATGATATCTTTCGGTAGGTATGTTTTAATTTATCTGTCATATATCTATTTAAGGTACTATTTATTAACACAAGGTAAAATTCATATTATATGAATACAATTATTGGCTTTATCTATCTATTCTAGACTTGTGAATATATAGAAAACATATGGCATCAATATTATATATTAGGTACCTAAAATTAATATAATAGACCCACGACAATGATTCATAGAGTATATAGAATTAGGCTCGAGTCTATGTTTTATATATCTATTATATATGGTATTTATCTATAAACCGTATATTAGGATATCATTCTCTTTGTAGGTATTTTATCTCTTGATATGCGTTGTGTCCATATTCTGCGGGTTTAGAGATTGTCACAAATGTTAACCACATACATAAAAACCAAATGAGTCTATAGGTATTGCTTTAGCGCTCCATGTTTTGAATACATAGTAATTCATTTTTATTATTATATATTGTTGTAAACCTATTAAATAATCGTGTTGTTAAATATATGATTGTAAAGGTCCATAGGGTAATTGGTAATAAGTGTTTTATAAAAACCATAGGTTAAGGGTTCATAACCCTTTCATTTTTTTTTATATAAGGATTTTTTAGTAAATCCTTTTTGGATAAAAGAAATTGAAATTTCAATTTAGGATTTAAATTGATAATTGCTTTATTGTATCTCCTTAGATTATTCAAGATATTTTTATCATTATTTTATTTCATTCAAAATTAGAAAAATTTATTGTTTAATTTATTTTGAAATTGTGAAATTATCGACAAATTGTCATTCTTGTGTCGTGAAAAACAGGTCATTCTTCAATTGAGGACTCGGGAAAATTAAAAATGGGAGATAAAAACTAGATAATATGAATGGTGGAAATGGGATTAAATTAGACTCATTATTTGCCTTTACAATTTCAATCACCTTGAGCCAAAGGTTGGATTCGTCAAAAACCCGATATAGGATATCAATGCCACTACCCTTCTTTGGGTAATCCAAAGAAGTCCAGTCGTGAATAGCAAACATTATTTTGAGATCACCCATTGGTTCTATTAATGACTGCAAGGTTATAAATGTGGTGACAAAGCGAGTGAATCTTGGATGCACAAGCTCCTTTCCTTAGGTTAGCTTCCCCATCAAGTTATCTCTCTATGAAGCAACAAGGGAATCAATAAGTACCTTGTTTCTACTATCCATCCGAGCATCAGACATTAATATGCAGCCTTTTTCTCCATACAGCGTGTTTCTAACCAATCAGCGTGCTACCCTCCACTACCTCGTCTTTCCAACATCAGCCCTTTTCCAGACCAGTCATGGTCAAGGTGTTGACTATGGCTGACCAATAAGGTAAAAAGGGTTGGAAGATAACTGTCAAAAATTAAAATGAAATTTAAAAATTAACAACAATAATTTTAAAAGAGTGCAAGTTTGCAACTACTCACTTGGCCAAATTTATTGGTATGTCGGAAAAGTACCCGTAATTGCCAACTACTCCCCTTACTGCATCATGGTTGTCCCTGTTCCGACTTGTACTTGCAAGCAAAGGTCGAGAACTGTGAGAACGACCTGACACTATATATGAATCTAAGTCAACTGAACAATTTTTATGGATCCTAGAACCAATAGGATAAGATGGAGTCGTAGGAGGGTAGGGAGGAGGAGTAATGCTGCCCCTTCTATTTCTTCTCCTGCCTATCCTACTCCTTTTCATCAAAGAGCTCTAGCAAAGTAATTATCTCCTTTGACCTGTTCAGCAGTTTTTCCTAGAAAAATGCCCATGCTCATGCATGCATGGTGGTATTTGCGGCAGATAATGTCAACATGAAGCGGCATACTACATTACATGTATATAACCTTCCCTGATTTTCTTCCATATTGCCGCACTTCCATGCGGGATCTCTTCTTTGAGTCTTTGCTATTCTAAAGAGTAGAAGGAAAAACTGTTAGGGTTAGAAGAAGAAGAAGGAGAACCTTCCTTCTTCAAGCCATCTATTCTCAACTTAAGGGAAGTCCATGAATCTCTAGTAAATCTACTAGAATCAATCCATCTCTAAACATGTCTTATAATTGTATCTAGATGCGTTTTATCTATAAAGGATATTCAATTATGATGAGTTCGTTGGAGTAATTATTAATGGGCCCGAGTCCTAATAGGATGATGGCTATGAATGTCAAGGGGTTCTTGTCTACATAAGAGTTTATTGTTGGTTCTGCTCTGAACTAATTCTTATGGATCTGGCAAGAGACACTATGTTTTCATCCTTCCAAGTTGACATGATACTGGGACGTTGTTTTTTTCCATTCTGTGCACTTGTAGGTAGACCTAATGGTCCTGAGTTCCTAAGTCATAAGGTTTGAGTTCGCATTCATGCTTGACGAGGATAATGTTTGGTTCAAGTTCGCCAAGGGATAAAGTTCGAGAAAAAAACGTCTTTAAGTTCAAACAATTTTTTTCTATCATTTTTATTTTTTGAAAAAAATGCATATATATTTCCGAGGGGCAGAATGGAGAGAGCTTTTTGTCTGCTACTTTCAGTCGATATATGTATATGTATATGTACATATACATATATATATACACACATACATATATATATATATACACACTTACATATATATATATACATACATACATATATATATATATATATACATATATATATATATATATATATATATATATATATATATATATATACATATATTTGTAAAATAATGCAAAATCGTGTCAAAACTTCCCATGTAAAAATAATGGATAAAGTTCGAGTTCATGTTCAATGAGAATAAAGTTTGGCGAAATTTGAACTTATACACACACACACACACACACACACACATACATATATATGTATGTATGTATGTAAAATAATGCAAAATCGTGTCAAAAACTTCCCATGTAAAAATGATGGATAAAGTTCGAGTTCATGTTCGATGAGAATAGAGTTCGGCGAAATTTGAACTTTTTCGATAAAATTTGGAGAAACTTGTGAGATAGGTCCCCACATTGAAGAATACATTTTAATTTGCAAGTCAAAAGGATCAGACCAGTTACAACTAAACTGCATGACCGTATTAAAGAAACCAATACATTGTGTATTAAACCACACACTAATAATTAGAAGTGATTCTGAATTATTTATTGTCTGGTCTACACCTTTATACTGAAATGAAAGTTAGAAAGACTGACACAATTGATGATGCTTTGAAGTCAATGCTACTTGCAGAAGAGAAATATCAAACTTTATTGACCATTATATACAATTTTGTGCATCAAATGGAGATCCAATAATCTTCACAAGAGGGTGCTGGATCATTCTTCTTTCATAATTACATACTTAATTTGGGCTATGATATCATGGTACATGAGTATTAATTCCTTTATGATATTTTGTCCCATTTTTGGATTTGAGAAATATGTGGTTTATTTACAGTCAATCACACTATTATGGGCTAGTTCAAAGGCCAGTTGGGCTACAGAAGTGCCGATTTGACGCTGTAATTATGCATGCATGTCATACATAGCTAGCAACTTATTATTATAGAAAATTGATTCATTATTATAGAGTTGTCAGAGGATTCAACCATAATTTTTATCAACAAAAACGTGGAGTAGCTCTGCCCCAAGGTTCTGAATAAAATTCAAAATATCTCACATTGATGATTTTTCTTAAAAAAGTCCATGATAAACGTGGTCCTGGCATATCTTCCATAACTGGCTTTGCTTGAGGAATTTCTAATTGAATTCGGTAAATGAGATGTTTTTATTTTATTTCAATCTAAAGAAGTGCTAAGTTAAATGATAGCAATCAATGCTTTTTTGCAGAATCCTTCATAATTCCAGATTATCTGGTGTTTTACCTTCAGGAATTCAGCAACTCTATTTGTTGGAAAGCCTGTAAGTTATAATAAAATGATAACGAATTGTCAATATGCCTTGTTAATGTTCTCATTGAAATGAGGTTTCTGCAGTGTTCATTCTTTGCAGTGCAATTACGTAAATTACAATTTCCTGAAATTTCATTTATCTTTTTGACCTATTTTAATTTCTCTATTTTGTGTTACAACAGGAGAGTCTGTCTTCATCTATGATCCTAAGGCTATTTTTTTAACTGTCCCTTCAGTTTACTGGTTTACTGTGCATGCTCTTTAGGGCACAATACACCCCACATTCTCCACAACATTCCTACTTTACTTTAGTACTAATTTATACCATCTTGCACTCATTATATCTTTTTATTCACACAAATCTTTCTTCTTATATGGCCCATCACTCCATGGGTTATGATCTTGCAATGATGGACATTTTAACTGTTCAATGGTGCAAACTGTTATGTGCAACTTTATGTTCTTGAACATCTCTATAATTCATGCTGCATTTTTGACCTTATAGGTTTAAGGAACAATTTTACAGGTTTTGTTACTGAATTACATTTCAAATCATTTCAGTTAATTTATATGATATGGCTAATATTCCCAGCAAGCGTGCTTTCTGGATTTAAGAACTACAGTGGATGTTTTATTGGATTTTATATCTTTTCAAAAGTATCTTATGTATTTTCATATTGTTAATATTTTGTATCTTAGACCGAAATTAATTATTTCTTGGATGTTTATTATTTATATTGTTGTCATGCTTTCTTAATTGTATACATGATTATTATAATGTTAAGTAAGCCTTTTGGTTTTGGAAATTCACAGCGTTTAAGCGCCATTAAACAAAAGTTCACGATCTTCCTCCCTGGTGATTAAAAAATAGTAAATGTCAATTTTCTTTAGCTTGCAGTTATAATGAGAGGGTATTTGAATATTCCTTTACTGGAAGATGGGGGTTATGCAAGGACTTTTAATTTGAAATTCTTTTATTTCTGTAACTGACAATACCAGGCCAACTCCTTTTTAAGACCTTTGTTAGTAAGGATGAAGAGGTTTTTGTTTTGGAATGCATCTCATATTACTCTAGAGAATATAGCTGAGCATTAGGATTACAAGGAAAATCTCTCCCTACATAGGCAAAGAAAGGATGCACCCGGGCCCACGTCTCTATGGGTAAAGAATTCACATCCTTCTGAAACTTCTCAAGCTTAGCTTGGAAAATCAAAGCAGAATAATTTAAAAGAAGTCGCAACTTCCCCAAACTGAGTGGGGTGGTATCTTTCTGAAAAGCAGCTCCTGAAGAACTGGACCTTGTCATCTATATTATACAGATTCAATCTGAAAGGATAATGATATCTGCATAATAGTGTTAACTATCTCAAAGGCATCCTGACTGTTTCTTGCTACTTAGTAGCTTGTTCCAGTATCCCCAAATGACGATTTATCCAGTAAAACTAAAACATTGATTGTCACAAATCAGTGATGGACCTTTTTTTTGGCTTATAATCATTAAGGTAACAAATTTTTTGAGTATTGTCCTTTACCTATTTAAATGTTTGCAAAATATTTGGATGTCGTAAGGCTTGTTTTTCTTCCATAGAGAGTTAGCTAAAAGGCCTTCAAAATTACAGGTATTTGGGGAATTGTTCTTTCACTGGGCCCCTCCCTACTCTGGGAAAACTTATCAATCTTAAACATTTGTAAGTAAAGCAAGTTATTCCTTGTTCTTTTGATTGCAGCTATTGGTTCTTGAGATTTTAAATGAAAGAACATCTCTTTCTTCCTGAATTAATTTGTTCATGCATCACTGGATAATGTTTACTTCCATTCATGACTCATTAACCAAGTGGTTATATGATATATTGTTTCAGAACGATATGGGGCAACAACTTGAATTGTACCATCCCAGCTGATATTGGAAAATTGAAAAATCTTGAATATCTGTAAGTTAGTTGCTCTTTAGATGTGAATTGTATTTCCTTTAGAATTTATGGTGTAATCCAACGACTGTGTATGACTTTTAAATTCCTTATTATTAAGGAAGTTGTTTCTTCCTTTGAATTGAACATTTTCTCAGATAACAATAGTATGGAATTTCAGTACATTAAGTGCAGTACCATAGAAGTTTCCATTGTTAAGAGCAAACATAAGTCTGGAAAACGTAGATATTGTTTTTCTGTTTCATCTGTTGCGTAGAGGTCATCTGATTTTCTGTATTGTCTAGTTTTGATTTGCCGCTTTCTTCCTTGTAGTCTATGAGTTTCCAAAATAAAAACGTTTTGGTTGTTCTAACATGCCTCATTTATTTTGCCATTGTCTTGTATGATAAGCTTTTTGGAATGTGACTAGCCAGTATTACTACCTTAACACGTTGACAAAATGTCACACAAATTATAGAATTGATTCGTAAGGGCATGAAAAATATCAAAACTCATCTTGTCTGCAAAAATTAAAAAGAATCAATTAAGCTTGTAAATGCCTTGTAATCATTCTAGTGTGGGTTAGATAAGCCATGGAAATAATTATTTCTGTAGCTGTAAATTGCCAATCTATGTTGTAAAAACTTTTGTTAGACTAGATATCCATATTAAATAAGCGCTCCCATTTTATTATTCATTGAATCAATATTTTTTCCATGTACATTTTTGAACTAGTCAACAATGATCAAATCCTTCCATCTTCAGTCGGCACTAACAGTCAAAATTGCTAAAAACACACGGATTGAATTCCTCTGCTGCATTTTGATAGGATATTGCCTCATTTATGATTATGAATATATACAATTGTAGCAAGATGTAAGGACAAAAACCAACATATATCCCCCTCTAGCTTGGTGGCATCTCTGCCCACGTCTGGGAAGTAGAAGTACGGGGTGCAGACGAGAGAGCAAGATCAGATGGCATCAAAGATCCAGAAGCGAAAAGCACTAACTATGATCCATGTTTTGGTGCACTAAGTAATGTGAGGCTGACATATATGTTGATGCAACCCCTGCTGTTGTGCCCTACAATTGCTTGTAGTTCCACGCCACTTATTTATATACTGTACTTTCTTAGCAGCCTCTATTGCCTCCTTGGCGAGCTGGTTATCAGCCTTGGCTTCATCCTATACCTGTGCACGTTTCAATTCCAAGTCCATTTTTTTATTCTTCATGTTCTTAATCCTCTCTGAGGTCTTGTGAATTAAGCGTTTCGCTTCCTTGGTGAGCTGCTTATCAGCCTTGGCTTCATCCTATACCTGTGCAAGTTTCAATTCCAAGTCCGTTTTTTATTCATGTTCTTAATCCTCTCTGACGCCTTGTGACTTAAGCGTTTTGCTTCGGAAGATTCATTTCCGAAGTCACTACCGCTGATCTCCATTCATTCAAGGATACTTCATGTTGCTTCGCTCGATTTCCACCTGACCCTCTAGCTGCGCTACTCTAGTTTTCAGTTTTGAAGTTGCATTTAGCATATCCTCATCTTTTGTTTAAGTACCTCTTATGTGAATTTGATATGAGCTGCAATTCTGGTCAACCTCTTGCTGATTACAAAATATAGCTTCCATATTGTCAAGAACCTTCCTGAATATGTCACCTGTATCCTTATGAATCTTGTTGATATGTACTGGCTCTGAGATTCAGTCTCCAGATATGCAAGCTGGCTAACTGTTCTTTGTATGCATTCATTCTGCATATCTTCACCTATTCTCTTTCCTTCTTTGATTTTCACACTTCATTCCTACAAAACCATAAGCATCATAAATCACATTCATAAGCTCCAAGTATTGCCACTGAGTTGCATCTATCACATCCAACTATTGTGCAATGTTGGCATGAAGCTGAAATAACCCTCTATGAATGTCTACCAATTGATTAAGAGAGTGTAAATTCCCTACTCTCCCCTGCTTAAAAGAAAACAGTACCAATCGATGTTTACCTGCCATAGACTTTAACTATGCCTCCCACCTAAATCTGCTATGATAACATAAGAAGGTGAAATTGATGTTGGGAGAAGAGTCTTGAGAGGTGACATGTGAACAGGAAAATAAGTAGGTTGCACTCTGGGTTCAATTGTCTGCAGCTGATCAATTAATCTAAGTCGCTGTGGCTACTCCTTAATAGGTTCATCAATATTTCATCAACATTCACATCAACATCCATGGATATAGTGGATGAGGGAGAAAAGGGTTGATTTTAGCTGACTGGTTTTGCTAATGATAATGCAACTATTTAAGTCATTTGCAGAGTACTAGGGGTAGCATGCAAAACACTAGGAGAAAGGAAACAAGATGAGATAACCCTTAGGAATTTGAATATGTGAGGGTAACTCATCCTTGAAGCTTGTTAAGCCTATGTCTTCCTCATCATGCATACTCTCCTCGCACGTCCTCATCGTCATCATCCATTGCCGAGCCTTCCACATCCTCATGTGGTTGCTGTGAATTCAAAGTGCTCTTGCTTGCATCCTCTACAACTCGAGTACTGAGCTTATTTTGTGGTGAGCCAACCATTTGCTCCTCATATTCGATTATGATAAGTCTTTTTCAACTTATAAGCTTGCGAGGGGGAAGAAGTGGGGGCGGAGCGATGGGCACCCCACGTGACTATATGGACCACCAACTGATCGTTAGATGAAACTTATTGAATGAAGCACTTTCTGGTGACCTTGAGGGGCATTGCTATTGATTGGTAATGAGATAGGTCAATAATTTGGGGAATTAAAGAAAATTTTTAATGGTTTGGAGACAAAAATAAGATAGTTGTAGAAATCTATAATACAAAATAGGAGAAGTATAAGTTGGTCAAAATGTACAGAGAAGATGCATGAAGGAATTGATTGATAAATTGTACAACCCTGCCATTGAGCGTTTGAAGAAGAGGTGGTTCATTGAAGGCTTATTACCTAAGTATAGGTTAATTTGAAGGTTATTTTGCCCACATCCTATGAAGAAACCTATAACAGCACCATCAATTTGGAAATGAAAGATGAGTAGAAGAACAAATGCAACAGGTGATTCAGATTTTAGAGAGGACTTGAATTTTTGTTTCGTTAGCAGCGTAAGACGATATATGGTGATAATTCTTAAGGAGTCACAAGAAGATACAAAAATGAGAATCAATTTGGTGTACTGTCTCATCTAAAGTCATATTAATGGAAGTTGTCCCAACAACTAACTGTGCAAGGTTTGTAGGTTGACCAATTATGCTTGTAAAGATTGGTTGTTCAATTGACCCAAACACTAGACTCGAAAAAATCCATAGTGGCGGAATTAGAAATTCTTGCCAAGGTTGATGTTGGAGTAACAAGTTGGTGGTGGTAGAGGTCATATTCAACATGATGCCAATGGTCTTCCGATTGTTCAATGCTGCAAATGCAGTGATGGGTTGTTTCTCGAAAGATTGGGCGAACAAATTTTAACACCATATTTTAACAAATTTAAGACCATGATGACAAGTTATGGCCAAAGCACAAAATGTTCAATGCAAACCTTGTTGACAAAAAGGAAACTACTTTGGTCGTCACAAGCTTGTAAGTCAAGAAGGTCACCTATGTAGACAACGCATTAGAAAAATAGAGAATGCTAAAAGTAATTGAAGCAATTCATTAGGTAGTGGCAGAGGAAACCCGAGCTACCACATCCAGGACGTCTAAGCCAATAAGGTACGTGCAAAATTCTATTATTGATCTACCATGCAATCTTGTTGTTTCAAGGAAAGTATTAGAAACTAAAATACATTTCACGGTAAATGACTTCTGGACGTTGTACCAGGTTTGCATGTGATGCTAGACCAAATATCCATGATAGCACAAGCTCAAGGCCACAACGATGATGACGACCAAGTGGCCAATCTTGCTGCCTTGATGAATAAGGGTGATCAATCAGTTATAGCGCACACAATATTGTAGGGTAGAAATTGAAATATATGGAGGTGGACACTAATTCAAGGAAAACGTTATGTCAAAAACATTTTAGGAAGATCGAATAAGCTCATACTTTGGTCTCCAAGCTTCAAGCTTTCTGTGCTTGATCAATTCAATATCCAACACCTTGGTATCTTGGCTACCCAAAGAGTTCAAATTAGATGACACACCTTTATTATCAATTATTTCTTCATTTCTTTGTTGCACTCAGGATATTTGATACTCCATTAGGGGGTCGATGGCTTCACACAACAGAAGTCACTCTCAACATGAAGTGTGATTTGTTAATTATGAAGGGGAGAAAGGTAAGTGTTGATTTGAAAACCTAGGTAACTAGTGAGGAGCTAACTACAGTCAAATTCAAAGGACGAACAAATTGATAATGACATTAGTTAATGCCATTGGCGAGGATGTATTCCATTTGGAGGACTGCCTAGAAGGTGAAGCCCATTTAGACTTTGGCTCGTTACACGGGTAAATGGATGAATTCAAAGTATTCACTCTTCCATGCTTCTGTATTGAAGTTGATACCCTCTAGGAGCAGATGCCATCAATTGCAGTCATGAAATTTACGAAATTTTAGATCTCAATTGCCAAGATTAAATGTTGATCTTGTCAAAAATCAACATCTTATCAAAACCACTAATGGCATGAAGGAAACTCAAGTTTATTACGTGAAAGAAATTTGAACTTCACTTGATGAATAACAACCTTGTTTGTATGCTTAAAAGCCACACCCCTTAGCTTAGACTACACACTAGTATAGTTATTATATAAAATATATCTATCTGAAATACATCGAGTATTACCCTTAAGGTTTTTGTCTTGGAATTATCATATAATTTCGCCAATTCAAGGGTTCCACATTGATTAATGACTGAATCACTTTTATCTAGTAATTTCATGATGTTTGGTGATAGATGGCTTCAATGTAGCTGCATTATTGTGTCAGGCTTGAAAAAATATGTCTAGGAAAAAAAGACTCCAAAATCCACCATATGCCAAAGATATCGCAATTATACAATCACAAAAACTGCCCTATGACGGTCGAATGGACGTAAAATTTAAGGCCGGCCATTAATTGTTTATGCACGAACATTATAGTCCACCAACAATCCACCCCCAACTAGCATTGTAGAATGCCTCTCGATGCAATTATCAATGTTTCCATGGGTTTATTAATTGTAGTAGAATGATGTGGACTAGACAAGTCTAGTCTCCACTAGGACTCAAACTTCATGAAATTTTTTAACAAGGCCTTGGGAAATTTAAAAAAATAAAAACTCTTAAGATTGGTTTCTCCACACCATGGTATGAGTAAAGTTCTTTTGGATTCAACTACATAAAACGTTTTTGTCCATTGTTTTGGATCCTACTATTGGATGTATTTTCAAGAAATAAGAGAAGAAGCCAATGCTTGGGGAAGAAGAATGAATCTTTGATCCATAAATGATATTGCAATACAAAGATCTTGGGAGGAGGGGGTAGGTCACACAAACAAAGGTTGTTCAAGAGACAACTAATTAATTATTATGCCGCAACCTCAATTAGTTAAACTCAAATAATTATTTGATTAATTAATTTATTAATTGAAAATATCAAAATTTTAATACTTGATTAATTGATTAAGTGATCAATTAATAGGTCAAATTAACTATTAATTAATTATTATTTTTCATAATAAATTTAATTAGATGGTTCCTAATTAAATAATTAGAGGGACGAACAATACAAATGATCAAGACACGAAATCCTCTAGTTCAGGCCAAATATGTGGATTGGGGTTTTTTATGCATGGTTAAGTTTGTACCCATAATCCATGTTTATATTTTGTAACTGTTTTTCAATTTAGATAGCTTGTTTAATTTTCCTATCTTTTCATCACCCCTCTAATGCTATGATCTTAGCATACCGTGATTAGTCTTGTACTTGTGTTCTGCCAGTGCCCCTCTCTTAATATTACCACGTTTGTAGGTCCTAGACATGTTCTTTGAACTCGATTTGAAACAATATCCCAATTTCAACGATGTAGGGTGTGCCACATAAGCATGGGATTTCATATACCCCTTTTTTGAGTTGAGGATCTCGAATATCTTTAGCACTTTTGAGGAAATTCTTAATTGTTTTGATGGGTTTGAAGTAGGTTTTGATGCCGTTTTTCTGAGTATTCTTGCTAGTTTTTCCATCTTACTATGAACATATGGTATGTAGGCATTCCTTTCTTCTGTATTTGTGTCTAGTTTGGGGCGACCTTGGCATCTTTTGACCCTCCTGAAATATTTTTTAAATTTTCTACTCTTGGTACCCATTCTTTGTAAATGCCTTATAGAGGTGTTTCTCTTTATTCTTCAAGTGTTCTAGATCTGAGATTCTAAGGGCCCTAGTGAACAATGTCTTCATAATTTCATCTTTTTGAGAGGGATGGTGGTGCGAATCTGCTCTCATATAGACATCAGTGCATATCATCTTTTTGTATATTCATTGGTAGAGGGTGTCATCTTCTTTACATGTGCTAAGGACGTCTATGAATGGGAGAATAGTTTTCTTCGATCTCCATTGTAAACTTGTTTTCTTCGATCTCCATTCTAAACTTGATGTGTTCCGGTTGTGAATTGAGGTGAGTCAATAAATTATTTAGCATATCTAAACCATGTGGCCACTTCTCACTAGTGCTATGTAAAATTGATACCACCATTTGGATTTTACTTTGGAAGTGTGGATTGCCTTTTTATCAAATCTCTCTATTAGGAAATCAGTGACAACTGAAGACAAAGGAGAGCCCATCGACACAAATTCTGCTTGTCCTTAAATTTCACCTTGAGAACTGAAATAAGTGGATCCGAGAAAAATTTCTACTTGCTTTGCTATCTCACTAGCAGTTCCTATATGACAACATCTACGACCTCTTCTAATGGGATGTTCATGGAGAGGGAAACAACTTCAAAGTTTACCAAAAGTTCTTTGTGATCTAGTTAAATGTTAGATACAATATAAACAAAATCATTGGAAGTCTTGACAAAGAGGTGCTACCTACTAGTGGTTGAAGTTTCTTCACCAAATTACTAACTTGTAGGTAAGATAATCAATTGTGTCGAAAATAGGTTTCATAGGGATTTTAGGGTTGTGTATTGTAGGTAAACCATAGATTCGGGGGATCATGGGGTCTCATGGAACCATCTTTTTTATGTTTCTACTCAGAGATGAACTATTGATCACCTTCGTTACATCTCATGTTACCTTCATTAAAGGATCCCATTGTATACACTCGTGTAACTCCCACTATTATTTAGTGGTCCTTCATCTTGTGAAGGTAGGTATTCATATCTAATATTACCTTAGGATTAACTTTATCTTCTTTAACGATGCTAATATCATTATTTTCATTGATCCTCTTTAATATCAACTTCTCATCTACAATAATATTGCTCTTCAGGGATTTTCTTTGGAAAGGGCCACCAAATAGTCTCTCTAATTTCATTAGCAACATGCTTTGGTAAGCTATCAATTGTGCCTCGAATTCTAATCATGAATTTCTCATATGGGATATTATGAGGTGCTATAGCAAACCTGAGGCCTCTTCTCAATAGGCTAAGGGTGGTGGTATCAAGTGTGATGGACAAAGGATTAACAACATTGTCATGGTCATTCCATCTGAGATCATTTAATATTAACCCTTCACCTTTGGCTTTAGATCCTCTATTAATATTAACTTTCTGGAAATAAAATTCATGGAGACGAAGTGCCTTCTGTTTTTAATTTAATTCATGAACCAAGTTGCAGACTTTACGTTGCCTAAGTACCTTTTTTTTTTCATTAAATTATTTGAACCAACTTGCATACTTGAGCCATATACGTTGCCCAAGTACAATGTACATCTCTTTTCCATTCTCCCATTTTCTCATAAATAGACCTACTTTTGCCCTCCCTTTTCCCTGCTTTTTTAATCATACAATGACAACACTACAGTGACATGTGCTGTAATTAAGAAAATGACATCTTGTACATGACTAACCAAAATAAACGGTAGGAAAGCAAAGAAAGGGACAACTTATGTTCTCGCGCATATGAGAAGAGGAGACATAGCATATATTGTATTGGAGGTTAATGACTGAGTCCCCGTTGGAGAATCCAAGGCTATGTTTCTCTCAATTCTACCACCTTTCTTAGTAGTCCTATTGTTATTACTGTCAACAATTGGGTTGGTAATAATATCATCATTCACAGTCATAATAATTGACTTGTGGGGCATATTATTATTATGATCCTTATTAGTGTCATTGTAATTACTAACATTCTCGATGTTATTATAGTAATAACTTCATCATTGGTAATTATGTTAGAACAATCAAACGTCCCTAAGAATCGCCCGAATATTCAAAGCCAACTGCATCAAGATGTATTAAATCCTTTCTATCTTCTCCATCACCATCGTGGCTCACCCCAATTTACAAATGAAATACATAAAGTTTATTGTGGAGATTGAAGAAATGTAGTTGATAACTTAGAATAAAGCCAAACAGATTTGTTTGGCTGGACTTGAAGTCTGTCTTTTGAGTACTCTCCAAGAATCACCAATTTTGTCTGCTATTCATTTTGTCCCTTATGTTTGTTTCATGAGTGCTTAGTAATTAAGTGTGTTTTCAAAAACATTATGCTTATGTTTAACATTCTTCTCTATCTTTGTGGGCATAGATAATGTTAAAGTCTGATTGATAATATGGAAGATAATGCAGCCATCAAACAAGGATAGAATTTTAGAAACAATTATGAGTTAAGAAAATATGTTGGAAGCAAACTAAATTGCAGATTGACTGAATGATTGTTTGGTATTGGTGTTCTAGAAACTTTCATGACAGTGATATGTATGGGACATTGCCCCCGAGCTTGGGAGCCTTCACAAACTACAAAATCTGTAAGCCTTTCATTCTTAATGATTTGAGTCATTCTCTTGTTGAAAACAATAAAGTAGAAATGCATATTTTCATTTATGAAGACGAATTTGCTTAATATTCTCTTACTTTGCAACATCTATAACTAATTTTGTTCCCTTCATTAAAATGGAAGATAAATGTTTCATTGATTATTGCAAATCTAGATATAACTAAATAATTTCCATGAAGATTGAGATGTAAGTAGAGGGATTGCTTAGGGTTTATGATGGTGGTTCATGGTTTCTTGCTTGAGCCCCTCACAATCGTATTTTTACAAATTGGACTTGGGTACCTCTTTTTTCAATTTACTCTTTGATTTGATCTTGTTTAATCCGTTGTGATTTTTTTTTCTTTTCTCCAAGGATTTGTTTGAGTATTTTTTTGGCTGAGTGACGAGGCTTTGGAGTTTATGGAAGGATTGTTTACCTTGTTTGCTTGAGTGCGAAGATAGTTTGTTTGTGAGTTCAAAGATCCTTGAGATTGTGATTTTTGGTGGTAACTTGAAGCTATTCGGTAGTGATTTGCATTTATTTTCTTGCCTCCAATTCTCTCACTTCAGCTTTCTCTATCTTGTAGTGGTTTCAAAGCAGGGTTTACTTTTTCTCTGTAATATTTTTGTGACACTCCATGATTTTATAGGCTTAGTTTGCAGATCTCTCTAGCTTGAGGGTGTTTGGTAGGTTTTTTGTTGTTGTTTTCAGGTTGGTCCAACGGAAGGTTTCTAACATTGTTGTTGGTGATTTACTTTGTTGTTGGTTTGGAAGACGGAGGACTTGAATTGATACTAGAGGGGAGAGACTCTTCACATTCCTTTAGTATCAAATGTGTGTGGGTCGTGACGTTTCCAAACCTTTTCCAACCTTAATCAAACTAAAATTGCTTGATCATACTTGCGAGCAGAAAATGTATTATGAAACTATTCCTTCGAGTGTAGATTCTGTTTTGAACACGAGCAATTGGAACATTTAACTGAAAAAACCAAAAGGTGATTGAGCTCCATGCAAAAAATAGGAGGTTGAGGATGCTTCGTGCTACTGTGAGCAAGAATGGAAGTTGGTTAAAAGGTGCAGTTTGAACTATTTGAAGGTTCGAATTGGAAGAAATCCTATGTAAGGTCAAGGCAAAGCTAAACTTTTCAATGTGTTAGAAGAAGAAAAATATGCTATGGAAAAGAACCTTGTAAACGGTGTTATGCGGGATGCGACCCCGAAACCAGTTTTTAGGACGCTCAGGACGCCCTAGGGATGTTGGGATGGGGGAAACATCCCCCAACATTTCCTTAGTGGTGGGAAAGGAGGGGGATGTCTTTGGGATGTCTAGAAATTTCATTGGACATCCCAAATGTATTGGGGATGCCGGGGACGTCCCCAAGATGGTCGAGGTACGCCCCGTGGACGTCCAAATGTCCCCGACGACATTGTCTGTTTTTCCATTTACTTTAGAAAAACAATTGTTTGTCAATTTTTTATTTTATGCAAAGTTATAACATAAAAGAAACACAACCATAACCCTAACCCTAAAAGTGACAATCTAAGTTATAAAATGACTCTATGGCCTCATTCCATATCACATTCAATATTCACACTTGAGCAAAGTGAGCAAAGAGAAGAAGAGGAGAGCAAGAGGAAGAGGAAGAAAAAGGGCACTGGAAGACAAAGCAAGAGCAAACAAGAGGTATTTAGAATTTTATTTGCTTACATACTTGATAATAGTCTCTAGTTTTTAAAATTTAGCTTCTATTTGTATTATTTAGGGGTTGTTTTTAAGTTTTTGTATCTACATTCACAATGTATTCATGTTTATAGTTTGAAGGATTTTACAAAATGCATGGTGCATAGGGTTTGGTTGTTAGGATTAAATTTTTATTTTTTTAAAATCTTAAAACATAAAACTCTTGCTTATTGAATAGGTTTGGACAGGTTTACCATGATAGTATGATACACATTCTTAAAAACATTAGTATTACAAAAACTTCACCATGAGTTCTTCCGAGTATAGTTATCGCTTTCTTAAATTCATTGCATATGGTTATGGCTGTTTTTTTAATTCATTGCAACCCCAACAATCATCACCATATGATGACATAATTGGGGGAGGCGAAGAAGTGAGGCAAAATGTAGTGCCAATGCCAATTGGTAGTTCAGTTGGTAGTGCTACCAATTGCCCCTCTCAAATGTTGTCCGCATTGCCATGGGACCATTCGATAAGAAGAAGCCATTGCAACAATTTGCTCACATAGTTGCGAACCCCAAGTCTAGAGGGGGAGTAAACTATGGAAGTGCAACATATGTTCAAAGACTTGGCATGACAACATCACTAGGACCAATGCACACTTGTTGCACCTTACAAGAAGGGGTTTGGTGTTTGTAAGGCTCTTTCACTTGATCAAAGAGCAGAGATGGTGAGACTTTATAATGGAAATACCATGAACGACATTCTAGAAGTTTGTGGTACTAGCACTGAGGCTAACACTCCTTTGAGCTCTCTTAGGACTGACAAAAATACTTTGGCTAGTTCTAGTTTTAGAATGACAAAAGTGGAAAGTAGAGGGAAGAGAAAGGTGTGGGGCAGCCTCCAATCCACTTGTAGACATGTTTGATTCAAAGGAAAGGGAAGAGGCGAATGATGCTATTGGGAAATTTTTTTATGCTACTGGGATCCCATTTCATGCCACTCACTTTTCTTATTACAAGGACGCTATGGCCAAAGTAACAAAAGTAGGTACAAGTTATGTGCCTCCTGGAGACACCAAACTTAGGTCAAAAATCTTGGATAGAAACAATTCCGAGGTTAATTTGTTAATGGAGTAGATGAAGGTCACATGGGTGTCACATGGATGCAACATTATCATGGATGGGTGGACGGATATTCGACACTTTCCGCTCAATAGTATCATTGTTTCTTGTGATGATGGACCGTATTTCGTGAGAGCAATTGATTGTTCCGGGAAGCGAGAAAGATGTTGAGTCTCAATTTCAGATTTTGAAGGATGTCGTTGAGGAGATTGAACCTTCAAATGTTGTACAAGTCATCATAGATGTAGCTTATGTGTGTAGAGCAACAGAAAGATATTGGAGCATGCCTACAATCATATTTATTGGACCCCATGTTGTATGCATGCCATGGACAATGCACCGATAGACACAGGGGAAGATTCAAGTGGGTCACCAAGATAGTTAATGAGGTTAGAGACTTGCAAAAGTTCATAAGTAATCACCGCACATCGTTGACACTTTTTCAAAGCTTTTCGGGAAGGAATTCCTCAAACCAGTTGACACCCTCTTTGCATCCTATTTTATTTTGTTGGAAAGGATGCTTGAGTTGCAAGAGCCCCTACAAGTTATGATTATGACATAAGATTGGACTAGGTGGCATGAGTCCAAGACAGAGCAAGGGAAGCAAGTGAAGTGGTGGTGAGAGACATTTTGGGCTGATGTGAAATACATCACATCAATTATAACTCCAATTTTTAGCATCATCAAATATGAGGATTCTAACAACCTTAATCTTGGTGAGATATATGAGTGCATTCGACAGGATGCTTGGGCAAATGAAGGCAACTATTTGGGTGAGGGACCCCACTACGGAGTTCTACTGTGAACATATCCAACCCATCATTCAACATAGATGGGAGAAGTTGAACACCTCACTTCATATGACTACATATGCAATGAATCCTAAATGGTATGTGGAGAGACGGGTATAGTTTTCCTTTGGATGACAATGAAAGCCTTTAAAAAAATGTATAGTCTAGAGGAGGCTTCACAAATTAGGTTGGAGTGGATCGACTTCATTGAACTTGATGGGCACGAGACTTCAACGAAGATGGACAGGGTAACATTGGCATAGGACAAGCCGGTGAGTTGGTGGTAGCTGGATGGGCGTCAAGGATTGCTATGAACACTTGCATTCGCCTCCTTTCCAAAGTTTATAGTTCCTCTGTTTCGAGAGGAATTGGTCTACATATGGTTGAACCCATTATGTTAAGAGGAATAGGCTTACCTCTCGAGAGAGGAGAGAAGCTTCAGAAATTTGTACATAGTGCTTTGTGTCTTATAGATTGTAAGACAACTGAGTACAAAAAGACCCCAACATTACGGTGGGATGTAGATCCCGAGGAGCCGAGGCAGTACAAGAGAACAATACTATGTAATGGTGATTGATTGGGCTCTCCGTTGAGGATAGAGATGACAGTTCTACCGAGGAGTTCATGGACGTTGTTTTAGATGCTAATTCTGATTTTTGAGCTGAAACTTGCCCTCTTGTTTTTGTATATTGACAATTGTTGGTGTATTTGAATTTGAGATTAATGATATGAATATCAGATATTGTCAATTGATCAATCACAATGGTTTTATAATTTATTTCAGCTTATTTAATTTTTAAGTCTCAAATTGAAATGGTTTTATTAAATTATGTATAATTAATAATTTAAATGTATTTGATATTTATGATTTCAGCTTATTTAAATCTCAAATGGTTTTATTTCATCTTATTTAAGTCTCAAATGGTTTTATTTCAGCTTATTTATATAGTTTAGTCACTATATTTTTATATTTTAAATATTTATATATTTTTTTAATTAGTCGTCCCCCCGCCATCCCCAAAATTTAGGTTTTTTTGCCGTCCCGAAACCCCGTTCCACCGTCCCGGAGTCTTAGGTAACACTATTTTAAACTAGAGATGGAAGGTTTTTTTTGCTTTGGATCTACAAGTTTTCAAGCATCATGAAGATAAATGCCAGCATTCACCATAACACATTAAAGAAGAATAAGCAAAGGGAGTGGTGATTCAATATTTAGCATTCCTAAATGAGAAGGAAAGATTGCTGAAGCATGGTCTTGAATTTCATGATTGGAAGGACATCAAGGATCGCGAGGACAGGAAAATAATTCCTCACCCAATGAGGGACTGAGAAAATAATTTTTTTGTAGAAGAAGCAACAGAATGTGAAGGATCAAGCATTAACCAGTCACCTTATTCTTGGAAGAAACTATATATTGGTTTCAGTCCAAAATAGCAAGAAAGAACACCAAAATGTGCAAGATTATGCTTTTGTAAGAAGCTAAACAAACCTTAATTATTGAGAGGTTGAGGAAGATATAATCTAATCTATCGAGTTTTCTATGAGTAGATCATTTGTGCTACATGAATTTTCAACCTATTTTGTGAGAATTTAAAGAGGAATGATGTTAAGGGCACTTACAAAAGCTGAAATGTAAAATGGGTTAGTGTTAAAAGTAAAATTAATAAAGAAATTGTGTAATTAAAATTAATCTGATGGATAAATGAAAAGTTGCATTGGGTGCAATGACTTAAGAATGTTTTCAATGTTTGTTGGAAGTCTTGGAAGCGAACAAGGAGAAAATAAGAAACTAAAAGGGAAGCTATAAAAGGATACTGTTTTAGGTGTATACAGAGTGTGTCCAACAGGGGTACAAAATAGACTCATGATGATCATGCCCAGGGTTGTAAGAAGAGAAATGATTTGAATTCCACTTTGCTGCCACAAATTCTGCCTTTGCATCCACTTCCACCACGAGTGTCTCCTTCTAGAGAATTACTTACAAATTTGTATTTGTATCGTTGGAACTAATATAAGAATAATTAGTTTAATGAGCAGTCCATGTGTTTCAAGCTTTAAGAAGATAAATGAGATTTTTTATATTTTGAATCCAAGAATTTTTTATTTGTAAAATTCAATGTGCTTGAATCTAAATCTGGAAATTAGTTCATCATATTTGGGTATCAAAGCAAGGTTAAAGCATCTCTATTAAGCTTGTATTTATTTGTGGCATATATTTATAATAATTGTTTTTTGGTTTACTTTGGTAGTAAATACTTTAGTGATTGCTCTCTAGCCTTTTCTATTGAATCAGAAAGAGGATATGGGGAAAAGTTATTCAAAATATGAAGGTTAAACGTGTTTTATGATCTCCTATGAATCCTCTAGAATTTTGTGAGGATTCCAAAATCCCATATTTCTCTTTGTTGTCGTCATTTTCATGTATTCAAAATAGAGCTTAGAAGGTTCAATGCTATCCTTAACCCGATGCAAACTTGCCTTGGTTCTCGTTCCATAGATCTATATCTAAGGAGGATATGAAAACCGATAAATCTCTTAGGATGGTCCCTCGTGTGAACTCTTTAAGGCATTGTGGAGCACAATTGACAATGATCTAAAAATGGCCCTACAATTTGTCAAGGGGTGGCTTTTTGAGCATTTATATCAAGGACTTGTTAAACTTATTTTAAATAATGTTACCGGAGATAAGGGGTGCCTTTATGAACATTTATATCAAGGACTTGTAAAACTTATTCTAAAGATTTTTAGTAGAGATTCTATTAGTAGTTGGAGACTAATCACGCTCTTGATTGTTTTGAACAAGATCTTGGACAAGGCTCTAACATCCCTCCCCTATGTAGTTAGTCTCTTCATTTTGCAAAAATGGCCTTTAGTTAGGGTTAGTAATAAGAGGACCCTAGCTTTGGAAGGTATCATGTATCAAACTTAGCTTGTTTGGAGATGGTAATGGAAACTAGCTTTGATTTCTATAACGATGAGATCTACTAGGATACCTGCCTACAATAACAAAATACAAGCCAACCACTCTTGACTTCGCCACTACTTGCATATTAATCAGCTGAATCCACAATCAAACCCTATAGATTTAGGCTGAAGGAAAACCATCACCAGAATACATTTGGAAACGGGCATCCTCAAATGCTTATCATCATGATGTGTGACTAATTTGGGACTCAAAGCAAATTTGACTTCTAAGACAAATGTAAATAAACATAGTGATATAATCTTTGATTCAATTGAATAAATATTTCCATATCCCTCTTAAGTTCTCTAATGAGATTTTGAAATCAATTGCCTGCGAGCTGCCTGATCTGATCTGTGAAATAAACTATTGAATTGATATAAACAATCTTATTGAACTCCACAATAAATTTAAAGGGACAGCTGAACTGGGACACGAGTAGCCTCAATTGAGTACTGCATCTAGTCATCCAAGACACGAGCAACCTCATGTAAATCAGGCCATGAATACCTAGTTGTTTTGATTATTTTGTACCTAAAGATATAAAATAACTAAAACTATGAGCTAATTCTGATTATTAGATCAAGATAGTAAATACAATAATATGAACGTGAAGTAGGGAAATTCTAGTAATTCTAGAGAGATACAATTAGACAATTCACAATGAAAAGATCCAAGCTGATTATGCTTGAAAGAGGAGTGCACAATGAACTGGGGGATCTGAATTTGGCTCACGGAAGTGTCATGAAGCACGCTAGTGAAGGAGACAGTCTAAAGCAAGGCATGGACACTCCCGTTGGGAATTGGATAGTACCATCAGATGATAGTAACTAAGGTGGACGATGATGTCTAGAGGCTTTTGACAAGTCTATTATTTTTTGGGCTTGTTACCCTATGTTTGCACTTCAAAATTGAAGTACTTGGGCACTGCAATCTGATGCAATGAAGATTGTGTGATATCTCCTTTGCCCAAATCTGAACAATGCACTCAAACAACGAACAGTAAAATATATTCGAAGTTATTGGGTTGGACTGACCTCAACATAGCTCAAAGCATGTGAGTGTTGCACTATGTAGCAATTGCAATATCCCTTTCAAGGGCTGAAACTGAAGAAGGAAACCACACCGTAATGTCCCCTTTTTTGAATTGAGGCCTAAATATGGACTTCTTTGTAATGTCCCCTTTTAGGACAAGTTAGGGATTAACACAAATCTGATCACACACAGCTGAAAACAATTAATATTCAAACCCTGAACTGCTGCAATTTTCAAAAATTAATTCCCGCTTAACCATCCAAGCAAAAATCTTCAAACTTTGGATTTTGGGTCACAAAAATATGAAGAATAATATCCCAAAACCAGTTTTTGCACAGCCAACATGAAACCCTAATTTTGCCCTAAAAAGTAGGTCGCCCAACACATTTAGGGCACCAAATCTACTCCAAAAATTATGAAATTGCTTTCTCCTTATCTCTCCTAATTTCTACAACCAAAACCAACATTAATCTGACCCCAAAACTGCAGATCTGAAATAAATATTAATTTATGAGAACCAGAAAGCTTGCAGACAGCTGAAATCTTCTAAAATTCATAACTCCTTCAATACTTAGAGTTTTTCCATGAAACAAGATGCAAAATAAACTAGAAATTTAGGGCTTTCCATTGCATTAAGGATCTGAATTTTCTGAGCATTAAAACCTAGCCAAAACAGTCCTAGAAAACTGATTTCAAGTCGCTAGGGTTAGATAAAATTATATAAAATAATTCCAGCTCTTTCCTAGCCTCCAAATACACCAAAATATTAGCCCCTTGCTCTGAAATAATCAACAACACATGGCAGATTGCAGATCTAGCATTTATGGCATCAAAACATAATCAAATCATCACCAACCCAAGTCGCTATGGTAAGAATATTTGCAACAATAATAGAAGAAATTAAAGGAGCAATATCAAATGATTTTCACACTCTAAACTTGGCGCCAAAACTGAAATAACTCAAGCAATAATGGCAGCTCAAATTGATCAAAACCAGCTCACTAACTTCCCACGCAAGAGAGAGAGAGAGAGAAAGCATTAATGGGCATGCATCCCAACTCCAAGCATGGAGTATCAAAATAATTTCATCATAACATAAGTCTAACAATGATCCTAGCACTCCTTTTATAAGCAAGGAGGCACAAAATTCAAAATCCCTAGGAGAGGGAAATTATTAAATAAAAGCAGTTTATTTTCCCTATGTGTGGCGTCCCCTTTTAAAAAGGGTGATTTTAATATTTAAAAGCCACCTAAATATTATTTAATTAATTCCCCTTTTTAATTTGCATTTTGGGAATTTAATTAAATAATTAAATATATTACTTGCTCCATAAATATTAAATAATTAAATAAATATTGCTTTATAATGTCAAATGATTAAAATCACTCTCCAGACAATATTATCTAATTATTTAATATAATTTTCCCCTTGCAACATCCCTAAAGCCCACGGGGAATGATAGGCTAAGGGTCTTCAAAAATGGGGACATTACATTCTTGCCATTCCTTTTAGAATGGCAAAGAAGAATTATTGAAACAAGGAAAGGAATTGCATTTCATTTCAGTTTTCTTTATTAGATTTAATGTTTTCTTTTAGTGTTTCCCTTTATAAGGTAGGTTGGTTGTGATTGGAGAGTCATAAAGGCAAATTAAAAGATAAAAAGAAGCCCAAGGAGGTCGGTCCACTTCTATTTGGCCTTTGGCGCCAAACAAGTGCTATAAAAGGAGATTTGTGACTTCATTTGCATCCTATCTTTGGCGCATTTTATCTATACTTGGTTTTTTGGGCAAAGTGCTCATTAACTATCCACTTGAGGACAAAGCGCTTCTCGTATGGCATTCAAGGAAGATGAAAACCTTCTTTGTAGCTTGGTGGAGGACGAAACCCTCTATCAGGTGATTTGAAGACATCTATTGAAGACTTCTTGCAGATTTGGATCTAGGGCATCAAGGAAAATATCTACAAAGGCTTTGCATGCATTTTGGAGCTCTCCCTAAAGGGAACGACTAGGGTTTGGTGTTAGTTGGGTGCCTTCTAGGCACATACTTAAAATTTTATTTGATATTATGATTCAACATAATTTCTAAGGCTGAAATCTATCTTTCTTTGTGGTTATCAGGGTTTGAATACCTCTCTTTTCATTATTTTCATGGGCTGTACTTCTGCTGTTCAAAATTAAATTTCCAGCTGAGTGTGTGATCAGATTTGATGATAAAAGTGTCTTAAATACTTCCTAAAATATCTATCTATATTTTGGTTAAGTTATTTGAGTGATTTTCCTCTATTTTCAGATTGCTGTTATAAAAATCAGATTGTTGATTTCAATCGTTAGAAAATCAGTTTGCTGTTTTAAAAATCTGAATTTAATCTATTGAGGTTTGTGTGGTTTCCTACTTTTTCAGTTTCAGTCCCAAAAAGGGACATTACACGCACAAACTCAAGTAAAATATGATTTTTTTATAACAAGCCGTAATATTCTTTAAAACCCTAGGGAAAACTGTATAGGAGCTTAAATTCACCAAATAACCATGCACAATAGCTGAAAAATACTTCTAAATAATTATTTCAACTATGGCAATCAATATCCATCCAATTGGAAACAAATAAATTGAGAAAATCCGTGAAGATACATGTAATTAATTCTCGTCAGACAACAAGGTAGCCACAAAGGCTGAAAATAGTAGATAAACCCTCAAAAATCACCAAAATGTAGATTTCTGGCCTTATAAATTATGGAGAATCGAATATAAAATTAGATATGAATTATGTGCCTTAGAAAGCACCGAACCAACACCAAACCCTAGTCGCTCCCCTAGGGAAGAGCTCCAAAAATCATGTAAAGCTTTTGTAATCCTTCTTCTTGATGTCTCTAATCCAAATCAGCAAAAAGTATTCAAGAGATGTCTTCAATGAACCACTATGGAGAGTTTTCGTTCTCCACCCAGCCACAAGGAAGGTTTTCGTCCTCCTTGGATGCCACACAAGAGGGTTTTTGTCCTCAAGTGGAATGGTATTGAGCAACTAGGCTGTAAACAAAACAAAAGTAGATGTAAAATGTGTCGAAGATGATTTGCAAATCAAGTCATAAAATCCCTTTTATACTCCTTTCTTAGTGCAAAGGCCAATTAGAAGAGGATTGACCTCTTAAGCTTCACTTTATCTTTTAATTGTCTCTTTAATTTCTCCTAACCTAGCTGATATTTCAACATTAAATCTAATAAAAGAAAACTGAAATGAAATGCATTTCCTTCCCTTGTTCACTTATTCTTCTTTGCCACTGTGGTTAAAGGGAATGGCAAGAAGTCTACATTAAGCCTCAATTTGAAAAAGTGGACATTACAAATTCTCCCTTCCCGAAATTGCTTGTCCTCAAGCAATTGCAAGTTTGGATGCTCTAAAGTCATATGCACTTTCCCATGTAGCATCTTCAAGGGGCAAACCTTTCCAATGAACCAAGTACTCCTTGATGCTTCGGTTCCTTAACTTCCTTTCACGGACCTCCAAAATACTTTCCGAATTAGAATCAATTTACCCTCCTCATCTAATGGGGGCAACTCAAAAGAGGGAGTAATGTGCTGTCCTAGTGCCTTCTTGAGGCATGAAACATGAAAAACATTATGTATTCTACTATGTTCCGGAAGCTCAAGTTCATATGCAACCTTTCCCACCTTTCCTTTTACCTTGTAGGGGCCATAGAAACGTGGTTTCAACTTTTCTGCACCACTTGGTTTGAGGGAAGATTGCACCTATAGGGTTACAACCTCAAAAACACCATATCTCCTTCCTCAAAAGATCTTTCTTTCCTATGTTGATCTGCATACAACTTATGCTGATTTTGGGCACGTTGGAGGTTCTCTTTGAGCTCTTTCATGATATCATGACTTTGTTGGACCAAGTCTTTGGCCCTTGGCACTCTACTATCCGTCATTACCAAATCAACAAAGGAAAGAGCATCATAACCATACAAAGCCTTGAAAGGAGACATACCGATAGACATGTGGAAGGTGGTATTGTAACAAAACTCAGCCATGTATAACCATTTTATCCACGCTAATTGCCACCCATCAATGTAGCTCGTAGGTAGCCTTCCACCCATTTATTGACTATTTTTGTTTGCCCATTCATTTGAGGATGGTAGCTAGAGCTAGGAGTGAGTTTGGTACCTGTTAAGTGAAACAACTCTTGCCAAAACATGCTCATAAATCTGCTGTCCCTATCACTCACTATATCCTTGGGTAACCCATGAAGTCTAAACACTTCCTTTGAAAAATACATCAGCCACTATAGGTGCATTGTACTTAGCTGGAAGTGGAAAAAAGTGCATATTTAGTGAGCTCCAACCACAACATATAGACAATTCTTACCTTGAATCACGGGCAACCCCATGATGAAGTCCATAGAGATACTCTCCCATTATTGTTTAGGTATGGGTGAAAGATCCCCAAATGGGTCTCTTTGCTCTCCAACAAATTTTAGATCAATTACAAACACCAAAAGTTGATTTATGAATGTTATGGGAATCACACTAATGCAGATATGAATTTATTAGAAGAAATGCGACTAGGGTTTGAGTGAAAACCCAACACAAATGCCACCCAAAAATTATATTTCTATCATAAACTGATTGCAGTAATTTTAGAAGCCCAAATATATCAAAAATCAGATTTTTAGAGGTTACAAATGACTGAAAATCAGATCTGAAATCTGCATATTAAATTCCCTGAAAATACCTTTGAAAACCCTCTAAAATTCTGAAATTGCTTTGCTTTGATTCCCAAAAATCAGCAGATGATATAGCAATAATATTCAGATTAGAAATACCTCAAATACAATGCCAATCAACCAAGGAATGGGTCGCTCCACTAGAAGAATTTGATAACACTGCTACAATTTATTCTCCAAAAACACACTACTGGAAATGATTGAAAATCTGGTTAAATCAACGAGAATTCCTAAGTGGAAATCTCTCACAATACTCTTGGGGTTTTCGTCTACAAGAGAGAATTTTAAGGGTTTTCGTCTTTGGATTATTTGCAAAATCTTAGATCTCAAATGCAAGAGAAATATCATATAAAAATCTGGATGATGGAAGAGGCAAGTCGACTTCCCTTTTAAAGGAAAAGGGCCAACAACCAACCTCTAAACCAGCCAATGAGCTCACATGATTTTCCTTGTGCAAAGCATTTGATATTTTATCATATTAAATGCTTTTTCAACCACTTTTTCCTCTTATGCAAGTCGCATTTTCCTAGGGAAATACATTAATTAATTATATTTTTATCCTTCCTAAACTTTATTATTCCTCTTTGGCCCAAGTTGCCATTATCCTTCCTAAACTTTATTATTCCTCTTTGGCCCAAGTCGCCATTATCGTCTCTAGGAAGAATAAAATACAAAAATCTCTTTACAATGATATTTGCCCCTCGTATTGACCATATGGATTATTATTTATTTTTATTAAGCCAAATAAATTAATATAAGTGCTTTAATAATTTTATTTTTATTTTTATAGCACTTTATAATAATTTATTATGACTTAAGTCACCCTAATATTTTTCCTTTGGCCGTCGGGTTGACAAAATAGGTCGAAGGTCTTCGATTGGGAAAAATAGACATTACAGTCCTCCCTTTCCAAAAATTGCTTGCCCTCCGGCAATTCTGATCTTGTTTTGTCCAAGTGTCATGCACAAGAGACAACATACTGAAATGATTCGCAAGCATGGCACTTGTACCTGTCAAGAGGGCTAAAACTTGCCCCTATATATCTTCCACAAGATGCTCACATACATGTACTTGGAGCAATGCTTCAACAAACTCCAAAATGAAAACTTCATCTTTTAGCATATCATGCATCTCATGATGAAAATAAATTGGAATTGACAAAGCAATAAATAAGACACATTATTATGCTCCTCATACCTTTCAATGCCATCAATGTTCTCTGTGTGCTCAAGATAGACATATGTTGAGTTACGCCCATCATTGTTGCCTGAGTGCCTGTTGAAGGTATCTGAAAGCTGATCAAAAGTTACTGGTTTGGAAATTACAGCAGCTTGCAATTCTGCAATTCCACACAAGTGTCTATGTGAGGCTCTTCCTCATGTGCTAGCTGCTCCATAAAGTCTTCTTTCGTGGGTGTAGACTTCCTTGCATCATTTGCCCACATCTTTTCCTTGAACTCTTGCAGGTGTTGTCTTGTTTGAGCGCCTATCAATTTAGCAGCTGTAGCTCTGTTAATCCATTCCTCACACCTTTTCAAAGTTTCCATTACATCTTCTTTGTTTGTATATATGAATTTCCTCTCCTCCTTTGGAGTTGAAACAATTTTCTTGTCTTGGCATCCAACAAGCAACATTTCTTCCTTATTAATGGAAACCATACCTTGCTCTCTAGAAACTTCCTCTTCTTCCTTTGGTCGCATATCTCGATTTATCTCCATGTGTAGATGATGTGACCAAATTCAATTAAGCATGTCTATCAAATTCATCATACAAATTTTTGCATACCTCATTGGAACTTCAAGACACCAAAGCACTCTCATGAAGAGTCAGATCAACCATATGTGAAGATTCTCTATTCCTTCCATGCATAAACAATTTTACTTCTTTGTCTTGTGGCGTGGGACCTTTGTGAATAGAAAGTGATGATGATCTAGGCCTCCGATCCTGTTTGGCCCTCAAACTGCCTCTCCTATCTCTTGGCCTATCCAACGCCAACCTATCAAGAGTGGAGCTCATACGTTCCATGGATTGAATCAACTGCTGTTGGGAGTCCACCATTGCGTAAGAAGATCTCTCCCTGATCCCATGGAAAGCATTTGTTTAACTCCCATGATTCAACGCTATCACCAACCTCTCGTGGCTGCATCAAATCAAAACCCTCCAGGTGGGAGGAACATTGCTCGATATCACCGAAAGATTCCCAAATGGGTCTCTTTGCTCTCCAACAAATTTTAGATCAATTACAAACACCAAAAGCTGATTTATGAATGTTATGGCAATCACACTAATGCAGATCTGAATTTATTAGAAGAAATGCGACTAGGGTTTGAGTGAAAACCCAACACAAATGGCACCCAAAAAATTATATTTCTATCATAAACTGATTGCAGTAATTTTAGAAGCCCAAATATATCAAAAATCAGATTTTTAGAGGTTACAAATGACTGAAAATCAGATCTGAAATCTGCATATTAAACTGACTGAAAATACCACTGAAAACCCTCTAAAAATTCTGAAATTGCTTTGCTTTGATTCCCAAAAATCAGCAGATGATATGGCAATAATATTTAGATCAGAAATACCTCAAATACAATGCCAATCAGCCAAGGACTGGGTCGCTCCACTAGAAGAATTTGATAACACTGCTGCAATTTATTCTCCCAAAACACACTGCTGGAAATGACTGAAAATTTGGTTAAATCAATGAGAATTCCTGAGTGGAAATCTCTCACAATACTCTTGGGGTTTTCGTCCACAAGAGATAAAATCCTAAGGGTTTTCATCCTTGGATTATTTGCAAAAGCTTAGAGCTCAAATGCAAGAGAAATATCATATAAAAATCTGGATGATAGAATAGGCAAGTCGACTTCCCTTTTACAAGAAAAGGTCCAACAACCAACCTCCAAACCAGCCAATGAGCTCACATGATTTTCCTAGTGCAAAGCATTTGATATTTTATCGTATTAAATGCTTTTCTCAACCACTTTTTCCCTCTTATGCAAGTCGCATTTTTCTAGGGGAAATACATTAATTAATTATATTTTTATCCTTCCTAAACTTTATTATTCCCCTTTGGCCCAAGTCGCCATTATCCTCTCTAGGAAGAATAAAATATAATAAATCCCTTTACAATGATATTTGCCCCTCGTATTGACCATAGGGATTATTATTTATTTTTATTAAGCCAAATAAATTAATATAAGTGCTTTAATAATTTTATTTTATTTTTTTATAGCACTTTATAATAATTTATTATAAAGTTGAACCATTGCTCCATTTATTCGTTGTCTAAGTTTCCATTTATTTTAATTTATTATAAAGTTTAACCATTGTTGTAATTAATTATGTGACAAATATAGGCAACCACAAACAAAGGCTGAGAATAGTAGATAAACCCCTCCAAAAATCACCAAAATGTAGATTCTCGCCTTATTAATTATGGAGAATCAGATATGAATTTTGTGCTCTGAAAGCATCAAACCAAAGCACCAAACCCTAGTCGTTCCCTTAGGGAAGAGCTCCAAAAATCATGTAAAGCTTTTGTAATCCTTCTTCTTGATGTCTCTTATCCAAATCAACAAGCAAGTCTTCAAGAGATGTCTTCAATGAACCACTATGGAGAGTTTTCGTTCTCCACCCAGCCACAAGGAAGTTTTCCGGCCTCCTTGGATGCCACACAAGAGAGTTTTTGTCCTCAAGTGAAATGGTATTGAGCAACTAGCCCAACAAACCAAAAGTAGATGTAAAATGCGCCAAAGATAATTTGCAAATGAAGTCATAAAATCCCTTTTATACTACTTTCGCCAAAGGCCAATTAGAAGAGGACTGACCTCTTAAGCTTCACTTTATCTTTTAATTGCCTCTTTACTTTCTCCAAACCTAGCCGACCTACCTCCTAAAGGAAAACACTAAAAGAAAACATTAAATCTAATAAAAGAAAACTGAAATGAAATGCAATTCCTTCCCTTGTTCACTTATTCTTCTTTGCCACGGAAAGGGAATGGCAAGAAGTCTACATTAGGCCTCAATTCGAAAAAAGGGGACATTAGACCAATACATCGAAGAGGGATAAAACCGCATGTTTACAAGCTAATTGATCTAAATTCAAATCGCATTTGACATGTCTATGCCTAACAAGCTTCTAAAAATCCATAAAAAGGCTTCTTAAAATCATACAAAAATCAATTCTTGTAAGTTCCTTGCCAAACACCCCGGTTTTGTCTTTTGGTGTGGACTTATGTTTACAAAATAATTGATTTGAGTACTCCAAAGATGGATCAAGCTGCACGCAGCTTCTCCTAATTTGGATGTGAGTGTGCAACTACAAAAATTATGTGCAATTTAGAGTGATCCTTCTTTTGACTTTTGACACTTGGCACCATGCACCTTTGACCCTTTGTATTTTAGGTTTAACTCAATGGGTTTCTCTAGGGATACTCTTGGAAGATTTGAGATGTGTATACACCTTTATTAATGTAATCTCCAAGGTGTTTCTCAAGTGTGTGGATGGATATTGACCTAATGGGATGATGATGCAAAGGTTGAGAATCAATTGGTGCAAATGTCACACATTGTGCAAAGGAAGAAATAGGTATATAACTACAAAAACTCGAGGAATGGTCATGAGTTGTATGATAGTCCGAATCGGAGGCACTAGATATATGATCATTTGTATGCTGCATGGCTCTAGTAGTAGTAGGTATCTCATGTGTAATGGCTTGTTGTCTTTGTTGTATGACCGGAGATTGATATTCTTTAGACATGCATTGTGTGACGTGTGTTACTTCTTGTGTGTGACTTTGGTTAGATCTAACCGAGTATTGATGCAATGAGTTGGTCTTTTTGAAGTTGATTTTGCAATATAATTACCACAAGTTTTGTATGTGGTGTATACCGCTTAGTTTGTTGAACTATTGGAGAGGGTTGTGAATGGTAGGTAAATCAAATGAGCTTCATCCTTCGCTCAAAGTGTTCATGTTCAACTTTTTTTTTGCTCAATGTGTTCTTTTTTGCTTAGGCACCCATATCAATTGACTTTGAGATGTAATTATTTCCACTTTGGGATGTATATTTGCTTGTTTCTCATTTGATTGATCTTGTTGAAGTACATTGTGAGGGCTCTTGGATATCTGCTTTAATGTCCCCAAATGGACACTTTTGACCCCCAAACTGATTTTAGGCCAATACCAAACCCCAAATACAGATTATAGACAATATATCAAATTTGTAGAATGCAGATCTGAATTTTATCTATAAATGGTGACTTGGTATGGAGATGGAAATCCAGATTATATTCATTAAACCCACTGAATTTTTATTGGAAACAACTCAACAATTTTTGTAAAGACAAAATCAAAAGAGAAATACCAGATTTGACATCAAAACAAGTTGGAATTTTTTATTAAATTTCTGCATTTGCAGACACAACTAAAAATAACACTTCTTCAACACCAAAAATTATGAAAAATGTCTGATTTATAAAAATCAGGAATATGATCAACAACTACAACAACTCCAAAAACAGCTCCAAAGTACCATATATCAGCTCCTTAGGTGGTCGCTCCACATAGAAATGGCTGGAAATGGTAAAGAAATACAACAATTTTCCTCCCACAAACCCTTGATCAAAATTTGCAACTTCAGCCCTTAGACAATTGGAAAACAATTGGAAAATCAACTAACTCCTTTATGCACAATGGAAACCCTTGTGTAGAGATTCCTCTCAACTAGAAGGGTTTTCGTCCTACTAGATCCCTTAGAGGGTTTTTTCCTCAAGAGAGTATTTCTAAAGTTTTCGTCCTTGGAAATATTTTGTAAAAGCTCTAGGCTCAGACAAAAATCAGATTTTGTATAAAATAGAAAAGCATGCCCTCAACAAGCAAGTAAACTTGCTTTTATAGATGTAATGGGCCAAATAGCCTCCCCAACTTCCAATCAGATTTCACCCCTCGCATTTAATATTTTTTCCCACCTTTTTCATCCTCCAAAGGGGTCGCATTTTCTCCTAGGGGAGAATAATAAACATAAAGTGATATTTCCCTTTTTCTTATTTTACTTTATCACTTTAAATTTTTTTCTTTTTCTATTTTTAATTTGACTTTATCATTAATAAATTAATATAAAGTGCTTATAATATGATTTTATATTGCAGTTTTATAATTAATTTATTATGATAAGTTTCCCTTTCTAACACCTTTTAGCCATTGGGAAACAAAATTGGGCTAAAGGTCTTCGACTGAAAAAAGGATATTACAATCCTCCCTTCCCAAAATTGCTTTCCCTCAAGCAATTGTAACTCATTTGTTCAAGTGCCAAGTGCATGAGACAAAACATGCTATAGTGTTCCAAAATCCGAGCTCTGTACCTATTAAGTGCGATAGATCTTGCCACCATATACCTCTCTCAATATCCTTATGATCTAACTGCTGTAATAAAAGAGAAGATATATTGCTTACCGCATAACCTTGCTGTAGGAGAACATCTTCTTGCCCAAGAATAGGATCAGCAACTGCTCTTTCCTTATCACTTGCATCCTCATCACTAAGATCAACCTGGGACTCTTCCCCTTTGTTGTAGTAATCACTAGGGTGTCTATCAAATGGACGTGGCATAGTAGGAAGCATTACACACTTGTTAATTACATTTGAAAGCTTACCAAAGGCTGCTGTTTTGGAAATTACAGCAGGCTGCAATTTCACACAAGTGTCCATGGAAGTCTCCTCCTCATGTGCAAGTTCCTCCATAAGGTCTCCTTTGGCTTCTTCACTTGGGTGTAGATCTGATTTGTCTTCCTTCATGGGTGTAGACTCCATGGCTTCATTTCCTTGCTTACCCTTGCCATCTTGCACATCAAATCTTTCTAGAATTTTTTGTGTGAAATCTTCAAGGGAAGTAATGGATTCAACCCCTGGGTCTTCAACAGATGATGCCACCATTTATGTGCTTCTCCATCCATGTATCTAGAGATGAGCATGAGGGCATCATTCTGACACACAGGATTACAACACAAAAATGTCTCAAATTCCTTCAACCATGATCTAGTAGATATTTCATTAGTGCCATCAAAAACAGGAACCTGAGTCCACTTCATTTTTTTCTGGTTGCATTCAGATCTGATTTCTCTTTTCTTTCCTCATAGGTTGGGAGGAAACCTTGCTTTGATAGCACTGTAATGTCCCCAAATGGAAACTTTTGACCCCAAATAGATTTTAGGCCAATCCCAAACCCCAAATACAATTTATAGACAATATATCAAATTTGTCGAATGCAGATTTGAATTTTATCTATAAATGGCGACTTGGTATGGAGATGGAAATCCACATTATATGCATTAAACCCACTGAATTTCTATTGGAAACAACTCAACAATTTTTGTAAAGACGGAATCAAGAGAAAAATACCAAATTTGACTTCAAAACAGGTTGGACGTATTTTATTAAATTTATGCAAACTACTACCCTTAGACACAACGGAAAATAACACTTCAACACCAAAAATTATGAAAAATGTCTGATCTGATTTATAAAAATCAGGAATATGATCAACTACAACAGCTCGAAAGTACCATATATTAGTTCCTTAGGTGGTCGCTCCCCATAAAAATGGCTGGAAATGGGAAAGAAATACAACAACAATTTTCCTCCCACAAACCCTTGATCCAAATCTACAACTTCAACCTGCAGACAATTGGAAACCAACTAGAAAATCAGCTAACTCCTTTACGCACAATGGAAACCCCTATGTGGAGATTCTTCTAAACTAGAAGAAGGGTTTTCGTCCTTCTATTAGATCTCTTAGAGGATTTTTGTCGTCAAGAGAGTATTTTTAAAACTTTTCGTCCTTAGAAATATTTTGTAAAAGCTCTAGGCTTAGACAAAAATCAAATTTTGTATAAAATAGAAAAACATACCCTCAACAAGCAAGTAAACTTGCTTTTATAGATGTAATGGGTCAAATAACCTCCCCAACTTCTAATCAGATTTCACCCCTCGCATTTAATATTTTTTCCCACCTTTTTCATCCTCCAAAGGGGTTGCATTTTCTCCTATGGGAAAATAATAAACATAAAGTGATATTTCCCTTTTTCTTATTTTACTTTATCACTTCATATTTTCTTTTTCTATTTTTAATTTGACTTTATCATTAATAAATTAATATAAAGTGCTTATTATATGATTTTATATTGTAATTTTATAATTAATTATTATGTTAAGTTTCCCTTTCTAACACCCTTTAGCCGTTGGGAAACATAATTGGGCTACTGGTCTTCGACTCGAGAAGGGATATTACATCTACTAAATTGTCGATGCTCTTGATAAGAAAGGATAAGCCTGTTTGGGGATTGCCATACCACATTAACAATGTTCTTTGTTTTATTCTTAGCTTGAAATATGGGATTATCATTAGCCTTAGCCTTGAAAATTGATTTTTGTTGAAATTTCGCTCCACTAGATGTATGGTTTTTCTTTCATATTTAAGCATGTTTGCAGAAAGGAGATTTGTCTCAAAAATCTTGACCATGTGGCAGCGTTTGTTGAAATATTTGTACTTTTCAAAAATTACTTCATCTCGGAGAGGTTGTAATAGACTTCGAGCGAAAAGTTCATTGATTTCACTTTCTTGTAGTGAAGATGACATGTTCGTAAGCATAGTCATTGATAGGTTTATTACGTCCTTGTTTAATTTGTGTAAATTGTAAGAACTTGACTTTTTGGCTAATGTTGATAGCATAAGAAGTTGTTAGCTAAAGAATTGAAGTTGTGTACTGAGCCCTTTAGTATAGTGTAAAACCAATCCAAGGGGTTGTCTTTGAAACCTCTTGGAAAAATCTTGGCTGACAATTTGTCATCTTGCGCAAAATACAGACACAAGGCATAGAAAACCTTGATATGTTTTGATCGGTCACCCTTGCCATTGAATGTTTCAAAGTTAGGTGCAATGAATCTAGTAGGCAAAGGGGAAGTAAAAACCTCAAGAGCTAATGGGTTATGTAATACATCTTGAAATGTAATTGTATGACTTGCCTTGTGAGAATTTTGTTTTAGTTGTTGGACTTGTACCTGCAAATCTAAGACAACTCATTGGAAGGCATCTTGAGAATAATTTGTAGCATCATGTGTAGTAATAGGCACTCTAGCTTTGGCATAATATTTTTCATAGAAGTGTAACCATGGAAGCCTTAATACGTAGAAAAATGTTTTATTTTTTTTGAATAGGAGTATGCAGGGCCCTTGTTATTGATATACTAGGTGTAGGCCTCATGGAAGGAACGATAGGTGTAGCAATATGTGGAGAAGTATGCATTGCATTGTTTGGAGATAGACTATGTAATAAAGGTGTGACGTTAGAAGGCCTAATAGGCACAAAGGAAGTTGTATGTTGTATAGGAATAGCTATAGAAATATGAGTAGACTATGGTGCCCCATACTAGGTGTGGGCATCCCTCGGGATGACATAGGTGTAGACATAAGAGTATGAACAATAGTTACTTCAGTCTGAACACCTAGTGCAGAATGTGAGCCTCTAGAAGGAGAGTTAGAAGCACTCAAAGGTTCAATATGATTTTGTTAGATATGGATCTTATCCTTGGTGGTTATCTTTGGTCCTTTCCTCTTTTCCAGAGCAATTGGTTTTTCTAGAAGCTCCAAAACATGTAAAGACGACAGCTAAGTCCCATTCTTCTATAAGTATTCACAAATTTCATTGTAAAATCATCTTGACAATAATAAATTAACACAAAGAATTTGGAGCTCCACGCAGTTCTGTGACTTTAAATTGTTTTCAATTGTTGATTTATGTCTTGATGCCTAGACAACAAATCTCTTTTAGCTGTTGAGTAGAGTTTGCACTTCTAGTTTTAATTAAATTTGCAGGGTAAGAGATTGAGCTTTTATTGGTCTCATCTTCATGAGTCATTGTTTATTGCATTTAGTTTCTTAGACGTGCTTTGCAATCTCAAGTATTAAGAGGTTTAAAGATATTAGCAAATGGGTAGTTGCTCTGTTTTCTTGTTGAATCTGGTTAGCTTGAACAGTTTGTTATGCTGACTAACCTCTGCTGTAAAACTTGGTGAATGAACTATAGTTATTTGCTTAGATTATGTAGAGCTGCGATTCTTGGTGTTTAAATTTGTTTTGACTGGTTTCCTGGAGTTTATGCAGAAATGAGTTGAATCTACTTCTTGTATTCTTTGGTTTGTGTGTGGCTTGATTGAGATCAAAGTGCTTGTTATGCTTAGGAATTGAGAGAGAGTCTAGTTTTCTTTTCTACCTTACCCTTCCCTCCTTTTTTGAGTTTTTTTGATGAAGTCCTAAGTCACTTAGAACCATTGTAAATATCAATAGGTTGAGCCTAATTCAGACCAGGATAATTCAAATCCATGAATCAAGGTTTAATAGGTGGTTTTCCCAAACACATTGGTCCCTCCTCAGATTAACTCTAGGTCACATAGCTCCCATCCAAAGCTATATGTCTAGAGTATTCCACACCTTGAATCCTATTTCCAACAGGGGTTCTAAAACGTGTATGATTAATTTCATAGCTTCCTTTGAAGCTAGTGTATTAAACTTGCATCAAAGGTACTGGAGACGATCTTGCGGGTCGAACTGCGATAGATAATGTTCCGCGGCATAGGTGAGAGTATAGCAGCCTTTAGAGACCTTTGCAGTTATAGATAGCGTTTCTTGACTTGAAATAGAACAATGCAACTTTGAAGATTTTTGTGGCGTGGAAAAGACTTTCGCAGCATTGTGTGGAAAGATGGCATATCTCGCGGCATAATATGAGTCGTGTGGTATGGTGGATGGAGTCATAGGATATAAAGGAATGTGGTAAATGGAAAAGGCTAAGACACGGAGAAGCTCGTGGTGTGGATAATTTAGTGTGGCATAGATATGCAATGTGGTGGAGTAGAATGCTTCGTGCCATGGAACAATGCATTGTGGCTTAGGATAAGCTTTCACAACGTGTAGGAATGATATGTGGCTTATACAAAATGGCTCGTGGCTCGTGGTATGAACAAAAATGCTGCAAAACATGCAAAATGAAACAAGTGTGTTAAGGGTTTAATGATTTTAGCACAAGGTTAGCAAAATGGTTAAGGGTTACATTTTGGTTAACAAGGATTTAATGTCAAAGTTATCCCTCATTGGCCTCTATTCACTAGGGTCAGTAAGTGCACCAGTTTCCTTTTTCTTTTTCCTCTTTTTTCTTTGCATCAATCGTAAGGTAAGAAACCATCTCTCTTAGAGCCTCAGGTGGTGCTTGTGTGCACAATGCCACTTCATTCCCTAATATTAGCGTAATGTGGAACTTAAGGTAATAAACACCTCCACTCATTTTCATCCTACAATAATTGCATACAACACAATTGCCCTTTGCTCGTTCACAATGTTTACAATAATGGTGTTGTGATTTAGGCTTATTACGGGCAGCTAAACTTGAACCGGATGCCAATGCCATTGTAGTAAACAAAACAAAACAATTCTATCTTAGTTTTAAAAGTCATAGAGAAATCAAGTTGCATGAGGAAATTAGGAATAATATTTTTCGAAGTTTGTAGTAGTACAACAAACTAAATAATGGTTCAATACAAATCTTAACCCAATATCAAGTTTGAATAACAACTCAACAGAGAGTTTATCTCAATAACATAGCCGAATAATGGTTCAATAAAGAACTAAGCTCCAAATGATAAAATATAAGAGAAAAAAATCTTCTCCCTGTACTATGGAGTGGTATTTCTCTTCTCCTTTGGAATATTTGGAAGGAAAGAAACAATAGAATCTTCATGCAAACTAGTAAAGACAACTCTTTTGTGTGGGAGAAGACCAAAATCAACATATCGGAAAGCCTGAAACATAAGATATCTTTGCCTCAAGATCTTTCCCCTGAATGGGAAAACATTTGTAAGCAGCTAAATATTGATCCTAAGGATGTTTCTTGCCCTAGGATGCACAACAAGAACAAAGTCCTTAAGGATGGCCAGTGGAAGAATCCTTCTCCAGGATATGGTAAGTTAAATACGGATGGGGCTTCTAGAGGTAATCCTGGGAAAGCTGCTATGGGAGGCATTGGTAGGGATGCTGAAGGTGGGGTGCAGTTCCTTTTTGCTGAGAATCTTGGCTCTACTACCAATAATCTTGTTGAGGTGAAAGCTATTTACAAAGGCATGCAAGAGGCCTTGAAAATTGGATGGCATAAAATCCAGGTTGAATCGATTCCCAAATTATTATCCACTTGCTTTCTGATAATAGATTGGATTCCCCTCCTAATTGGCGCATTGCCAAAGAGGTATGGAAGATAAAACAACTAAAAGGTAAATTCCATGAGGTCCAATTCAGTCACATTCCTCGGGAAAGGAACAAAGTTGCTGATGGACTAGCTAACTGGGCTCTAGACAACAAGGACTTGTTTTGTTATGGATTGCCCCCTCCATGGTGGTCCAATAAGATTCAGGAGGATATCAGACTTATTCTTAATCTTGATTCTCTGTCATGATTGTTTTCTTTGCTTTTTTGTTGTATAATGCTCAAGCTTGGGCTAATAGCTTTCAGGCTTGGCATAGCCGAATATGTAATTTTGAGCTTTACATAATATAAGGTTCTGTTGTTGGTTTAAAAACTAAAAATAATTAGAATCAACTAGCTTAAAAATCAGTCAAAGAAATAAATATTGTCAAGTAGCTTCAAATGCAAACATATTCCAGTCAAGACACCATTTATTCTTTTCCAGAGAATTTATTTCAATTAGCAACGATCACAACTCTATATTCTTTATCCTATAAAGTGTAAAGTATTAAGTGTTTAGCTTCCTTTCTGCTTTTGGTTAGAGTAGGTAAGTAGGTTTGATTTCGATAGTAGAACAAGTGCTTTTGCACACTCGCATGTTTCCTCTTGGAACATGTATGATTTTTCATTTTGTACATGGTTTTTGGGCCTTGTGGTTGTTGCACAATTCATCTTGGAGTGATTCATGGAGGACTCCAAAGAGATATGTTGTGGGAAGTGTTTCAAAGTTCAAGGATCATATGCACACCTCAGAACCAAATGCGAGCAACTAAAATCAGATCTTGGGCAGTTTGACAAAGCATATCCAAAATTCCCAAAAATTAGCTTCTGTGGTATTTCGGAGGTAGGATTTCATGGCAACTTGCATACTTTGCGAGAGAAAGGCATTGTTGTATTTTATTCATGGATTTTAGAGCAATTGGGTGACAAATCAACTTTATTTCAATTTTCCACTCTCATTAAATCCAATTTAGATGTTTTCATGAATAAATTGATCATTTCAAGAAGAACAAGTTAGTGTAAAGTCGAAACGTTGCTTCAAGTGGATTCTGGGGAAAGAAATTTTCAAGTAAGAGACCAATTTTAAAGTGTATCAATCTCGACTCTATGCCCGATAGATGCTCAAGGTTCTTGGTCTTCATAATTAGTGGTAAATATCCCCGAAAGTCACCAAAATGTTATCCAAAATTACACCCTTGTAATTTTGAATAACTCATAAAAAATGGCCTTAACCACTTTTTCTTAGGAAAGTTGTAGAAGACTAACTTAGCCTTTTACGGAGTGCGGGAACCTTGTGTTCCGCCGGTTCTCCTAACCCGCAGAACAAAGTAATGAGCACAACAAGGACTTAGGCGAAATTGATGAGATTCAATGTCGTGCGATATTCTTCCGGTTTGTATCACATAAAGATAGGTCCTTGGTAAAGGGCGAGAGAATTTGAGTTACGTGGATTTCCAAATTTTTGTGTCTCATGGGTTTTTCTCAAACCCTAAAACGCGTTTTAAATAACCACCAGAAGAAAAGGTCGTGCGGATGAAAAATTGTAAGGCGGACTACGAGTTCTGCAGTCTTCCTTTTTGGGCTCGTGGGCTTCCCTTGCATCATTACATGCTCATGTGAACATGCATTTTCCGTCCCAAGCCCTACGACCCTTTCCTTGCGGGTCGGGCTTTTTTGCAACTCGGCGCAGCTCCATGTGTGTGTGTATTTTTTGCCCCATGTTCTACGGTCTCACTTAGCGGGTCCTCGGGCCCCTTGTGCATCTCAACATGCATTATGCAGACTTGCTCCAGCCGCGCTTGATCTCGTCCCCTTCTTCACATTGCCGCATTGCATCGCGGGCTTTCTTCGCATTCGCGCATCGGTGCTCACTTGCATTTTTCGCCCCGAGCTCCGTCGCATACCTTCGTAGGCTCGCGAGCTTGCCTCGCAACTTTTCATGCTCATCCGAGCGTGCACTCTCGCCCCAACTCCCCGTGTCTCGTATCCGAGGCCCTTAGTTCCCACTCCAATCAAAAGGCGACACGTGGGCGATATACACAGGACAAGGAGAATTTCCACGACCAACCAAAAGATGCCACGTGTCGCTTTCTGTTCCTCCCGACCTGCAGAAATTCAAATGGCCATAACTTTCGCTCTAGAGCTCCAAATCACGCAAAATCGGTATCGTTGGAAAGTCTCCTCGGGCTCTTCAATTTGGAATCAAGAAAATAAGAGTTTTGTGAGGTTTGGTGGATACAAAAAGGAGGAAAACAGTCCGGGCATTAAATATGTTGTTACAAATGGATCAATCTCCGCATTAATGAAGTATGGTGCTCCTTCCTTCTCCTACAAGCAAAGTAACGTGAAGAAATGGTCTTGCAGGGGTGCCCATGATGGTTTTTCAGACATTCAATGCATGTTGTTGGTGGTTGAAGGAAAGAATTCGAGTTTCCTCCCTTTTCCCTCTTCTTTCTTCCCCATTGTTCTATATATTGTAAAATGAAGCTCGTTTGTAAAGGGGGACCCTCTCGTAATACAAGGGCTTCATGTCAAAGTGATTACAAGAGTATTTGTGAGTTGCGGGCCTCGATTCGATCTTTTGCAATGTGTTTGTGCCTTCTTCCTTTAATGTAATGGACTGTGCATCCTTTTAAAGCAATAAAATTCACGTTTTGTGGCTATTCTCTTCCCTACGTTGTGTTTTCTTGCATGTTCTTGCCTCTTCATTCACTTTGGGTGTGTTGTGTATTATCTCTTTTTGTAGGGTTTTACTTACTGTTGTGCTCCATGAAAAGGGAGGTTTGAATGTCGTTTTGGACCGTGGCACTCATGTCTACCCTCTCCTCCATTTTCCTCCCATTTTCCCTCATTTGAGTGTCTTTCCCCCTTGCATTTATAATAGTAGGAGTAGTTTTAACATTAGGAATTGGTAGAGGAAGCCGGTCTTCTTTGGAGGTCTGTCTCAAGAGTAAGTCCCACAACTTGGAGACAGTCCCATGTTACCTCAAAGCCCTGAATCTCCATGATTTAGGTGCGGGTGCAATTTTGAGCTCCAATAGAACCATTACCAAAATGAGATTTAACCAACTTCAAAGACAAACAACGATACATGAACATTGAAAACAAATTTAAATACTTGTGGTTTTGTAATTTGTTACTCCTGTAGGTTGTGCTGCTGTATTCCTTGAATGCTTGAAGATGAAGCTTGATCATTGAAGTTTGAACAATAAAAAGTGAAAACGTAGAAAAGTATCTATTGATTCCTCGAAATTTGACCTGCGAAAATTGCCAGTAGACTTAGTAGAGGACTGTGTAACGATGACAAGTCAAAACCCTAACAAGCAGTCACACCATTTGTAGAGAGAGAAATTGTAGAAAAACACAAACCATTGTTTCGTTTTGGGCATTTTATACTACTCACAAAGCGAGTTTTGGCAAGTAATGATAAAATTATTCACTAAAAATCGTGATTGATCACCCTGAAACTTATTGCATTTTTTTGAAAGTTTTATCGCATGCTATCTGTATGGTGATTTCTGATTCCATGGGTTTACTTGAGTTCTAAATGAGATTTTGACTATTCAAAATTTTTCCTTTCATAACAATGCTTTTGTGCTGTTATAATGATCAATTATTGTGTCAATTTAAGGGTTCCGCATTCCTGATTGTTTATTAATTTTTACAAGCTTGAGACATAGCTGATGTGGTGAAAGCCTGATTAGGGCTACAACAATTTATATTATTTCTGTCCTTCTTTACTTGTTTTGGTTTGCCATTTTAACCAATAGTATTCTCACCATCCTTATTTGTGGTCAACCCAAGAGGAGTAATTGAAAATGTCTTTCTGGCAAAACCTTTAGTTTCTTTTAGTTCCATACACAAAGCAGCAGGTCATTTAATGTGTCAATGTTTCTTCAGTAATGCATCTTCGTGTATGGTTCAAGACTTACGACCTCTTATGTGTATATGTAATCTATGGTTTACATGTAATGCTAGATCAATTACTTTATCAACATGGCCTCTACTAGATTAGGGACTAGTCTGTGAGGTTGTTGCTTGTACAGATGATAGATAATTCTTCAAATCTAGTTCCTGAAACAAATTTGAGCTGCTATTTAAGTGGATCTTTTCTGTAAACTAAACTCTGAACAATTATTTTTTCCAGTCTTTGTGCTAACTGTTTCTTTTTTCTGCTAATAGGTCACTTCATTCCAATAAGTTTACTGGAACAATTCCCAATTCATGGATTTCGATGGTTAATCTTCGTGATATGTACGATTACGTTTGAAACAAACTTTTCAAGCACTTAAGAATTTTATTATTTTTGCATTCTAATGTGCCACTTCAACCAAATATATTTATATCATCTTGGTAGAATTACACCTTTTGACTTTTTCTCAAAACTTTTGGATAACTATTTTTAAATATTTAATCCAATGTTTCAAGTGAGCTAGCTCACTCATCCTCAAGAAATTGTTTTTGGTGAGAAATTGCATACTTATAAAAGTGGTGTAAATATGATAATATTTTACTATGAGTTCAAGAGTTAAATAAATGTTGGCTTCCAAAAATACTAAAGAAATATGGAGGAATATATCTCAAGGCTTATAGAATTTTATCAAATTTAGTGCTAGAATCATAAATTTTTGGTAATTTGACCGTATTAACCTTTAACATTTATGGTCAAATAGTGACTTCAGCACAGCTGTTTCAGTCTGCAATCTTCTCCTATGTGTATCTGGCACTCCAAGGACACTAGTGTGTTTTGCATAACTTTCACACCTTAGAGGCATCTTGTGGGTGCCTTCACACCTTTGTGAGCTCGTGCAACACGAAGTGGCATTCTGTGGAGCCTTCAGATTCTGCACAACCCCTTCAAAACTCAGTGGCCATGTAGATACTCCGTGCGACGTTGCGCCATGCTAGGTGGGTGCCTTCACACCTTTGTGAGCTCGTGCAACACGAAGTGGCATTCTGTGGAGCCTTCAGATTCTGCACAACCCCTTCAAAACTCAGCGGCCATGTAGATACTCCGTGCGACGTTGCGCCATGCTAGGTGGCATTTTCAATGCTTGGGCCATGTCAATGTGCCTTTTAGTATACCACCCGTCTAGAAGTCCAACCATCACAGCTGCAAGAATGCCAACTGTGATCTGTTTAAGAAGCTGAACTGTTTCATAACTGTCATCTTTTGTAACTACTTTCTTGTAATGATATATAATATATTCTAAGCCGTTTAACCCTAAAGGGATATATACATGCATGCTTTGAGAATTGAGTATTGAATGATCATTTGTTCACATATGATCAACGCAAATCAGTTAGGAAGTGTTTCCCCCTTTCTGATAACGAGGATCTTCATTCCCAACCTTACTACACATTGTACACATATATACATAACCCAATCTTTTCTGATTGAATAGAAGTAACATTATGCCACAAAAATTCCCCACTTGAATGTATTATGGTTTATTGCTGTTAGGTTTTGCATCACATATTCTATAACTCAGTAATTTACTAGAAATGTTATTGGGTTGTCCTACATGCCGCCATCTTGGGCACCTTGGTGCATATCATCGGTATCAAGGTGAGAGATTTTATGTGCCTATAAACATGCTTTCACAACATTAGAAAGGGCATCCACTCATTTCTATTTTAGTGTATCGGGAAGAACATTGTAGCAAGAGCAAGATGGTTGACGTCCAAAAACAGTTCTCTGGGGCATCCCAAGACATCTAGAAAATCATTTGGGACGACCTCAAGGAGCAATGCACTAAGCTGTTTGGCCAATTCTGTGAACTCATGATGCAACTTGGTCTAGTGGTGTCCATTCTACGCAGCCCGCCAATCTACTGTTTCAGTATCAGAGCCCTTTTAGAGTTAAAGTCAATCTCGACATTCTAGCGTTCAAACTCTGTTACCAGGGAATGCCTAGGCCCCCAGTTTCGTTTCCGAAATTTTTCCAAAACGGAAACTCCTTTGAAATGTACTAGTCTCCTAGAGATAACTATACATGATAATAATGTATTATTTCAATGGATACAAAATATTTTGAGTGTTTTATCAGTTATACTTATCTCTTATGGTCTATGGAGTACAATTTTAAAATGAGTAATATGCACACACACACACATATATTGTACGGACGTTTCCCATAACGTTTCGTATCCAAGGTTTTTTGAAAATTGTCGTTTCTGCGTTTTGTACCCATTTCCGTTTCCATTTCTTGGCAACATAGCATTCAAAGGTAAAATTGATGCCACAAAATGGGATAGCTGGATTTGACAATTGGAGGCATACTTCATGGTTAACTGCTTCAGTGCCATAGAAAGATCACCCTTGTGGCATTGAAGATATCAATTTCAGTCTCACATTGCCGGGAAACCTACAGTCCGTAGCGTGAAAAAGCTTTAAACCCATTGGAACTTGGAGTGATTTTGTCAATGCTATGCAAGAGAAGTATTACCTTCTCAAACACTATGAGGATGAGTACGTGAATTTCATTGGTTGCTTCAGCATAAGGAGCGATTGGTTCAATACTTCATTGAGCATAGCAATATAAGGTGCTGAAGTAGATCACAGACCCTCACTTTATATACATGACAAGATGGAGTCCTTGAATTTCGGCGTATAGGGGCAAGTATAAAGCACTGTTTCCAAGATCGAGGCCAAGGAAAAGATGAAGCAAACATTTTCCTCTTCATCCTGCGCCACATGGAAGAGCAAACCCGAGGTTGATGCACTGTCTATTCAGCTTGCACAGAAGCAGAACATGCCATGTAGAGGAGATCAAAAGAAATCAATTGCACAACCTTAGAAGGCTTCAATGCCTGCAACATTAGATAAAGGAAAGACGAAACGAGGCAACGAGTGGTGCCATTGACATTGCATGAGATCACAATGATTTTGAACATGCACAACAATCTTTGATTGTGCAATCTACATCAGGTCTTGAGCAAGTAGAAGACACTAATCCTAAAGCAACTTATCTGAGATCCAACACTGTTTCTGTAGACACCTTTGAGGAACAAGAATGCCTTTGCCACACAAAGAGCTTGATAAATGGTCAACAACTACATGTCATCATTGACAGTGTAGCAAAAAGAATATAATTGCAAGATCTTGTCCAATGCCTATGTCTTATGGGATGGCTACAACAGGTTCAGCAGCAATGCAATTTCAACTATGTAGTCAAACTGAAACATACGGTGGACATAGTCACTCGTGATTTTGCACCATTAGAATTCTATAAAATTCTTCTTGGAAAGCAAAATGTGCTTGACCACGAGATTACTTATCATGCTAAGCAACAACAATGGATCATGCATGTCAAAGACTATATCTTCAAGATTTTGGAGTCACCTTCGAAAACCTAGATCACTTTGGTCTCCACCAAACAATGCTGCAAGTTTGTGTTACTCATTGTGCGACTAGAGACATTGACACAACTGAGCACATGTACATGGAAGCATGCCATGCTGCACAATTTTCGCAACAAATCAACAGGTTATTGTCTAAGTAGCCGAAACGTTTTGGATACGGGAGCGGGAGTGGGAGCAGAGTATCTGATACGCGGAAAGGGCAAATTTTTTTTTGACCCCGGATACGGCGTAGGATATGGCAGTACAAAAACTATATAAAAATTAAAAAATATATAAATTTCAGCCTTCTAAATAGGAATTTAATTATTAACCACATATTATGCATATGAAAGACAAGATAAAAGACAAGTTATAAGCTAAATAAGTGAATAACCACAACAAACAAGCTAGGATACCGATAAAACTTAGAAACTTAAAAGCTTAAAAGTTAAATTAAAATACTTAAATCGAACACAATGTGAACGTCATGAATCTCATGATATATTAAATTCAATCATAGATCAATATTCAAAGTTCAAACTATCTTTCATTGTCAATATTCATCATAATCCTCTTCATCAAGAGGATGAAGATCAACTACATCATCATCATTATGTGGTTCATTAGAACCACATGGGCTCGAACCACTCGCACTAGGGCCACTGCCAGTTGCACCCCCTTGTGCATGTAGGTCTCGTGGTGCCACATAACTCCCCTCATCATCATATGCTCCATGGTGGGAAATGGAAGCATCCAAGTCAACTATCTATGGATCAATGTCCCAATGTCTTGTTGACCCTTCCTTGTACTCTGGCTGCTTGTGGGATAAAAGGCGCAAGTTGGGATGTATGTATACCAAATCTTCAGCCCTTTTAGCCCCCAACCTGTTGCGTTTCTGTGAGTGGATGAAATTATACGTACTCCGATTGCGCTCGAGAGGAAGATGAACTTGCATACTCTTATACCATTAAACCATTACTTGATCAACTACAAGAAGGGAAAAGAAAAAAAGGAAGCAAATTTTTTCCTTCACCCTCTAGTCTAAGCGCTTATCACCGTGCTTGACATGTAGGGACACAACTTTTCGGTTTGGGTATCTCTCTAGTCAACATACTATGATTTCGTGTCGACCTATACTACCCTTGCGCGAGGTGAATAGGTTTATGAATTTGACATGTTTGAGAAGCTTCATTACAAGATCGAACAACTCTATGTTCTTGATGACACACCTCACCAAAGGCTCATCTTGGAGGTGTAGTACACCAAGACAGGGAACACTTTGGCATTACCAAAACCCTAACAAAGTGCTACAACACCACTTCTATTGGCCTCATTATGCTTATACATTGATGTTCTCATCAATTCTTGAATTCCTCGATGCATCTTCAAGGCCAGAACAAGAAGGTAGGATTGTATACACCTCTACTAGTTCCATCTAGGCCTTCAAAATCTAGTAACATGGATTTCTTGGCCCAACTACCTATGATGAAGCAACAAAATAACTCTGTGTTTTTTGTAGTGGATAGTTTTTCGAAGATGGATATGATGGTTGCTTACAAGAAGTGCATTAACGTATTGGACACCACCCGCTTATTCTTCACTAATGTTTGGGTTCACCTTGGACTACCAACATGCATTGTATTTGATTGTGATCCACGGTTTGTCAATCACTTTTGGCATGCCTGTGGGAGATGATGGATAGTCAACTAGGCTGGTCTACAACATTTCATGCCTAGACAACTGGACAATTAACAACTATCAACTACACACTTGTTCTTTTGTTGTGCATGTACAATAGCGCACCACAGGATGATAATTTGCCTTACATCGAACATGCCTACTTTGTAGCTCCTTATAGCTATATAAGGCAAACTCCATTTTAGACGCGACTTGAGTTTCACCTAAGGGTACCTCTAGACATATTCTATTGTGCGCCATCCAAAATAGAATTGCATACACAGAAAAGAAAGTAGACAAAGCACAAAAGTTTCTACAACACATCCAACGTGTTCAAGGGAAAGTTTAGTAGATACTCCTGCCCCAACAAAAATAGTACAAAGAGTGTCTTGATGGACATCACACACCTCATGAGGTCAAGGTGGATGATAAGGTTTGGTTGCACCTTTAAAAGGAATGCTTCAAGGGTCCTCATAGGAAGATCAAGCCTTTGCGCTATGGTCCTTACACCATATTGCATGCAGATCCAGAGAGAACACATTTATTCTTGGTCAATGAAAATACTTGGGTTTACATTCAATATTCATTGTGGAACTCCTTAAGCCATATTTTCAACTTTTCTTGAACCAAAAACTTGGCATCCTTCCAAATTGGATCTTGAACACTTGCATATAGCACACAAGATCAGATTGTCTAAGTCACAACAATGCGCACCTGCCAAGGCATGTATTAGTTGTTCGGAGTGGTCATGGTAGTGCAATACACCGACTAGGCTAAGTGGTACAACCTTCAACAACTTCAGGTTCAGTTTCCATAAATGACTGGAGACGTGGTGGGACCATTATTCCTCAAGAAAGGGTGACTGATTTGAGTGCAGCCGTGCTCGTCTGCACTCTTCTCTTAATGGTATTTAGTGCTTCAAGCACACAAGTGTGTTCCGCACAACTAGTATGCGTCAACATCTTATGGTACCTGCAACTTCTTCACACCCTTGTGTGCTCATGCAATGGCAAGCAACATCCTGTGGAGCCTTTAGACACAACACAACACCTTTAGTTCTCAAGAACCCTATAGACACTTCGTGCCATTTTGTCCCATGTCTAGTGGAATTTCTAGTACTTATGCCATGTCAGAGTATCTGTCAACATACAGACCATCGGGAGTCCAACCATCACACTTGGAAGAATGCCAATTGTCATCCATTGTAGAAGTTGAACCGTTTTGTAACTGTACACTTTAGTAACTGCTTACTTGTAATGATAAATCACCATTTGACCTTAAGGGGATACACACACACACATACACTTGCATGCTTTGAGCATCGAATGTCGAATGGTCATCTATTCCAATCGAAGAAAAACAGTTAGGAAGTGTTGCCCCCTTTGTGATAACAAGATTTATCATTTGTAGCCCTATTGCACATTGTACGCATGTACCGTACCCTATTCTTTCTCATTGAATAGAAGTAGCATTATTCTGCTAAATTTCTGCATTTGAAGGTGCTATAGTTTACTGCTAATAAGTTTTCCATTGGATATTCTATAACTTAATAATTTACTAGTTAGGTTAGTTAGGTTATTGGGTTGTGCTTCGTGCGACCATCTTGGGTCCTGTGTTGTGGATCATATAGTGTCAAATTACGAACAATTTATAAAACTTGCACCAAAATTAATAAAACTCTACAAGCCTTAGGGTATTTTATGGCTTCATATTTCTTAAATATTTTCCTAAGCCGACATATACCACTTGAACTCATCATACAAATATCATCATATTTACACCACTTTTGTAAGTCTGCGATTCCTAACCAAAAACTGTTTACCCGGGGATGAGAGAGGCAGGTCACTCAAAACACGTGATCAAAAACAAAAATATAGTTATCCAGGAGTACTGAAAAAATATCTCTCCGCTTAAACCTGAGATCTAAAACTCTGGCATTATTGTCATTCCAACTTCTTGTTCTTTGTAATTGTCTATGTATTTTTAGAAAATTTGTTTTTTCTTGCAGGGATCTTTATAGTAATCGCCTAACCGGAAATTTTCCTACCTGGATATTAAAACTCAATGCAAAAATGTGAGCTATCAAAGTTAAATAATCTGTTTTGTTGGTCCTTGTGCAGAAATATCACTTTATTCTGTAATAAAAGCTTCAGTCTGTTTCCTATTTCAAACCAATAGAATTGGCATTCATCATTACTATTTTGTTTCTAAATCCAGAACTTTGCGTTGTAACTACTTTGTGGGGCCAAAGCCAATGGGTTTACAAGAGTTTTAGTAAGTATATTTTTCTTATGTTGTTTAAGGACGCCTTCAGTGCAATAACATACCTGCACAAAATTAATCACTCTCGAAATTAAATTATATTCTCAGGCCTTCAATACCAATTCTATTTGATACTCATGTATTGTTAAAATAAGTTTCCTCTTTACTTATAATGAAATTTTTGCTTGTCTATCTAGTTATACAGGGAATTGTTTGGATTCAGACTTGGACAGTCACATGAGATATTGTAGGGACTCGCCTAATTGTGTGTTCTTTTACTCTCAACCTGAAAACGGTAAGTGTTTTTGCATTTTGCTTATTGAACTTATCTGTCAATGGAAAATGTAGTTTGAGATAGTTTAGATTTATATCCTGTTGCCTACTTTTGTTTAAAAAGCTAATTTATATGTATTTCTCTTCTGAATTCTATCATAGCCTCATACATACCAGCATCTATTCTTTGTGCACAAGCCAGTCTACAGTGATATTTCCTGATAGTAGATTTAATTTTAGCATTTTTTATGCATGCGTAGTATTTGCATACATGACTGATAACTCGATGGATATCATCTACATTTTGTAAGGTGGATGGCTTCATTGTTTGCAATTAATGACACATTATTTTGGTGAATGAAGGTCAATCTGGGTACTCTCTTGTGCGTGACAAGAAAAAAATACTTTGGCTATAGTAGGAGCTTCTGTGTCCGCTTTTTTAGTGCTAGCTATACTTTTTGTTATTCTATATGCGTGGAAGATCAAGAAGTCAAAGAGAAGCAGAGGTGTGCATTTAGGGATTCTTTCACATACAGGTGTGCCGTAAACTAAGCTAGGATTATGGAAACATAGAATAGAAAGAAAACATTTGCTACTACTTTTCATCTGTTTTTGGCATGTATTTGTTGCTTAGAAAGTAAGAAGATAAAGCATTCATAGTTATTATTTTGCCATTGATGTCCATGATTGGAAAAAGACCCTGCAGTGTCGGAAATGATTGAACTGTTGGAACCTTCAAACGGAGTAAGAAGGTTTGAGCTGAAAGAGCTTTCAAAGGCCACGGAAGGATTTAGTAAGACATATGAGATTGGTTTTGGAGGCTTTGGAAAGGTCTACAAAGGTTTTCTTGACGATGGATCTATTGTGGCCATTAAACGAGCATCATCTTCGAGTATACAAGGACATAAGCAGTTTCAGAATGAGATAGCTGTTCTGAGTAGGTTGAGCCATCGCTGTCTTGTGAGGCTTCAAGGCTTTTGTCAGGAAGCTGGAGAACAGGTTTTATGACCCTATAGGAACTGTCTTTCTTCCTCTATACTGTTAAAAAAAAGACATCAACTTGCAACTAGAGAGCAATTTTCCCCAGTTTAAAATTATGCATGCACAGTGAGTATAGTATGGCAAAGTTATTAGAAGCTGATTTTCTATGGTGCATCTTGCAGATCCTGGTTTACGAGTTCATGAAAAATGGAAATCTAAATCATTTGCTTTCAGGTATGATTCACATTTCCACCTATATGCTAATACATAAATTTATGTTCTCATCACATTGTCAATTAAGCAACAAGATTAAGAGACTGAAACACAAACTAGTTCAATGACATTAATCATCTCAACAATTTGCAACCTCATTCATAGATCAAAAGAATTTTACAAGAACTTATTCAAATACTATAGTACTGGTTGGGAGGGTGTGACATGGGGTAAATATGGGGGAAATAGAAGTGCAAATGATCGCTTGTGACCGCTGTGATGACTGCCCAAGTTCTGATACTATGCTTGTAGAAGTCACAAACCTAGTCCTGCAGATCACCACTTATCAACTAAACTAGCAATGTTTTTGGGTTATGCTAGATGGCTGGTTCATACCGAGGATTCTTCTGCATCATATTCATTCTTTTGTGGGGCCTTAATTATTAATTATCAAGCATGGCTAATTTCAAACCTTCAATTCAATCACCATTTTTAGCCTCAATAAGGGCTTCTGTCTTTTCCATATTATTTGAATTACTGTTTATATCCAAGGCATAAAGCCTAGGGCACATTACCTTCACTATTTCTAATAATCTCCCTCCCTCTACAAAAGCGAACGTTGTCCTTGTCTGTCCTGTTGAATTTTAAGCTTGAAGGGGCCATCTTTCTTTAATATCATTAGACTTTTTGACTATAGCTCGTTGATTGAATTGTAATATTCCCATGCACAACCTAGGATTTTACTGGAAGAATCTTGTATCTAATTAGATTACAACCTGTTGGGAAACAACTGGGGTAGTAAAATTTAACCTTGAACAGAAGCTTCAACACTAGACAATAGATCAATTGTTTGTATGTGCTAGTCATTATATCAAATTTGAAACTTTTTAAAGCTTTATCTGTGAGCTTGCTTAACCAAACTTCTGCACACAGTACGGATTAAGCGTGTTTTTGATATTTGATACATGCATTTGGTTCTCTTATGATATTTAACAGATATGGAGGCAAACGAGAGTTTAAGGTGGTCCAAAAGGATTGAGATTTCGATTGCTATTGCACAAGGAATTGATTACTTGCATTCTTTTGTTGTAAGTACTATGAAAAATATTGAACCAAAGTTTTTCTTTGATTTAAAATTACTAATTTCTACTTGTTTAAGCTTCTTATAGCTATAAGTGGTTAAACATGTAGAAGCAATAATGTTTTTGTGCATGAAAAGTATTATCAAATCTGGATGAAAATGCCAAACACTAGAGTTCAAATGGTGAATATCATTAAAAAAATTGTAAGAAAAAGGTGGTTAATGAGGCATTATCCACACCAAAAATATTGCGAACTTGGAAGTAGGCTATGGGGTTCATGCTTCTGGGCTGATCTATTGTCATCCTTGTCCTCTTTGGCACTAAAATGGCAGGCAATTTCAATGTCATGCCTCGTCGACCCAGCCTAGATTTTGGTCATTATCTATAAGTTGTATGTAATTTATAGATATTCATTACTCTTGCATATCCATATGATGGGATATCCTTCCACAGGTCTCAGTATGTTGATCCAATTCATGTTTAATTTGTCTCAAATTGCATCAATATCTCTTCTCATTGAAATCATTTATTGGAAGTTTAGAAATTGAATTCTAAGGCCAACTGTCTTCATTTCTATTTAGATGATTTTACATTGATAAGATGTTAATATAATCATCCTTAAAGAGATAAATGATGAAGGCATGTAAACATTCACAATACCATTTGCTTGGGGCTTTTCTTCTTCTTTTTATTGACTGTTTGTTATTTGTACTACTCACTTTCATCTTAGGAAATAGGATGTTTGTTCCAAGATTGGCATCTACCTGGAAACTGAACCATATTTTACATTTTTCCTTCTAAAATATTTAGGCGTAAACTTCTCTGATGGGAGGAGGTGACAGGGGCTCTTTCCCTTGGCCCTGCTAGGGGAACAAGGTAAGAGAAGGATGTCTTGGTTTGATGTCATGTGCACCGAGAAGGCCTCTATGTTAAACTAGTATCTGGATCAATTATACTACCCTTGTTCCCAATGGACACTTATTTTCCTTTTTTTTTTTCCATATAATGGATTTTGGATCATATAAGGTTCATCTTCAGAATTCTGAAATCACATGCAGCTGACATCCAAGTACTAGTGCCTTAGGAATGAACAATATTGCTGATCAGTCTTGTTGCAATCTACCTTACCTCCCATTTAGTTTGATGTTAGACAACTTAAGCTCACGGTCCAATAGTATTTCCTTAAGCACCTTGCAATGGTTCACTGAGTGTTCCTTTGCTTTGTTCCGACATGTTGGGAATATAACATGAAAATATGGATGGGGGTTTTTAGTGCGTGTATTGCATGTTTATGTAATCTCGATTTATTTGATCCCCTTATGATACTAGGTTGTGGTAATCCTTTTGGTTATTTCTTTAGGACCTAATGAATTGTCTTGTGGTATCCTTGGGATACGGGATGGGCATATGTTGTGTATTTTTGATATGGGGATATCTTATGACACGATTGGTATACGTGACATGAGGCCTATACATCCTTCTAAATGGTTAGGGATGATAAATGTGTACTATATTAAATGGGGTGTATGCCTCATTTGTCATCGAATTTGAATTTTTCCATTCTTCATAACAAGCAGCTTGATCTTCTGGTACCTCAACATATTGGTGGCTTTATTTTCTCTATTGTATAGTAGTGCTTGTTTTCAATTTCAATAAATGTTCAAATTGCAACATGGGATCCGATCATATAGAGGGTAAGGTTCCTACACTTTGGTCCTATTTCTTGCAAGGTATGATGAGGCATGGTGATCATTAAAAGTTTGTCTCAGTGATATTTTGCCTCTAGTTCAAATGTGTGTGACTATGGTTTCGGCTCGAGCTTGGATACAGGGTTTTGAAGGAGTTTGAGGGAAATCCATTAGTTTCTTCTCCTCATTACTAATTCAACCATGGTTGGTGCTGGTGATTGACACTTGCAATAAGGGTTTGTAGTGTGAATGACAAATCTCAACTCCTTGATTTGCTCAAACTAGAGCCAGACTAAGGTTTTTCCATGCAACAATGGATTCAGCTTTGATGGTATTATTATATTACTGGATGAAAAATAAACTAAGTTTACCTTCTCCGACTTTTCCTGATACAGTAATTTGATCCCTCGTATCAGATTTGGAAGTTTTAGTGTTGAGGATTCCAAACTTTCTAGTGACATTTTTCATAGTTTTCTTCACCGTTTTTTAGTTCTCAAGAGCTATCCAAAAGTATTTGTTTGTAGGTTTTCATCTATGAATGAAGAAATTACAAGCATGTAATGTCCCTTTCTGGGCTGAAACTGAAAATGAGGGAAAATGGCACCAACCCAAATCAAAGTAAACTGAAATTTATAACAGCAACCTACAACAGTTTGATTTCTTATGACAACAAGCAAGAAATTGCAATTATTCACTTCCAACATTCTTACACCATCCAAAGCATGTAGGGAACAATAATAATTATTTAGAGCAAGTACAAACCAAGAAATGAATTTTTAGAGCCCTGGCTGAAGTAGAATAATTAATTTTATGACAGCAGTGAACCTACTTACAAAAATGGCCGGAAATAATGATTCCAAGGCCCAAAGTTCAATCCGGGAAATGAAATCAGCCTTATAAATTAGGAACAATCCAAATATCAACAAAGGAAGGAGTGCTGTGCCCTTGACACCACCAAAACCCTCCACCATGCAAGTCGCCACCCTAAGAGAGGGTCTGAAATTGGCCAAACAGCTGGTCCAAAACCCTTGCAAGCTCAAACACAGACTTGTGTGGCTGTCCCACACTCAAAACCATGTAAATTAGGTGAAATTGATTCCTTTGTTCCAAAGTGTTGCGAAAGGCTCGTCATCTACTAAAACAATGTATTTAAGAGACTAGTACTTGTTGGTACTCGTCTAAGAGACTTGCATTTCAGTGTTTAAAAAATAAAAATTTGTACTCTTGACCCTAGATATGATGAGATATCAAAGATAAATATCAATATAATTACTCTCATCTTTTGTCAACATCTAATATATTTACTTAAAAAAGATATTAATGCTTTTCTTACACTATATTAGGTTGTGTAATTTCTCTAAAATATGATTAATTAATTTTTTTCCGTCTTTGAGTACACATCTATTTTTCTTGAAAAATGGCGCACCCATCACCATCTCCTCATATTCTTATGGTACACATACCCGTCTTGGGGTAACTATGCTTTGTTCAGTAATGATACTTTGAATCATAGTAGGAAAACTCGCCAAATCCAAATACTCGCCAGACCCCCAAAAAAAAAACTCGGCAAAAACTCGCCAATATTCGGCCAATACTCGGGAATACTCGACAACTTAAAAAATACTCAAATTTCTTTAAAAAACATAAATTTTAAGCAACACAACTACAAAATGTATCAAATGAGCCCATAAAATGTTGGAGAAGTGTTTTCTATTAGATTTGAATACAAATACAATACAAAATCGCATCATCATGCGAATACGACAACCACTAATACTAGTCCCCACACTCATTGCGTCTCCACGCTCCTCCTGAGAAAGGCTGCGAATGCGCTCGATCATGGAACTAGATGGTGGTGTTGGTGGCTCCTCTGCTGCATGTTGGAGATCACCTCCAAAGATGTCATCCAGTCCAATATCTCCTCGAAGTCCTGCTAGTGCTTCTCCCTCCATAGCCTCCCTCTCAAAAGAAGCAATCTCGTCCACTGTGAACGCAGGGTTTTCCTCTTCTTGCCTAGTCCACTCACTGTATGGATCTATCTCATCCAAATCAATGAGCTCCTTTGATGTGGCCTCAACTTTTTTTGTGCGAAGCCGGAGATTGTATTGCACAAAAACCAAGTCGTTGAGCCTTTTTTGAGTCAACTTGTTGCGCTTCTTCGTGTGATTAGTCCGAGCACGGGAGAATACTCGTCGAGTTTTGGAAAGTTATCCAATATTTTTAATTACTAATCTGTCTACAGGCGATCAAAGCTCATGATTCTTTCAGAAGATTGCAAGAAGTTGCTTGGTCCAAAAAGGTGCAAAAATGGATTTTATGAAAATAAGAAAAATATTGCCGTCCATTGCGTAGAGCTCGAGAAAATATGCACTTTTAGAGAAAACGACACACAAACGAAGCCACAGAATGAAAGTTATGGCACATGCAAGTTTTTCTTTGCTACATCTTCAGGACCCTTACCAAAAATGGCAAATTTTTTTCTCTCCTTGTGTTTTCTTCACCAAAAATCCAAAAAGGAAAGAAATGTTGTTTTTGGCGAGTTTGTGGCAAGTATTCCAACTATACTCGGCGAGTTTTTTTTTTTGCATTTTTGGCGAGTTTTCCTGCAAGTTACTCGTTTAGCATAATTTTTGGCGAGTTTTTCTAAACTCGCCGAGTTTTTGGCGAGTATTCTATCTATGCTTTGAATCATAATTAGCATACTCGTATTTGGAAAAAAAAAAAAATTGACTTGGCAAAAATTGGGAAGACTTGGTGAATATTTGGGAATATTCGCCAACTTAAGAAATACACAAATTTCTGTAAAAACATATATTTATGCAAAATATAGCTATAAAATGTATCAAATGAGTTTGTAAAATCTGGAGAAGTGTTTTCTATTATATTTAAATACAAATATATTACAAAATCACATCATCATGCGAATACAATATCCCGATTGATAAGTGCTATGAATTTATGATGATTATCATTGAAAATTATCATCATGAATTTCATATCTATGCATATGACAATTTTCAATAATTTATATTTTCCTCTTCCCGTTTTAGGGAAATATTGGGGAGGTCTATTGCTTCTACTAGTCTCCACACTCGGTTGTGTCTCCTCGCTCCTCCTGAGAAGATCTGCGATGCAACTCCAACTTGGTAGTAGATGGCGGTGGCTTCTCTGTGCATGTTCGACATCACCTCCAAAGATGTCATACAATCCAATATCTCCCTGCTAGTGCTTCTCCCTCCATAACTTCTCTCTTGAAAGAAGCAATCTCATCCTCTATGAACTTAGGAATTTCCTCATCTTGCGTAGTCCACTTGTTGTATGAATATATCTCATCCAATTCAATAAGTTGTTGCGATGCGGCCTCCACCTTTCTTGTGCAAATTCGGGGATTGTATTGCAAAAAACCCAAGTCATTGAGGTGTTTTTGAGTCAACTTGTTGCGCTTCTTCATGTGAATGGCCTCAAACAAACTTCAATCGTGTTCACATCCGAAGCATTACAAGGTTAAGAAAAATTATGAGGGCTAGCTTTTGAAGATGAGGTGTATTTCCTCTCAATCCTTCCACCAAGAACCCACTAACAAGATAATCAAAAGTTTAAAAGTAATTAATAAAATTAAATTTATAACTTGTAACATATAAGTAACTTAGTAAACATTCTAATTTTTATTGCACTGGTGACTGCATGGTTCTCCCTCGAATAGCTAACGCCGAAGAAAATAGCCTCCCTTAACATGTTTGTAATTCTGCAACTCTAAAATAATGAGGTCCCTCGTCTCAACCTCATGGTATCATCCTCTCAATGCATGTTGAAAGGCCCTCCATAACCTCCCCGTTCACATCTGTGAAGCCATCGAGAGAAGAAAAACTTGGGTTGAGGTAGTACCTTGCTGCATGAATAGGTTGGTGGAGTTGATTATTCCACCTCCGATCAATTATCTCCCAAAAGGGACCAAATCTGGCGATATCCCCTTATAATAGTTTTGGATGGCCTCTTTGGCCCTATCCATGGCCTCATAAATGTACCCCATAGGGTTTTGCTCCCCATCAACCAAGTGCAAAACCCTCACCAATGGCTCTGACACCTACACACAAATTAAAATTTAAAGTTACAAACTTACAAAAACAAAATAACAATATATTTATAATTTAACAAATTAAAATAAAGGAATCGACTTGAAATATAAATTGAAGTTTGAAATTACCTTGATGATCTCTATATCTTTCTTTGCAAAGACATCATCAAAAACTATCTTTACACTCCTCTCTCCATCAACTTTCTTTAAATATTGTGAGTCTTGCCATGCTTGACTCATAAAAATTTGTTTCAATGATGTCAACAAACTATAAATACTTTGCAACATCAAGAAGTTAGTTGCAAACCTTGTGACACCAGCTCGCACAAGATCTTTTCCCTTCATGTGTTCTCTAATCAAGTTGAGAACCCAAGGGTGATTATATATGTACTTGGTTATATTTCTTGCATCTTCATAACCGGCCTCACCCAATCTATTTGTCCTATGTCCTCCAAAAGAAGGTCAAGGCAATGAGCTGCACAAGTAGTCCAAAAGAGTGATGGATGCCTGTCTTGTAGAAAGATCTCCCAATCGCTACACATCTTCGCTGCATTGTTTGCGACAACTTGCACAACATTTTGGATGTTCACTTCTAATACGACCTTCTCCAACATACTCAAATTCTCTACATTTTTAACTATGTTAGAGGCATCAATTGAGAGAGAATTGAGAGAGAGGCCATCAGCTACATATTCAAACTACTAGAGAGAGACTTGTCACTAGAGTCGAGATATGAAACTTAAAAAGTATAAAGTAAACAAAAGGATGAACAAAGTTCTCGTTTAGTACGTTGTTATTAAATTATTTCTGAAAATTCTAAATTATTGAATCAAAATGCTTATTCATCTCCTGACAACATGGCATTAAATGCAGCTATATTGTTGATTGACACCTACTTAGTGCCATGATAGCCCTAAAATTACTGATTTAAAAACAAGTAAATGAACCTATTCAATGGTAAGATCTTCACATATAATAATAGAATAATTGAAAGAATATGCAAAATATAATGAAGTTAAATACAACATAAATTATTGGTGAGCCAAGGTGCACTATTATTCAAAATATATTTAGAAAAGAGTGAATTCCCTTCATGTAGGGAAACACCATACAATACTCCTTAAGGAATAACTCCGCAAGATCTCCCGATATGGAAAAGCCACTTCAAGTGGGACGCTTCCAATATCTTTGTATTGAATAGAAAACTCCACTTATTTGCATCCATCATAATGATATTCATCACCTTTTATAGACCTCTATTGCTCTTAATGGGTGGGTGGCACCTAATCACAACGTAGGCCGACTCATTACCCAATATAACTAATTTCACAAGCTAACTATTTAACCCAACACATGAGACCAATATAACTAAAGGGGGATGTATGCCACATGTCAACATTTCCGTCAAATATATACACTATAATATTATATCCAGTTCGTGGGATGGGAGCCCAACTTTGATTGAGCAAGTATCCGGATTTTAGAGATATTATGAATACTCTTCATAGTAAAGGAAAGCAAAAGGTTATCCATTATTTGTAGACATCATCTCAGGGGACTGAGTGGATTCCTCCCTCTTCGTGGCAGGTCAATTTGTCTATGGCCCAAATTCAATTTTTTCAAACTCTCCTTCAAAATCGAATCCTTCCTCTTTCTTCCAATCTTGATACCCTTGCATGGGGAAAATCTTTGGAAGGGAGTTATTCGGTAGTTAAAGGATATAACAACTTGGCGGGTATTTAGCCCCGTCCTTGGAAGGATTATTTTATTGATTTTTGGCAGCCGGCTTTGTGGCCTAAGGTTAGATTCTTTGTCTGACTTCTATAAAAGGGTTCTTACTCGGGACAATTTGATGAAGAGGGGTATGGTGGGACCTTTCTGGTGTCCTTTATGTAAAGAAGTGGATGAAACTTTGATTCACCTTTTTCTCCAGTGCCCTTTTGTTATGTCTCTATGGAATATTTTGGCTGATTGGTTATCTGTCAATTGGAATCCTTCTTTGAACCTTGTGGAAATTTTTAGACTCTGGAAACGATCCGTCTTTGACACTCAGGATCTTAATAAAGGAGTTTGAATCATTATTTCTCTTATGTTGTGGAATGTATGGAAGGAGCGAAAGAAACGCATCTTCAAATTTGAAAATAGAGACATTTGGTATGTCAAAGAACTCACTCGAAGCAATATAGTGGAAACTATTGAGCATAATGTGAAAATTCCTTCCCCTTTACCTGGCAAATGGAAAAGTATGATACACAAGCTTAATCTGCATGAAAATAAATTGAAGTCTATCTCTAGTACTAAATTATTGGGGCCCATAGCTTTAAGAAAATGGAAGCCTCCTTTTAATTTTTAATTTTGTTAAACTGGAGGGATAACTCATGATGGAAGTCAAAGCCAATTGGGTTACTCCACCAATAATGTGGTTGAAATCTTGGCAATTCAAGAGAGTAACTAAATTGGGATGTCTTAGAGTTATAGTAGGCTCGAAGGTTATTATCCGCCCACCTAAAAAGCAACATAGATCCTGGAGTATTCAAGAGGGATAACTCATGCTTCGAAGAAAGTGGCGAACGCGCTGGAAGAAAGCCTTTTCCTTTCACATGGCGAAGCGAATCAAATTGAAAAGATCCTAGCCATATCGTATATGGGAACTCCCCTTTTCTTCTTTGATCATCATATTTTGATCAATTGGGCCTTTTCCTTTCACATACTCCAGCGGAATAATGTGGATCCTTGAATTCTTGGGCATAAGTTGATGTTATGTTCTCTTCTTTATTAGGTAAGTCTAAGGATGATCTTAGAGTATGAGTACCATGGCTTGGCATTGTATTGTTAATATCTTATTTATAGAAATATAACTTTGGTTTTAAAAATAAAATAAAATTATATCCCTAGGTACATAACACATAGATGGAATACTGCTAAAACTCGTGAGTTTAGAAAAGCAACGCCAAAAATTATGCTAAACGAGTAACTTGGAAAATTGCCAAAAATGCAAAAAATATTCGAAAGTATAGTTGGAATACTAGACAATTTCACAAACTATCGATATTAACATGTTCTAGAGATTTTTGGTGAAGAAAACAAAGTATAGAAAAAAATTTGCCATTTTGTGGAAAATCAGGGAAGATGTTGGATCATCATAACTTTTTGATCAACGTTTGGTGCCGTTTTTCCTAAAAGTGCATATGAGCTCCTCGTTGAGGCGGATATTTTTCTTATTTTCATAAAATCCAGATCCTTGATCTTCAAACATTCATTGGATGCATAAGAAACAAGAATATGATGTTATGTTCAAGTATTCTTCTTTATTATGTTGTTGGAAGTCTAAGGATAGATCTTGGAGTATGAGTACCATGGCTTGAGGCGACATTGGAGTGATTTGGATGAGATAGATATCTTATTTATAGAAATATAGATTGCTTCTTTCGAGAGGGAGGCTATGGAGGGAGAAACTAGCGGGACTAGGAGAATGGATGACAATTAGGTGATCCAACTAGCGAGAGGAGCCACCAGCACCATCATCTAGTTCCATGATCGGCCGTATCAGTTCGCGGCCTTCAGGAGGACGTGAGGCGCGGCCGAGTGTGGGGACTAGTATCGGCCCTCGCATGATGATGCGATTTTGTATTGTATTTGTATTCAAATCTAATAGAAAACACTTCTTATGGGCTCATTTAATACATTTTGTAGCTATGTGTTCTTAAAATTTATGTTTTTAAAGAAATTTGAGTATTTTTTAAAGAAATTCCCAGTATTGGCCGAATATTAGCGAGTTTTTGGCAGTTTTTTTTTGGGGGTGCAGCGAGTTTTGGTTTGGCGAGTTTTCCTACTATGACATAACATGCTTGACATGTTTCGTCTGAAACATAAGTAACGCGTGCTTCACATAATTGCACATGCTTGATCTTGATCGAGCCACCCAAATGTGATCTTGGTGGGTGATAACTCTTTGAGCTTGGTTCCTGATTTTGTTGCGCTTACTTCGATTCCCTCCATGACCATAATTGTTCCTCCTCGGCTTCCATGCATAGCCATAGTGATTGCTCTTCCGATTCCATGTTCATAGTCTCAACTCTTCCGATTCCATGTATAGTTGTAGTGATTGTTCCTCACGATTCTCGGTATATGAATAATGATCATTGTTATGGGGCTTTCAAACATGTCTCCATGATTGTTGCTTCTCATGATGATGTGGGTGTCTATATGCCTCAACCTTAGTATCCTTGACCTTATCAACCTTTTCTTCTACTTTCTTTGCCTCTTCCACCTTTTATTTGCTAATGCCTTTGTCTCTTGAGTAGATGAATTGGTCTTTTATTCTTTTTCTTCATGTTCTTCTTTTGAGTCTTATTTATGTTCTTCTTTACCATATTTAGATTCATCCTCATTCTCTACCTTGACCTTTTTTTTCCTCGCTTAAGTGTGATATCCTGTAAGGTGACCACCTTTCTCTTGTATCAAAACTTCATGAACTTCTTCTGCACATTAATATTGATTGTTCCAAAAGTCTCTAACAAAGGATATCCAAGAACAATATCCAACCCATCCATATTCAAAACATAAAAATATGAATGCAAAACATATTTGTACATAGAGAGCTTCAAATCTTCAAAAACTTGAACCTTCTTACCATCTACTTGAGCTTCCATGATATTCCTTGCTTGAACTCGTAGATGTTGAGCTACATCTTGTAATATCAAAACTAGGGTTAATCTAATTAAGATATTATTAAAATGTGTAATGATAACCTACAACAACAATGAAGTGATCGATAAACAATCCTAGATTATATAAGGATGATATATTTACTCGAGCACACTTCTAGAAATGAGAATAAAGAATGGTGAGATTAGGGTTTATAACATATCCACCCTTTGGGCTCGAGATAGCATTATAGTGATATGAAAGCTGGATGAGGATCGTGTAGGGTTTCACCAAGTGTGGGACAAGTTCTTCTTTTTGTGCTCATGTTCATTTTGTCGAATGTGCCCTATGGTTGACAAATGTATCCTTTGCCACTATGATTTGCAATCTGCCTCTAGCACTTGTTTCATCTGTCTTTTTGCCTATTTGTTGTGTCTAGATCTTTGCGATGTTTTTTTTGTGCCTGTATGTGTTCTCTTTGTCTTCAAACCCTAGCTTTCCTCCTTTTGACTTAAATTTGGGTTAGTATGGTTTGAGTTGGACCGACCTTAGCCCACCCCAAATGGTGTGATGAGCATTACATTTACTCTAAAGAGGGATCAATCCACGCATCGTTCTCCCAATCCCATGATGATGTGGAGGTTAGAGAAAGTAAACAAGGTAGAGCTTGATGGTACAAGTTAACTCGCAACAATTAATATGTTGTTCACTAATCCACAACCATTTATTCATCAGACCTAGGGGCATAAAATTTCAACTCTGCTAGTGCTATATACACAATTACAGGTGCTTAAGAGGTATAAACTAAAAGATTGTTGTCACAACAATTAGAAATACAATGCTAGAAATAAACTACATTGCAGATGAAAGGAAATTCTATACCTAAGTAATAAGCAAATAAAAACATAACATAAGTAAAGGAATAAACTGCTGTAATTCTAATCTATGCAAGGAACTAAAACAACAAACAAAAAAAAGGGGTTTAGCAAACCACAAGTGGGCCCTGCCTTGGGTGCTAACCCTTCCTAAGGCTTGTGTCTACAACAAAATGATAGAACTCAGATTTTATTCATCAACATGAAGATTTAGAATGAAACTTACAGCAATTCCTTAACTATTGATCCCTTTCTAATGCAGTCTCGCCATTCTCTTTATATTCATAGAGACGTGAAGAGACTCATTCAACTAACAGTTACATTTTGATTAAGTAAAAATCATTACCAAGAAATGTAGATTCTTATGCATGCAATCAAACTGAGAAAAGGTGTTCTAATACAACAACATAACTGTTCATTCTAACAATCAGTTATCAAGTTAAATCAACTAGTTCCACAATTGTAGTTGCAGAGCATAATCAGGTATTGGCATGAGATCTACTTCTTGTTGTCATAACTGCTTCTTTATTGATATGTGTAAACATAGGTGAAGTATCCACGTTGATCAAGCTTTCCACAATCACATTCTTTGTTTATGTGTGTGCTCTCCTTTGGTGCAGTGCGTTTTATGACGAGTCCCAGATGTTGCATGTCAGTTGTTGCGGACGAGTCCCTTTACATTGTGACAGAGTTTCTTTGGTTGCATGTTAGTGGCAACATATAACAACTTCTTGCAAACAAGTATGGCATTCAGACAAATCACTATTAATCATTTCATTGTATCAAAGAGATTAACATGCACATTCAAAATCCATAAAATAGAGTAACTTAGTAATAGCTATATTAATTAATATAAGTGCCATAAGTTTAAGTTCAAGTGGAAATGTTTGACATGATAACAGGGATAAACAGTGCAAGGGTATACAAAATATACAATAGATGAGACAATTAAAATAGTAATTGAATGTCCCCATTCAAGCTCTCATTGCCTATTCTCTGCATTTACTTTTTTGGGGATCTGTCTATATGATACTTCACGGTCCACGAAGTTAGTGGGCATGGATGTCCCTTCGGTTCATTGAAGAAATAACCTGCATTCTTTCTAAATTTTTCCATTACCCTTTCTTGTAGTTCCTCATTCAGTTCTTTGTCCCAGACCAGTGAGGTATTGGGTAGTGGAAAATTGGTGGATAGTATCTAATAGGGAACCAAGTTTTTCCACATCCCCTTGCTACCTCAATATATGGATTGATTCTCTGGAGAGTTGGGATAATGTTTGGATATGAATGCATTTCTTTTCTCCTCAGCTCTGGTGATATTTCTTCCCATCTTCTTCTGCATGCCTGCACTATTTCCGCACCGTTGAACCTAATGTGATCTATATCTTCATCATGGACTTCTTCTCTCATCATGTATACCCTCTATTTTATTTTTTGCTCTTTCATAAACTTACCATACTCTTCAATCATTGCCTACCTCTGCTTTGATCATCAGTGGTTGTTCTTTGCACAATTGTCTATACTCTACCATTTGTTTTTTCTGTATAGCTCATTGTGGAAGTAAGAACACAATGCCCGAACTTGTACATCCCCAATGTAGAGAATAGGGATCCAGTCTCTGTCATATTCTAAAGCATAATTGAACATATACAATTCACAAAGAAGTAATTGGATCTCATGGGGCATTTTCAGATATATTCTGAAGAAAGGCCTTGCTCCACTAATATCAAATGGTATGTCATTGTTGATACAAGTGTATTTCAATTGCAACATTTGTTCCTTTAAAAAGACAACATAAATATTTGATGGTGGTCTACATTTGAATATTTCATTTGTTACTTGAACTGTAGCTTCTTGTTTCTTTTTAAGCCTTGCATAATCTCATTGTCCTTGGCCCTTAGTTGTCTATCTTTTCCTCTAGATCTTGTTGGTGTTGGAAGAGTAACTCTTCCTTTTCCCTTTCCCACCTTTGTAGCTTGTTACAATAATTCTCAAACTTCTTGCACCCAATATTCTGAATTGGTTTGGGTTGCCATATTTCTACATTCGGCCTAGGAGGCTCTCTAAAAACTTCTTTGTATGACAACCTGTGGTTGCAGGTTGGGTGGTGGCATTGGTGGAGACACAAGTTCTGAGATTACATGAGCTATATCTGGGGAAACTGGAGGACTGTCTATGTGCATTAGCTCAATAGATTCATCAATAGTTTCGATTCAAAGGTTTGGACAATGTGTTCAATTGTATCTTCTATATCAAGTGGAAAACTTTCTTTAGTATCCATGGCATTGGTTTGTGTTTCATGTCTTATGTTTTTATTGTCACTTCCTCAGTCGTTTCTTCATTATCTGCAGCCGCAAGTGGTTACTTCCTCAAATTCTTTAGGTTATTACATCCTCTTCATGTTGTGCATGAACAACCTCTGCTTCATCAGGGCTCTTATGACCATTGATTACATCCTCAATTTCCTCAACTGACACTTCTTCTTCATGTATGCATGTGGGTTTCCCTAGCATGAACGACCTTTGTTTGAACCTCAATTAGTTCAAGTAGGGCACTCATTATCAAGTTGTTCACTCAACTCTTCCTCCTTTTTTTCTAATTGGTTTGTTCTTCCATGACTATGTCTTCATCTGTGTTTATATGGACTTCTGCTCAACTTCCATTGGAATAGCTTCCTCCTTTTCTAGTCCCTCTTCATCACTGTCCAGAAAAATTTGAATGTTTCTACTAGGCCTTGAGGTTTTGGTCTTTTTAGTATTAAGCCTGTTTGACCTCCTAGATGGCTCAGAGACTTTAGTTGAGACTTTAGTTTACCTTTGGAGGAAGAGGACTCTGGTGTTGATATATTTAGCAATGCTTCAACAACCAGAACCTTGTTAAGAGAGATTGGTCTAGGACCTTGTTTTGGAGATGGAGGTTTGTCATGGACGGGTGTTTCTTCTAGGTATGGAAGCTTATGAAGGAATGGGGTTTACAGTAGAGTATGGGTTTCGACTGAATGGGAGGTGAAGGCCGAGGTTGAGGTGGAGGCATAGAAGAACTAGTTGAGCCTCTTTTCTTTTTCTTACCCTTTCCCAACAAATCATTAATATGCTTTGCTCTAGAAAAGTCTCCCTAGTTTATTGTAGGATGTTCAGTTGCCAATGCATGTTTGACAATTAAAGTGACAAGGCAATGATGAGACAAGGCGAAGACCTCCCCTTTGTGATTCCCTACTCATCTTCTTCAAACTCTCATGCAAGAAATTTGGTACATTCACATTTTGCCATTCTTCAAATGATTTAGCAGTTTAAAATGGATAGTGTTTAACCGTGAATATCGACCCTCACAGGTAAAATATTTTATGATATAATTTGACACATCTTCCCAAAAGGGTTTTAAAGAAGTTCGTAGAGTACCTTGTCTGTCTGTCACAAAGTTGTCATCCTCGTCTACAAACTCTGCATGAGCTTCCTCACTAGAATTGGTGAATTTAGCAAACTAGTCCTAACTTCTACCTTCAAAATTCACCAATTTATTGGCTTTTGCAAGAAACATCTTGGCCTTGCTTTGGTAGTCCAGTGACTATAGCCAATATTTCATCAACCTTAACTTGCAAACCCTTTATTGTTCCTTGCCCTTCTTGAAGGTGGTGGAAAATTTTGTGACCATAGACTCATTGAAACCTTGGAATTTATTGATGTAATCCATCCAACCACTATCATGAAAGTACTATAGAATTTGTGGTTGATTAAGTTGTGAATGGTTTGTAGGTTCATTTCTTATCAAGTCTCCCCATTGTTAAGTTCTGCAACTTCCATAAGCTCTGCAAAGCAAGAGGTCTTTCACTTGGAATTGATTATGCAAAATTCGAATGAACGAAAGAACTCAAGTGTTTTCCTTTTTGAAATTTGTGACTAGTTTTGCACCTATTGAAAGATATCCGTGTGTGAAGTGAGGTTTTGTGATATCATGGGGTGACATGGGAGACATGTCACATTATAGGAGGTGGCGGAACATTATGGTTAATAAAGTTTATTGACAACTTGACACATATTAATTAAATATAATTATTCTAGCGCTACTTTATTAAAGGAAATCGAGTGCACTTAACTCGAGATATACGTCGAATGATTGTGACATGTGCCTTGTTGGAGTTTGTGCCCTTGGATGCATGCATGAGGTTGCATGTTGAGGTACTGCGTGGCTACAAGTAGTGTTGCTACAAGCCCTATTGCTTGTAGGTGTTTTTGTATAGAATAAGCTCCATAATGAATTCAATTAATTCCCGGAGAGGGAAGATTGAATTTTTCGGTGCTAACTATCTTCATCTCTTTGTGCTCACTCAGCTGGGCTCTTGATTCTTCATACAATCAAGTTCTATCAAAAATGAAAGCAAAATAGGGCTTTGGCTGCATGTTGCTGCAAGTGGACGTTCTAGTCTTTGCACCACCTCTTTTCATAGAGATTATGCACTCCTTGCTACAAATACTCCAAATCTGCAAAATAGAAATGTTAATAAAATAAAACATGTTAGTGAGTGGTGTTGATCACCATGAAGGCTGATCACATCACTTTTATTCCTCCTTGGGGTATCCAACAAGCTAGATAAACCAAGGCCATTGAAGATCTCATTCCTCTAAAATTTTAGAAGATGAACCAACAAGTTCAACTTTTGTCCTCAATTCTGATGTTCTCATTTCCATCCTGCTTTGGCCTCCTTTGAACTATTGGATGAAGGTGTTCTTATCAGTTGGCTTTTTGTATAACCTCAATCTATGACCATTTACCGTAGTTTGAATCTCACAGGATCAATGGTGGTGAGTTTCATAACTCCATTGGGAAAGATCTTCTCAACCTCATATGGACCTAGCCACCTTGTCCTGAGTTTTCCCATGTGGTCCTTGTATTTGGAGTCAAAGAGAAGTGCCCAATCACCTTCTTGAAATTGCCTTGTTTTGATGAACCTGTCATGCCACTTGATCCTTTGTTTTTGTACCACCTCTGTATTATGAATAGCATTGCCTCGGGATGTAAGTGAACATTAACAAAACAAAAATCATGATTTTTTCCCTAAAAAGGAAAGAGAAGAAAATTAACTTTCTTTTTGAGGGGAGTCCATTGGAAATTGTTACAGAATATAAATATCTTGGGATTGATTTTCACAACAAGATGAGCTGGGAAACATGTAGAGCAAAAAGGATATAGGAAGGTTGGAAAGCATCTTACCTACTTCAAAATAGGTGTAGGAAAGCTGAGCTTTGGGATTGAAAAACTAAGAAAACCCTCTTTGGATTGTTGGTTACTCTAGTTGCACTTTTTATGTCAGAAGGTTTGGGGAAGTAGCATGTCAAACCATGGATGAAGACAATTAGAAAGAATCTAGAAACATCTAATCACAAGCACTCTTAAAGTTAAATCAACAGTTCCTTATGGGATCTTGTTGGCTGAAGCGGGTATCTTGCCGATGGAAGCAAAAGTTGAAAGAATGGACAATCATCACTGGCCCAAAATGGTTATAGAGGATAATCTAGAGCGCAGAAAGAAAAGTTGGAAGAAACAGGACAACAAATGGATGAATAAACGGGGTATCGATTTTCAGGAGTGTCCTAACAACAACAGGGAAATAAAAAATTATGTGATGGAAAAGTTTAGGACTGCCATGTGGACAAAGTAGATTGGTCGTAAGAAAACACAATATATCAAAGAATTTAACCCCATTTGGGAGCATGATGAAAAAGCTTATCTAGGGACAGTTATCAAAGGTAAGGCAAGGATTCTAGTGGCTCAGTTGAGGACCGGATCACATCATCTTCGTTGTGAAACCGGTAGATGGATTATTCCCAAAGAGGATTGAGAAATGAGAACTTGTCTTTTCTACAACAAAGGGGTTGTTGAAACAGAAGGGCATTTCATTATGGAGTGTTCAACATACGATGATATTCGTATATCGATTTAAAATGATTTAAAAGTGGACAACTTAAATGAGTTATTTGAAGAAACAAAACTTCAAAGGATTGCTGGTTTTGTGCTCAAGATTCTCATAGGAGAGTTGATATTGCAAAGAGTTTGAAATCAACTTAATGTCTCGATTTCTTTTGGTCCCTTAGTCTCTTGGTCTAAGTGGACGTCATTAAAATATTTCATTCATTCATTCATTGAGTTGAAGAATCCTTTGCCTTTGAGCTTTAGACAAATCTATGCCCAATTCTAATGCAGTTCTTAATGTCTTGTGCTCAAACTCAATAGGGAGAACAACAGTCTTACTGTACAATAGCTCAAAAGGTGTGAATCTAGTTGTTTTCCATGTGGTATTGAATGCCCAAACTACCTCTGGAAGTCTTTCTGACCAATCCCTTTTATATGAAAGGTCAATAGTCTTTGTCAAGATGGCCTCAATTTCTCTGTTTGTTACTTCAGCTTGGCCATTGGATTGTGGATGATAAGGTGTGGACTTCTATGCCTGATTTCATATTTTGTAGCTAAATCAACAATAACTTCAGCAGTGAAGTGGGTACCTTGATTTGTGACAATCTCTCTTGGCACTCCATATCTTGTAAAGATATGGTCATATAGGAATTTTGCAACTTTTTCACTCTTTTGATTTGGTAATGCTTTTACTTCTGTCCATTTGGTGAGGTAGTCTGTGCATACCAAAATGTACTCTTTTTGTTGAGACTTAGGATCTATGGGACCAATAAAGTCCAATCCCCATTTGTCAAATGGTTGCAATACTAGTGAGGCTACAATGACATTTCATCTGATTTGGTAGGCTTTCCCATTCTTTGGCACTTATCACATCTTCTTGCATACAATGTTGCATCCTTGTGTAGTGTAGGCCAATAATACCCTGTTAATACTTTTTTGCATTGTTCTTTTTACAACAAAGTGTCCTCCACATGGCTCATTATGAGGACATCATAAATTTCCTCATCATCTATACATCTCATAACATTATCCTGCCATGTGTGGAATAGGAAACCAACTATCCAAGAAAAATTCACACTTTTCTCAACAATATATTTCTTTTCAGAATATAGATAGTGTGGAGGTGTCTTACTTGAAACCAAATAGTTGGCTATATCAACATACTAGGGTGTCTTGGTGGAAATGGAAAACAAGTGTTCATCTGGAAAAGAGTCATCCACTATTGCTTCCTCATTATTATTCTCCATTCTTGAGAGAAAATATGCTACAACATTGTCTTTCCTAGGCTTATCCACAATTGTTACATCAAACTCTTGTAAGAGCAGCAACCATTTGATTATCCTGCTACTTACAACTGGTTTGTTGATAAGATATTTAATGGCAGCATGGTCTGTGTGGATAAATATTGGATATCCCGTGATATAGTGCCTGAACTTGTTGATGGCGTATACAACTGCCAAAAACTCCTCAATGACCGTATAGTTAAGCTCAGCGTTACATAGGTTCTTATTGACATAATAGATTGCATAATTGAGTATCCCATCTTTCTGTCCTAAAACAACTCCAATGGCGTGATCCGAGGCATCAATGTGTATATGAAATGACAAACTCCAATTTGGTCCTCTTAGAATAGGTGCAAAAGTTAGCATTTGCTTCAAAGTTTGGAATGCAACTTCACATTTCTCTGTCCATACAAATGCAACATCCTTTCCCAAAAAACAAATAATGGTGCTGCAATTCTGCTGAAATCTTGAATGAATCTTCGATAATACCCAACATGGCCCAAGAAGCTCCTTACATCCTTATGCTTTTTAGGTGTTGGCAGATTTATAATCACTGATATTTTTGTTGGATCTACCTGGATTCCAGCAGATGACAAGTAGTGACCTAACACTATCCCTTCAGACATCATCATATAACATTTTTCGTTTCTCAAAGACAAGTTATGCTCCTTGCATCTCTTGAGAACTTTTTCTAAGTTCTTCATTGCTTCATCAAAAGTGTTGCCATGGACTATAAAATCATCCATGTATACCTCCATGCAATCATTGGTTAGATCTGAGAAGATGCTAAGAACTACTCTCTGAAATGTGGCAGGTGCATTGCACAGACCAAAGGGAAGAATAGAGTATGCAAAAGTTCCCCATGGGCATGTGAATGTGGTCTTTTCTGATCCTCTGGTGTAATCTGAATTTGGTTGTGTAGCTATTTGTAACCATCCAGAAAAGAAATAATTTTTGCCAGCAAGAGTGTCGAGTACTTGATCAATAAAAAGAAGTGGAAAATAATCCTTTTTGTTGTTGCATTCAACTCTCTATAGTCTACACAGATTCTCTATTTGCCATTCTTTTTAGGTACAATAACAAGTGGTGACACCATTCGATTTGAAATTGGATATATGAATCCAACATCTAATAATTTCTTTAGTTCCTCCTTCACTATATCCCTCACTGCTGGGTTCATTCTCCTCTGTGGCTGTCTTATTGGCTTGCAGTTGTCTTTGATGTATATCTTATGAGTACAGAGTTTAGGATGGATTCCATGCATGTCTCCATAATCCCATGCAAATGTTGTCTGTGCTTTTTGAGAAGTGCAATTAACAATTGCTCTTCTTTGCATGCTTAATGTTTTGTTCACATTGAGTGGCTTGCCGGTGCAATATCCACTTGCTTAGAAAGATCAGTCATGGAGCATATGCTGCTACTTACAGAATTCAAGATACAATCATGTGGAAGAAGCTGGTGTAGGATGTAGTTCTTACTTGGAACATTCTTAGTACTCTGCTTTGTGGCAAGATTTGATTTTAGGACAGCTTATGCATTGCAATTTTCCATCTTCATTCTTACCATAATTATTTATGCAAAACGTTTGAAAGAACAACATCCTCCTCTGTCCCTATTATGCATGAATTCTCCAGCATCATGAGCTGTTGAACTGAGTTCTGGTCTTCTTCTGGTTCTTCCACTCAAATGGTTTGATCTTCTCCTTCGAATGACTGTGCAGGGGGTAGAGCATAAGCTTTGTGGTGCCACTTTCATTGGAGATGATCATATTGCCAGATCTGCATCCAATGAATGCATTAGCATTTACTAACCTTGTTTTTCGAGGATGATAGGATATCCTCCTAAGCTTGCTTTTGGCTAGAGAACAATGAAGTCAGCAGGTACTCCCAGGAGTCTATTACTACTACCACATCCTCAAAACTCCTTCAAGGTTTTCTTGTTGATCTGTTTGCAAGTTGCAAGACTGTGGTTGTTGGTCTTAATCCTTCCAATTTCAAATCATCCATGATTTGTTTTGTCATTACATTTATTACTGCCCTAAGTCAATCAGTGTGTTTTTATCATTGTACCATTGATTGTGACATTTACTAGAGGGCTACCTAGATCAATATACTTGGGAAGAATTGAGTTCCCAAGCATAATATCAACTAATTGCCCAATGACCTATACAGTAGATGGGTCTTTCCTCTTCCTGCCTAGCTTCTTAATGCATAGTTTGTATCAATGGTATTTTGACACAAATGTCTTTGAGCTGATTGAAAAATTAGAATCAGATTCTGATCTGAGGTCAATTTTCTTTTCTTGTAACCTTTTAGGAAATGGTGGCTCATTATCTTGTGTTTTACGCTTGTTGGAATTCTACGTAGGTTGTTGCGGATTAGCTTGCAACGTCTTTTGTCCTTGTTGCGGGTCATCATGTAAAATTATGGTTCTTCTGCAATTTCTAGTAATGGTAGGTCCAATTTGGTGAAGGAAGTGCTCTTCCTGAGCGAAGATGGATATTGTTGATATCAATGAATAGGTAGGGTATTGAGCTGGTTCAGTGGAATAGGTTGGTTGAGTAACTTTATTGTTAGGATTAGGCATTGGTTGAGTAGGTAGTTGTGTAGCTTTTGGTTGGGAGCCTGATTAGGGATTAGGCATCAGAGCTTGTTGCTGTTGCTGATAAGGAGGTTGTTGATAAGCTTGTTGGTAATTAGGAGGTGGGTTATTCCACTGCTGTCCCCTCCAGGGTTGTTGCCATGATTGGGGAGGTTGTTGCCATTGTTGTTGTGGTTGGCCTTGGTATGGAGGTTGCCATTGTTGGTATTGGTTAGGATATGGGGCCCATCCTTGAGGGTTAGCCCAAGGTGGGGGCTGCATATATGAATTATTAGACCAATTTTGAAATGAATGCATAGGGTCTTGTGTCATACCTCCTTGCCTCGGTGGCCATGGTTTTCTTTGAGCAACATAGAAAACTTTCCCATCTTCTGTCTCCAACATTTTAAATCAGGTGAAGCCTCTCTTTCTTGAGTAATGTTGGCCAATTCTTTGCATTTACAGTTTTATTTCTTCCTTTTGCATGCATGGAAGTACTCTGTGAGTGTTGCTTCTGCATCTTCTTTCTTCTTTTTGGTGTGTAGAGCATCCAGTTGATTAGCCATATCATTGACAATCTCTAATCGCTTCATGTTTTTAAACATGCTAACAATCTCTAACTTAGAGATGTCCCCCATTGTTTTGGTAGAAATTCCACCTCTTGATCTTACATTCCTTACTCTTTTCATGGTAGCTCTTGAATAGTTTTTATAGGCATCATAGATCTCTTCAAAACTAGCCTTTGAAATATCTCCTGCTCCTATCAAATCCAGAGCATCCATGTCTTCATCATTGAGTCCCTTCAAAAAGAGTAATTTGAGGGAGTTAGGTGGTATGTTTTGACTTCTGAACGAGAACAAGAACCGTTCCAAATAGTCCTCTAATGGTTCATCCTCTTTTGTTGCATTCTGTAGATTTCATCACCTCTTGGTTTGCTAATAGTCTTGGTACTTATTAAGGAACTTCTCCTTCATTTGTGCCCATGTGGTAACAACATTCCTTCCCAATCCCATGAACCACCTTAAAGTTGCATCTTTGAGTGTTGTAGGAAACAATTTCAATTTATGTGCATTAGTGGTATAATCATAGCTCCTGCACAAAACATCAAACTCAAAGAGAAAGGTGTCTAGGATCTTCTGACATAGCTCCATGGAAATTTGGCAAGGTTGATGGAGAAATATTCTTCATTCTAGTAGTTGTATTGTTGTCAGTGATGGGGAACTCGAAAGTGGTTGCCCCATTTTGAGCATTTTGATCTACCTCTTTGTCATCCCTAGCTGCTCGAAGCAGGCATTTCTGAAGCTGTCGTTTGGAAGATTGTCTCAAAAAACATACCGAGTACGGAGGTTTATTTTTCAGAGGTAAATGAAGAGATTTGTGCTACTTGTGGATTAGGTAAAAATCTACCATGGGCATCCCTTGGACGGTGCATGCATCAACTACTCAACTCATTCAATGGTAATTAGTTGGGGGGTTTAATTTGAGGTAAATTCCTAAAACCTAGATTGCTTCTAAAGAATGAAAAACCCTCACAAAAACCTAATAACTTGGCAGTGTCCCCGACAATAGTGCCAAAAATGGTGGTGCAAATTAACTCGTAGCAATTAATATGTTATTCACTAATCCACAGTCATTTATTCATCAGACCTAGGGACGTAAACTTTTAACTCTGCCAGTGTTGTATACACAATTACAGGTGCTTAAGAGGTATAAAATAAAAGATTGTTGTCACAAAAATTAGAAATACAATGCTGGAAATAAACTACGTTGTAAATGAAAGGAAATTCTATAACTAAGTAATAAGCTAGATAAAAGCATAACATAAGTAAAGGAATGAACTGCTATTGCAATTCTAATCTATGCATGCAAGGAACTAAAACAACAAACAAAAAGAAAAGGGGTTTAGCAAACCTGGGCCTTGCCTTGGGTGTTAACCCTTCCTAAGGCTTGTGTCTACAACAAAATGATAAAACTCAGATTTTATTCATTAGCATGAAGATTTAGAATGAAACTTACAACAATTCCTTAACTATGGATCTATATCTAATGTAGTCTCGCCATTCTCTTTATATTCAACAGAGACGTGAAGAGACTCATTCAACTATAATTACATTTTGATTAAGTAAAAGATCATTACCAAGAAATCCGTAGATTCTTATGCATGCAATCAGAATTGAGAAAAGGTGTTTTAATACAATAACATAACTGTTCATTGTAACTAGTTATCAAGTTAAATCAACTAGTTCCACAGTTGTAGTTGCAGAGCATAATCAAGTATTGGCATGAGATCTACTTCTTGTTGTCATAATTGCTTCTTTATTGATATGTGTAAACATAGGTGAAGTATCCACATTGATCAAGTTTCCCACACTCACGGTCTTTATTTATGTGTGTGCTCTCCTTTGGCTACAGCGCTTTGCTACGGGACGAGTCCCGGTTAGTGCAGTCAGTCAGTTGTTGTGGACGAGTCCCTTTACATTGTGATAGAGTTTCTTGGCTGCATGTTAGTGGCAACATATAACAGCTTCTTGCAAACAAGTATGGCATTCAGACAAAGCACTATTAATCATTTCATTGTATCAAAGAGATTAACATGCACATTCAAAATCCATAAAATAGAGTAACTTAGTAATAGTTATATTAATTAATATAAGTGCCATAAGTTTAAGTTCAAGTGGAAATGTCTGACAGGATAACAAGGATAAAAAGTGCAAGGGTATACAAAATATACAACTAGATGAGACAATTAAAATAGTAATTAAAGGGTCTCATCAGAGACCTTGATTTGTCGACAACAATTGACAATGACACTTGGCTTGATTGTAGTGCAATAGAATTGTGTGATCTAGGAAACAATAGATGTGTATTCAAAACTATGTATCTTTTTCTATAACGTGCTCTAAGAGAGAAGTTCTTAATGTTGTTTTCAATGACTTTCTCGATTGTTCGTTGATATGGAATGCCTAGATGCCCCTAATAGGTAAGGGTGCATTTGTTTATATAGATGGCGTATTTGAATGATTTGCCAATCATTTGGCCCTAATTCGACTAAGTTAACTTGTGAATTTGAAAAGATGACCACCGTAATTACGAAGGGACATGTTTGTTGGCACGGGGATATAATCATTGGGCGAACCTATCCTAGGCCCACGAACGTGTTCAGGCTTAAGATTGAACCTGATCTAAGACAAGATGGTTTGTAAGGAGTGTGAATATGTGTTTTGTATAAGGTGTTGTGATTCCTAAAGTGCTAAGTCAAAGAAGTAGCTAGACCTATAAAACTCAAAGTGTAGGATTGAGCAGAAAGCTTTAAGTTTAGTCAATAAGTAGGTGAATGAGATAGTGGCCAAGTGGCACATGACCAAGTTTTTGGGCACTACAATTACTGCACTTTTAATCTAGTAATGAAAGTGCCAGATTAAAAGTAAAAGGAACAAGTGAATGCAAACCTCACATATCAATCATAGGATGATGATGTGTTAAACCAAAGAGTGTGCCCCCACAACAATCCAATGTGAACCTTGCAAATCGCACGGCAATGACATCTATTAATGATTAAGAGATATAAAATCGGTAAATGAGAAACTAACGTATGCAAACTGACATAAAGGCAGAGAATTATTATAGTTGATTTCCCCGGTGTATTGTATAGGGAATGTGTGAATATCTTGTATGAGAACTAGCATTGGGCTGCAATATCATCATCTAGCATTGGGTTGCTTTATAAGATGAACTTGTATTAAGTCCATGCAAATACCTATAATATGTATTGATGAACTATCCTAAGTCCATATAAATTTGATATAAACTTGTAATTTGTCACGAATATCTGTGTATGGTCGATGTGAAATACTATCGCCCGTTTACCTTGTGGCACTTTGGCTGTGATATGTGTAAATTTCTTGGAAGAGCCCACTATATGCCCACCTTTTGAGATGAGAAATGTTGTCGTGTATCACTTAGCTCAAAAGAGAAAATACTAGCTGTAAGAAGGGTATAATCAAGGCATCTAGTATGTGAAAAATATATATCATATGAACTAACATGGTGATATAAGCAATGTGCATTAGATATGATCATTAGAGAACAAGTAGTAGATGTCATCTCACAAGTAGGCATATAGTAAACATGTCCAGTAATCTAGACAAATCAATATCCAAGAACGTAACAATGAACGGTAGAGCAATGTGCTAGCAAACAAATGAATTGACGACGAGTGGAACCATTGGGACTCATGACACAACATGACAACACATAACATGGCAAGCCTACCATAAGTTAGCAATAACCAACAAAATATCACAATGAGAATTCAAGTAGTAATTAGCTGTGTGTGTCAAGCAAGTGTGCATCAATCAATAGTGTGTGCTAGGAAATATGCGCATCAATCAAGTAGATGTCAAACAAGTACTTGTCAACAACATCTGCCAAAGAGTATGTATCTTGCTATGTATCATAAGCAATGTGGCTCAAGCACAATATGTCTCAAGCATGTGTGTCATAACCGATGTGTCTCAAACAATATGTCATAAGTGATGTGTTCCAATCAATAGATGCATCAATCAACGAGTCTAGGAAATAATATGGGTGACAAACACCATGTGTAACCAAACAAGTCTAGAGCAATCAAGCAGAAAGAAAAAGGCCTAAAACAACAATGGATAGAGAAAACGATGCATACAACAATTAAGTCATAAAGCAAACAAGTGCATAGAGCATACTGATGAATAGAGCAAAAGTGCATAGAACATACAAGGCATAGAACTTACAATGCATAGAGAAAACAAGTGCATAGAGCAAACCAGAGCCCAAAGCAATCAAGGCATAGAGAAAACAAGTGCATAGAGTAAATAAGTGCACAGAGCCTACGAGGCATAGAGAAAACAATGCATAGAGAAATCAAGACATAGAGCATACAATGCATAGAAAAACATAGTATAGAGCAATCAAGGCATAAGGAAAACCAATGCATAGAGCACACAAAACATAGAGAAAACCAGTGCATAGAGTATACAAGGCATAAAGCAAACAATGCCTAGAACAATCAAGGCATAGAGCATACAATGCATAGGGAAAATAGAGCATAGAGAAAGTTGAGCACAACGCAAATAGAGCATGTAGCAATCAAAGCAAAAAGCAATCAATGCATATAACATTGTATCGAGAATTGTATCCAACAATGTGCCTAGAGAAATCAACATAATAGACATTATGCATAACACAATCCATGAATAAGACAATGTGTACCAAACAATGTGCCTAGGGCGAGTGATATATGAAGCAATATGAAATAGGCAAAAATAGGAGCTGAGGGCCAATAGTAATCAAATGAGCATATCGGTGTGTAGTAAGCAAGTAGAAAGTAATCATCAATAACAAGTAGGCATGGAGCATGTCAAATCAACATATAGAAGCATACAATGTAATTATCTAGTGAAGCATAATATGGCACATATCAAAAGGTAGTGCAAGATGGATATAGAATCTCTATATCACCAATGGACTAGTGCGTAAAAATGTGATCTAGATAAGCTCAATATGTAAGATACATTCAATGTAGGTATACCCCAAATGTTGTAGGTATCCAATAGGGTAGAGGGCTAAAATAAGACACAAAGTGTGAAAAGATGTTATCTAAATAAACTCTATATATAAGATGCGACCAAAGTGTAGACATGCCTTCAATCTACTAGCTCGCCCCCATGGTATAGGGTTGTTAGAAGCCGTGTAGTATGTGTACAAGTGTCCATGGATTGAGGGTATCTGTAATTGTCTTATGTGTGCCATAAATAGCAAGTGCCTTTGAGGAGGACGTGTAAAGCACTACACCCAAATAACAAAGATGTCTAAGTTTATGTAATGAATAAGCCACTCACATGTAGTTCTTGGTTTTCTATATTTGCCATATTGTATTCCTTTTGTGTTTTGGCGATAAGAAATAACATGAATAAAACTGCTGATTTTGAATGTACTAAGGCCCTTGGGCCATAGGTTGTAAACAACAAAATAAAAGGGATGGAGTCATAGGTAATGAATGCTTCCTCAATAATGACATCAAACCCTTGAAATGTGTTGCATTGTCAATTTATGCCCTAGTCATGGATTATGGTGTAAGTGTTAGAAGATTCGTATTGCAATATGAGTAAATGCCGTTGGTGGCGAAATAGTTTAAGCTTATGTGTGTAAATAAGCTATGTATAAGTGATTATGCTTTTGAAACAAGAACATCAATGATTATGCCGCTTGTGCGGGGTCTTGTATCCATGGGTTTAAGACACATCCTATTGGGGAGTAGAAGGAGGTGAATCATTGTGATAGTCAAAGAAGTAGTCTCATGTGAAAAGAAACCAAAATCGTCAATGCTTGAAGTAGTGTGGGTAAGTTGCAGGTCGTAAAGCAACAAGTGTTGCTTGAGGTGGGCGAGGGAATGTATTGGTGTCTATAACACTCACATGGGTGTTGTGTTCTTGTTGCATATCACACACTAGGTAATATGATTTGTAGGAAAAAGGGCATAAAGACAAAATCAAAGTAGGCATAAGTGGTGTTACTATGAGTTGAGATATCATGCTAAGTTTGAGCTTTCTTGGTTTTCTAATTTGTTGTGGAATAAGATGCATAAGGTGTTCTTGTGAGTCAAGAAGTACAAGCAAGGATTTAGCACTAACAGGAAACATACATGGTTGTAAAGGATATCTATAAGATATGATAGGAACAATCGGTATCCGAAGAATCGTTTATGTAATTTAAGCACTTATATGAGACATCAAATATCATGCGTCCTACACTAGCGTATATGTATAGTGAGCTTGGTTGGAATGAGGGTCAAGGACCTCGAGACTAATATATGTTTGTGAGTTTGTACATATAAGTAGCTATAGGACCATAGGTCTAGATGTTGGCTAGGAAGGCATCTTACTAGAGGCCTAAGGTTAAGCCGGTTATGTATGTTGACGATGGGATTACCGAAGGTGATTATGGTGTCAATGCACTCAATCAGCGTGTCACTAGGTGGTACACCTTGTATGGCATGTGCATTATCTAGAAGAGGCTTGCTAGAAACAATGGCATCTAATTGTATATGCATATTTGGGGCAATATCATGTGGAGCTATATGACATGCATAAAGGGGCGAGGTCTCATTGGGTATATGATTAGTCGATGTAGGATCCTCTCTCATAGTAAGAGAGATGTGTAGGATGCGTAAAATTATGTTGTGTATTGGCTTTCATATAGCCAAGAGAAGTTGTCGATAAATGAGGCAACATATCACATGTAGCATGTTGTAGGGATCCTCATCAAGTGTAGTCACATGATGCGGGGTAGTCACATGATCAAGAGTCTTTTTGGACTACATGTGGGTGTCTTGCACAATTGGGCTATCATTCGAATGTGGTATCTCATCAAGAGGCGTATTATAGTCTACTATAACAATAGTGTTGTTGTCAATTAGCTCATGGATTTTGTGGCACAATTTGTAACACTTGTTTGTTGAGGGTCTAGCACATTTGTGGTGATCATGATATAATTTTTATTAAGATTTGTGCTTTTGGTCTAGACATATTGATTATAGTGGGTGGAGGTAAGTCTATAAGATTGTACTCTAGGAGTTTCTACATTATCTTATGAGGAGGGTATGGTAGATGGGTCGATTGTTGTTGTATAGATTGTGGAGAGGGTTTGATGGATTGAGATGCTTGTTGTTGCGTGGGTGTGGACTGAGATTGAAGTAGTCCCTTTGAGATTAAAGGCATGAATTTTCTTTAGTAAATAAATGGCATAATCTTGTGGAATATGGACGGGTTAGCTTGGATAATTTCTTTCACTTCCTTTTGCAATTTGGCCCTAAGCTAAGGAGGAGTGCTTGTTATGGTGATTATGTTGCACAAAATAAGGGTTTTAAGGAAACCCTAGGAACAACTACGGTGTTGACAATTGGATTTTAGAATCTGAAATCCTAGGGGTAAGGAATGAAGCCGTAGATGGGCGTAGATAGATGAAATAGTTTCACCAAAATCTGATGTCAAAACTAGGGTTAATCTAATTAAGATATTACTAAAATGTGTAAATGATAATCTAGAATAGCAATAAACTAATAAACAGTCCAATAATCTAGAATAGCAATAAACTAATAAACATTCCTAGATTATGTAAGGATGATATATTCGCTCAAGCACAATTTTAGAAAGGAGACTAAAGAATGACTAGGGTTAGGGGTTATAACATATTCACCCACTATAGGTTCATCTTAGGTGACAATGATTTGAAATTGGATGAGGATGGTGTGCAAGGTGTCGTAAATCTTACTATGAGATCTAGGAGCCTGAAACTAAACATGGGGTAGGTTCACTTGCCAAATGTATCCTAGGGTTGATGAATGTGTCATTTGCTATTGTGATTTGCAATCTATCTATCGCACTTGTTTCATTTGTCTTTGGACCTGTTTCTATGTGTAGATCTTCGCAATGATTCTATTGTGTTTGTATATGCCTTCCCTTTGTCTTCAAGTCCTAGCTCTCCTCCTTTTGACTAAAAAGGGATTAGTACGATTTGAGTTGGATTGACCCCACCCCATCCCCAATGGTGTGATACTACGCACCAATACTCCAAAAAGGGGTGAAGCCACACGATTCTCCAAATCCCATGATGATGTGGATGTTAGAGAAAGTAAACATGATGGAAACCTTCATTTGATCTGCAACGCTTGGCAAAGACGCTTGGCTTGATTGTAGTGCAATAGAGATGTGTGATCTAGGAAGTAACAAATGTGTATTTAGAATTGAGTAGCTTTGTTATAATGTTCTCTAAGTAAGAGAGAAGTGCTTCAACGACCTTATCGAGTGTTCCTTGATATTGTATCCCTAGAAGCCCATAACACGTAAGGGCACATTTGTTTGTATAGATGGCTTATGCACATGATTTCTTGCTCAATCGACCTTGAGTTGATTGTTGGAAATATTGTCATTGATGTCAAAGGCTTAATCATTGATGTATTTGGTTAACGAAATCGTGTAACGGAAGTTGACGGAACTGTTGACGGATTTTGACGGAAATGGTAGAAAGTAACGGAAATAACCAGCAGTATAGAAGGGTAGAAAACGAAAGTTTAAATACATGAAAAGAAGCATTTTTGCATAAGGATTATCATGGTATAAGCGAGATATACACAACTGTACATAAGAGAGAGATATCAGCATTTTAAGGTGTTCATATGCCATGTTTTATGGTGAAAAAGAAGATTTAATGATGGCTGGCAGCGATTTAATGATAACAGTGATTTGTCTAAGGAGGGGCAGCGCTCCTATCAAGTGGTTAATTGCATTGTTTAATGTGCATTTAATAATTATGGGCTGCATTAATTATTTTTTGGTTTTAGCCGACTAATGCACTTAATTAAGTTGTGTTAATGGAAAGGTTGTGTTGGTTGGAACGATGTGTCTTTTCGAAAGGATGTGAGAAGGATATATAAGGAGATGGAATCATTTGGTTTAGGCAAGCAATTTGAGTGCTTCATTCAAGTTTAAGGGAGAGAAGAAGAAGAGCAGAATATGAAATATAAAAAGGAGTGAAGGGCAGATTTATTTTTAATGAAGAGTTGCAACGATTTATATATGTGAAGGGACTGAAATAAATCAGAAGAATATTCTTAGCAGCATTTTTGTTCTATCATTTGTTGAAGCAGCAACAACATAAAAGATAGGAAAGAGTTTGTTTTTCGTAAGGAAGGTTGGTGCCTTCATATTTGAAGAGATCGGTGTCTCTTGCTGAGTTGGTGCTTAGCAAAAAGGGGTGGTGCTCCTGTAGGTTGGTGCCTACAAAATTGTAACTTGGGGATTGGTGTCTCTCGTAGGTTGGTGCCTACAAACATTTGAGAAATATAATAAAGAAGATTTTCTCCGTGGTTTTCTCCCGAAAGGGTTTCCACGTAAATTTGTGTCTATTTGTAGTGTGTTGGTTTGCTTTGCATTCATTGATTGCTTTGATATATTCACTGTGAAACTGATTAATTGTGATTACAAATATGAGATTAAGTGTTAAATTTAAAAGAATATCATAATATTGATTGACACCCCCCCTTAGTATTATCCTGTGCTTAAGAATTGGTATCGAAGGGTGCCGTCAGAACAATCTAACAATTGGAAGGTAGATCTCAGAAGCACATATGGCTACTCATCAAGTACAAGAAGGTTTTTCTTCGAACAAGGCTCCATTGTTTGATGGAACAAATTATGCATTTTGGAGCATAAGAATGAAAACATATCTAATGGCACTAGGGTTTGATATTTGGCAATCAGTAACAGTTGGATATACAATCCCATCAGTTCCACCGACAGATCAAGCCGGAAAGAAGGCTTTTGAAAACAATGCCAAGGCGATGAATGCTATCCTATGTGGCCTATCAGAATCTGAGTTTGTTAAAGTAATGCAATGTGACACGACGAAGGAGATATGGGACAAACTTCGAACTATCTACGAAGGTGATGACAAGGTTAAAAGGGCTAAGCTTCAAACTCATAGGAGACAATTTGAGAGCTTGAAAATGAAGGATGAGGAGAATGTTGCAGCCTATCTTCTTCGTGTGGATGAGGTTGTCAATGCCATAAGAGGGTTAGGCGAAAAGATTGAAGAATCCATGATCGTTCAAAAGATTCTAAGGTCTCTACCATTAAGATTTGATGCTAAGGTGTCTGCCATTGAAGAAATGAAGGATCTTGATAAGTTGAGCATGGACGAACTACATGGAATATTGACCGCGTATGAAATGAGGACTGAGTCAAATAAACCATCAAAGAAGGAAGCTGCATTCAAAGTCTCAAAGAAAGAAAATCAAAGAACCGAATCGAATGAGAACTCAAACAACAAAGAAGATGAGAAAGAAGCCTTGTTCATTCAAAAGTTAAAGAAAGGATCTGGAAAGTACAAAGGTAAGTTACCATTTAAATGTTTTAACTGTGGTAAAATTGGTCATTTTGTGGCTAAGTGTCCAGAGAAAGAAGATAGCGATGATGAGGAAAGCAAACCTAAATTCAAAAGGGAATTCAAGCAAAACAAAGGCAAGAAAAGATTTGGAAAGCAAAAGAAAAGCTTATATTTAAAAGGAAGTAATAGATCATCCGAAGAAAGTGGGATAAGTGACTCAGATAGCGATAATGAAGAAATATTATTCATGGCTATAAAAGATGACTTAGAAAGAGATGAAGACATGGAAGAAAAAGGTGAAGTGAATCTTGAAGAGGAACTTATATGTGCCTTGGGAGAGTTGAAAGCTCTTAAAAAGAAAAATCAGAAACAAAAGTTATAGCTCCTAAAGTATGAAGAAGAAGATCGTAACTTTGAAGCTAAGATATCACAATCTTTTGAAGAATCAGAAAGATGATTGTGGATCTAAAAACCCAAATCAAGAAGCAAAATGAGTCGAAGAAGAATTAAGAAATTAGTTAAGGACTAAGGAAGAAGATTGTGAAAAGTGTGAGTCAGAGATCGTTGCTTTGAGAAAGGACTTGGAAAAAACAAATGCTAAAGTTACAAGTAATCTAAAATTCGAGAAAAGTACCGAGATACTAGATGAAATTCTGAACCGACAGAAGTCAACATCCGACAAGACTGGTCTTGGATATACGGAAAGACAAGACACCGCTAACACAAAAGGTATAGAGTCGTCGAAAGGGACAAGAGAAGAGAAGTCAAAGACCTATGCAAAGACACTCAAGGAACCTATGAAGAATGAAGAGTTGAAAAGGGAGAAGAGCTTTATGAAGATCAACACTTCTTACAAGGAAAGCAAAGATGAGAACAAGTTTAGAAGACCAAATCCTCCAAGATATACTCACATGTCCAAGGTTTGAAAATTCTTTCTATGGCTATTGCTTCTATTGTAATCATTTTGGTCATAAAGCAATAGATTGTAGAATACGGGTGAGAGACAACAATATAAAGAACAAAGGTGTGTATGGATTCTCAAATAGAAATTACAACTCCTTTGCTCCTTTATCGAACTATGTTGAAGATATTGTTTGTTATAACTGCAATAACTATGGACATATGGCAAGATTTTGTAGAAGTGGTTTTGTAGAACCATCTAAATCAAACCAGAAGGTAAATGCTCTAGAAATAAAGAAGAAAGAAGCTACAAAATTTTGGAAACAAAAGAAAGAGGATGATGGGAAAGATAAAGAGAAATCTATGCTTGTTCAAACAACATTCCATGCATATGATGAAGGGCAATTGTGGTACATTGATAGCGGATGTTCAAGACATATGACCGGAGATAAAAGTAATTTCATCTCATTGAAGAAAGTAAATGAAGGTACGGTGAAATTCGGTGATAACGCTAAAGCAAAGATCGCTGGAAAAGGTACGTTGAGACTTGATAATGGTAAAACAAAAACAGAGAATGTTTTATATGTTGATGGATTTAAGCATACTCTCTTAAGTGTAAGCCAAATGTGTGATCAAGGACACACACTTAAGTTTTATGCTGAAGGGTGTGAGATAAGGAAGGCAGAAACACGGAGAGTTAGTAGCAGATGCACATAGAACCACAAATAACCTATACATGCTCGGAGAATTAAAAGGAGAGAAATGTTGTCTAAGTCAGGTTGAAGAGAGTTGGCTATGGCATAGAAGGATGGGGCATATAAATTTTGATAATCTTGTGAAAATCAGCAACAAGCAGGCTGTGCAAGGGATATGCCTAAGGTAACAAAACCTACAAGTACTCTATGCAAGCAATGTCAACATGGAAAGCAAACCAGAGCAAGGTTTAGAACGAAGGAGTATTCGACCACCAAACCACTAGAGCTGATTCATACGGATTTATGTGGACCTACCAGAACAGAAAGCATACAAGGTGAGAGTTATTTCATGTTATTCATTGATGACTACACTAGAATGACATGGGTAGCCTTTCTAAAAGAAAAGTCAAAAGCATTTGAGAAGTTCAAAGCTTTCAAGGCTTTAGTAGAAAATGAAACCGGATTGAAAATAAAGTGCCTGAGGTCAGATCGTGGAGGTGAGTTCACCTCAAATGAATTCATTGAATATTGTGAAGATCATGGAATCAAAAGACAATACTCAACTACAAGGACTCCACAACAAAATGGAGTGGTAGAAAGAAAGAATCGAACCATCCAAGAGATGGCTAGAACCATGTTAAATGAATCTAAGCTATTAGATAGATTTTGGAGAGAAGCGGTAAATATGGCTGTTCATATCTTGAATAGAGGGCAAATCAGAGTTAATCATGACAAAACTCCTTATGAATTGTGGAAAGGAAGACCAACTATTGTAAAATATTTCAAAGTGTTTGGGAGTAGATGCTTTATTAAAAGAAATGAAGAGAACTTGGGCAAATTCGATTCAAGAGCAGATGAAGGAATTTTTCTTGGCTACTCTATTAAAAGCAAAGCCTACAGATGCTATAACAAAAGACTACAAACTATAGTAGAAAGTGCAAATGTGAGAGTGGATGAAATCGTGAATCAAAAAGCTAAAGAACATGCAGAAGAGCCCTTAGAAATACTCGAGGTAGTAGAAGAAAAGGAAGAGGAAGAAGATGTTGAAAAATTAAGTAAATTTGAAAGGCAGGACACCAAAACACCATCTCATTTTGTTAAGAAGAATCATGCTGAAAGTCAGATCATTGGAAACCTTGATGATGGAGTACAGACAAGAAGAAGAATTGTAAGTGCATCAGAACCAATAAATTTCTCCTTATTATCCAAAATAGAGCCGAAGAACTTTGCAGAAGCCAGCCATGATAAACATTGGATAAAGGCAATGGAGGAAGAGTTAGATCAAATTGAGAAGAATGAAACATGGGAATTTGTACCTAGGCCAAACGATCAGAATGTGATTGGCACTAAGTGGGTATTCGAAATAAATTGAATGAAGATGGACAAGTCACTCGAAACAAGGCAAGGTTAGTATGTAAAGGGTATGCTCAAGTAGAAGGTATTGATTTTGAAGAAACTTTTGCTCTGTTGCTAGATTAGAAGCAATTAGAATGTTTCTTGCTTTTTCGGTATTCAAGAACTTCAAAGTCTATCAAATGGATGTCAAATCAGCATTTCTAAATGGGAAGTTAGAAGAGGAAGTATACATAGAACAGCCTGAAGGGTTCCTCCTATCAAAAAATGAAGATTATGTGTGTAAGTTGAAGAAGGCCTTGTACGGATTAAAACAAGCCCCCAGAGCATGGTACTCTAGGCTTGATAAGTATCTACAAGACCAAGGGTTCAAGAGAGGACTTGCTAATAGCAATCTTTACATTAAAATTGAAGGTGAGCACCAGCTGATTGTTGTTGTGTATGTAGATGACATAATTTTTGGAGGAGACAATGAGGAAATGTCTAAGAAATTTGCCGAAGACATGTAAAAGGAGTTTGAGATGTCCATGTTGGGAGAGTTATCATTTTTCCTTGGATTGCAAATTTCTCAATCTGATAAAGGAATATTTATATCCCAAACCAAGTATGTGAAGGAAATGTTGAAGAAATTTGGCATGGAGGAGTGTGCACCTGTTAGCACACCTATGGCTACCGGGACAAAGTTAAGCAAAGATGATGAATCTCTCGAATGCTGATCAAACTCTCTATAGATCAATGATTGGGAGTTTACTATATGTGACAACATCCAGACCAAACATCATGCAAGCAGTGGGTATGGCTGCACGTTTTCAAGTAGGTCCGAAAGAAACACATGTGCAAGTCTGAAACACATATTCAGATATCTAAAGGGAACTATGGATTATGGGTTATGGTACCTAAGGGGTAAAGACTTCACATTGGTAGCTTATATGATTCAGATTGGGCAGGATGTGTGGATGATAGAAAAAGTACAAGCGGAGGAGCATTCTTCCTTGGAGACAGCCTGGTATCTTGGTTAAGTAAAAAGCAGAACTCTGTATCCTTATCAACAACAGAAGCAAAGTATATAGCAGCAGTAGTGTTATGTTGTACTCAAATTCTATGGATGAAGCAAACCTTGAAAGATATCAAAGTAGAGTATGATCATCCAATCTCCATATTATGTGATAATACCAGTGCGATAAGTATTTCAAAGAATCTAGTTATGCATTCAAGAACAAAGCATATTCCCATAAGATACCACTTCTTAAGAGAGCAGGTGGTAGAAAAGCAGGTAAAGTTGGAATTTGTTGCTACATCCGAACAGATAGTAGATATCTTCACCAAGCCACTTCCAAAGGAGACATTTGAATATCTACGGCAGAAGTTGGGAGTAATATCCTTTGCTTCTTCTCATTGAAAAACCAAGAGAAGCATCGGTTGAGGGGGAGCTAAACATTGCAATATTCAGCTCCTAGATTGACCCTTTGCCATTGATGTCAAAGGGGAGAATGACAAAGAAGGGGGAGTCAGTAGAAAATAAGATTTTTTTTTGGAAGGTTGCTATCAATGACAAAGGGGAGATTGTCGAAAATATTGTCATTGATGTCAAAGGCTTAATCATTGACGTATGTGGTTAACAAAATCGTGTAACGGAAGTCGACGGAACTAGTGACGGAAATGGTAGAAAGTAACGGAAATAACCAGCAATATAGAAGGGTAGAAAACGAAAGTTTAAATACATGAAAAGAAGCATTTTTACATAAGGATTATCATGGTATAAGCGAGATATACACAACTGTACATAAGAGAGAGATGTCAGCATTTTAAGGTGTTCATATGCCATGTTTTATGGTGAAAAAGAAGATTTAATGATGGCTGGCAGCGATTTAATGATAACAGTGATTTGTCTAAGGAGGGGCAACGCTCCTATCAAGTGGTTAATTGCATTGTTTAATGTGCATTTAATAATTATGGGCTGCATTAATTATTTTTTGGTTTTAGCCGACTAATGCACTTAATTAAGTTGTGTTAATGGAAAGGTTGTGTCAGTTGGAACGATGTGTCATTCGAAAGGATGTGAGAAGGATATATAAGGAAATGGAATCATTTGGTTTAGGCAAGCAATTTGAGTGCTTCAATCAAGTTTAAGGGAGAGAAGAAGAAGAGCAGAATATGAAATATAAAAAGGAGTGAAGGGCAGATTTATTTTTAATGAAGAGTTGCAATGATTTATATATGTGAAGGTTCTGAAATAAATCGGAGAAGAATATTCTTAGCAGCATTTTTGTTCTATCATTTGTTGAAGTAAAGCAACAACATAAAAGATAGGAAAGAGTTTGTTTTTCGTAAGGAAGGTTGGTGCCTTCATATTTGAAGAGATCGGTGTCTCTTGCTAAGTTGGTGCTTAGCAAAAAGGGGTTGGTGCTCCTTTAGGTTTGTGCCTACAAAATTGTAACTTGGGGATTGGTGTCTCCCATAGGTTCAGTGCCTCCAAACATTTTAGAAATATAATAAAGAAGATTTTCTCCGTGGTTTTCTCTCGAAAGGGTTTCCACGTAAATTTGTGTCTATTTGCAGTGTGTTGGTTTGCTTTGCATTCATTGATTGCTTTGATATGTTCACTGTGAAACTGATTAATTGTGATTACAAATATGAGATTAAGTGTTAAATTTAAAAGAATATCATAATACTGATTCACCCCCCCTCTCAGTATTATCTTGTGCTTAACATTGTGAAAGTAATTTGTGAATTTAAAAAGATGACCATTACAATTACAAGGGATAGGTTCGCCAACCTAATGACATATTTGTTTGTCGAATTTCTCCTGGACCCATGAACTGTCTAGGCTTAAGTTGGAACCTACTTTGAGACAAAAGATGGTTTGTAAAGAATTTGAATATGTATCATGTATAAGATGCAATTATTCTTGAAGTGCTTAGTTGAAGAAGTAGCTAGACCTAGTGGACTCAAAGTGTAGGATTGAGTTTAATCAATAGTAGGTAAATGGAATAATGTCAGGATAAGGTAACTTGACCAAGCTAACTTGTGAATTGGAAAAGATGACCGTTGCGATTACAATGGACAAGTTCATTGGCCTAGGGACAAATATGGTGGCCAAACTTGTCCAAAGCTCACGAACTTATCCAGCTTAAGTTTGAACCCGCTTTGAGGCGAGAGATGGTTTGCAAAGAGTTTGAAGATGTAGTGATTCTTGAAGTGCTTAGTTGAAGTAGCTAGATATAGTGGACTCATATTGTATGATTGAGGAGGAAGCTTTAAGTTTAGTAAATAAGTAGGTAAATGGGATAATGTCAAGGTTAATGCCAAAGTATTATTGCCAATTGCCACATGATCAAATTTTGGATACTACACATCTATGTTGATGAAGGTATACTTGTTGCTAGGATTTATGGACACAATGACCTTCCTTTGAATGTATTCATGAAATTGAAATATTGAAGCTTCGTTCTTTGGAGCTAAGTTGTCTGAATACGTATCCTCCATCTCTACTTCTTCATCACAATCCTCTACTTATCGTTCTACATCATCCATAGCCTTTTCATCATCATCATTATGAGCCTCCTCTTCTTCCTCTTTTTCTACATCCTCTTCCTTCTCATCATTGCTATCATCATTATTATTCTCCTCTTTTTCCATTTTTCCCATTTCGCCCGAACTACTCATTCCAATTCCTCCCAAGACCAATTAGACCTCTCTATTTCCAACCAATAGAGCCGACTTAATGTTGGACGACTAAGCCAAAGTGACAATAATCTCCACAATACTTATAATGGAAAATAGGCCTCTGCTTAAATTGGAGCCACCATTCTCTAGCATCAATATAACCCTTTCCATAAAAAGATTATAACTCTATGATCCACAAAAACTAGGGTTTCAAGAACACTAGTATATACTTTGGATCTCATTTCCTACCCAAGATTTGAGAATAAAAACATGTGGACAAGTAGCTGTGAATGTCTCCTTTGACCAAAATTTAATTGGACAATTTTGGTTTAAAGTCAAATCCCAAGTCCAAAAACATAGATGTAATGTCCCTTTTCGCTTGAAAATGGAGAAAAAGAGTTTACCGGCTATCACCAAAATATTTGATCTGAAAATACCTTCAAGCACACACACAACAAGATGAAAATAGCTGAGAATATCTTAGAATGATCAACCAATACAAAGTTTGCAGTCTCCTAGGGCAGCGAACTGCCTAAGAGATTCAAATCCACTTTTCACTATGTAAAAATGTAGAATGCCATGAAATAATTTATCTTAGCCATGACAATATTTGTGCATCACAAATACATCAATTATTGAAGAAATATCTCATAAACATAGCTGGAAATAAATATTTATGACAGCAGCAGTTGAGCCCAAATCGAGGGCTAGAAAAATAGCAAATCCTCACATAAATTCTACGAAGTTCAGATTACGGCCTTATAAATTATGCCGAACAACAGTATCAAAGCAAAATGGTGAAATCAGTCCTAGAACATACAAAACCCTCCACCCATGCAAGTTGCCTAGAGTAAGAAGGGGAAAAACCAGCAATAAACCACTTTGGAAACCCCGTATGGGATTCCCTCAAGCTTGAGGAGTTTTCGTTCCTCAATCTTCCAACAATGGAAGTTTTCATCCCCAAAGTTGAGCCACACTAAAGGTTTCATCTTTAGTGGAGAGTAGGCACGTTGTGCACAAACCCAAGATATAAATCTTTAGAATAAACATGTATAACCCTTCGAATGAACCTTCATGTCCTTATATAACCTCAAGTGGTGCCAACATCAAAATAGAAGCCTAATGCATAGGCCAACCTTCAAGCTAGGTAGCGTGCACGGGGTACGATGCGGGTATGGGTACGGGGATGCAGTACTGTACGACAAATTTTTGGGGGCCCGAGTACAAAGACTTGGGTACGGCAAAATACAATATACATATAAAATATTAAAAATATAGCCAAATGAGCAAAAATTCAGCCTTATACATGAATAGAGTAAACAAATTAATAATTAAGTGAAATAGCCAAATAATGTATTAATAATTCAATGCATTTTGTCAAAGTACATTGATCAAACTCCAAATGTTACAATGTCCAATTATTAACATAAATAATAACAAATCACATAAGTGGACTGGAATTCGGCTATTACGGCTCCTTCAAATCTGGCGATTCTGATTCCTTTGGGGTTTCTCTTATTATTCCTGCATTAGTCTTACTTACTTAGCTGGAGATGGACATCTTGTGACACTGTGTTTTTGATCCTACATTACCCAAACGCATCTCAACCTATTGCAGTTTCAGCCATTGCTTTAGGTACTTCTATGAAGTTTTACCACATTGAATCATTTACGTAATCGCATCTATTGACCTTTATTGATTTCAAAAATAGTTTTGTTTTTTTACAAAACAGATTACAAATAAAAAAAAAAAATTAAAAAATTGTTGTTTATGTGGTGCATGCAGGTGCGGGTACGCCCAGGTATGGCCTAGGTACGTCCGGTAGTACCGGGCACGTCCGGGACGCACCGTGGCCGCACTCCAAGGCGCACGTGCACTGCACCACGTCACCGGGTACGCATCTTGCACCCATACCCATGCCCCCGCAGGCACGATCTGCTACCTAGCCTTCAAGTAATTCTATTTCTTCATTAACCTTTATGTAGGCTCTCCAATCAAGGCCGACCCATTAGGATTAGAAGTCTTTGAACCAAATAAGAGGCCTTCATGCCCAACTCACCATTAAAAGTATTTACAAATACTTTTACGCCATTACATAAAGTAGAATTCATCATCCATTGAGCCAATATTGACTCAAACAAAGGCATATTGAGAACCGGAAGAAATATGAATGATATTTTCATTATGCCCCATTTAGGGGACATTACAATAGAGAACATAACCACACTAATTTTTACGAGCTTTCGAAAATTTAAAAAATAAGAAAAATTCTCAAAATTGTGGCCTATGTATCTTGAATTTGTGAAAACCCTAAAACTATAATAACTCAAAACGAATCACATAAAGCTGAAATTTGGATTTTAGCTTCATTGAATAACTCTCTAACTTCAATTAAATATTGTAGAAATATTCGTAATAGATTGCAAGATATAGACAATTCTTGAAAATTAGGGTTTTAACCCAAGTTTGCCCAAGTCAAAGCTCTAATTCCTCTTCGTAATATCTTCACATATGATAGTAAAATAATCAAAAAAGCAGATGCATATTTAATGAAGAGAAACACAACATGAGATATTGATGGGCCAAGATGTCCTAATATTCAATATATTTGGAAAAAGAATGATTAGTGAATACTCAATACGCTAGTAAAAACACCATGATTTGTAGAATTAGGGAGATATTTCCCGAATTCAACGTGAGTCAATGTAACGTTGCTTTCTTCAAAGTTGGATCTGCTGGAATAGAAGAGCAAATAATCTTTGGCCACCTCTCCGTTACCCCTTAAATTTCCGTAAGAACACAATTCATAACTGACTTATTAGAGGGAAGCTCATAAACGATTAGTTACCAAATATTTTGGAAATGTTTTTGTTCTATATATACAATTTGAGTGAACAATGAGGGTTTGAAGTGCTAGAATTTGATGTTTAACATTACACGTCATAAAAAATAGGCGTCGGTTTAGAAACTTATATGACCATCACATGCCGTTCAAAATTTAATGTGCATGTCAATAAATTTTTTATGTACTAATCAAATTATTATGAGACAATTTAGGAGAACTATAATGAAAACTTTAGAAATATTTCGATCGCTTTTGCATGCAGATGAAAAACATATGAGTAAACTTAGAAAGCCATACCATCACAAGGGAAATGCTTTCCAAAGGATTATACCTAGCTTTATGATACAAAGTGGAGATTTCAAGCTTAGAGACGAAATAGGTGGGTAGTCTATTTATGGAACTAAATTTGTCAATGTGTAATGTCCCTTTTTCCAAATTAATCCAAAATAAAGGATTCCTTTCCTTTCCTCTTTCCAAAGGCAAGCAATGGACGAACAAGGGAAGATCATGAATCATATTTGGTAAGAGCCTTCACATGCACAAGTAAAATTCAACACAATAAAATTATTTTGTATTTCTCTATTTGGGAACATACAAATTTATAGGAAATATATTCCTATAATCATGGAGATTGTTTAACCAACTAATCTCTTAACAAGGTGTAATTGTTACTCTCGTAACAATACACTATCTAATAATATGAGTTGTTTTAACAACTCATTTATAATAAAATATTGTTTACATGAGAATAATCACTTTCGTAATTATTCTAATATTTAATTACTAACACAATAAAGTACGCACTAATATATATTTCCTAACATTCCCCCTTAGTGTGAACATGGGGAAAACCCCGCTTTGTACTTGCATCTTGCACATGATCTGGTGATTTTCATAGGATGATCACAAACCTTAGGGATGGTTTTGTAAATAGCTGACCAAAAATTGAGAATGGTGGTTTTGCAATTGGTTTACCACAAACCACAAGGTGATGGTTTTGTGAATGCTTTACCAACAACCAAGAATGGTGGTTTTGTTATTGGTTTACCACAAACCACAAAAGAATGTTTTCAAGTGGTTTACCTACAACCACATCATGATGTGTCAAGTACTATCATCAGTCCTCATCACAACTCACATGAGGAATAACATAGGAAAGTCTCTGAATTCTACCGCTCATACACACAAATTGAACGCTGGAAATGGAACATTGGATCATGTTCCCCCACAATGTAAATATTTCCACTTATTGAAAATAGGAAAATTGCAAACCTGTACCACACCGGAAGCAAACACACAAAAAGTGCCACCAAACCTTGATGCGGCCCCGTTGTAGGTGACTGACGAGAGGTTGTTGATTGACCTCCAACCTCATGTGCCTCCATCCTCCAGTGTCAGGCTGCTAACTCAATTGAATTTGATCATGATGTCAATGTACAATTTTCCCCTCAACTCGGACGTCGGGTTACACTGAAAATGTGTCCGTCCAAAAGTGAGGCAAAAAGTTTTTTATTTTACAATTTTTAACTTAGACTCATTGCAAAATGACTTAATGACTTTTAACTCTTTTGACGATGGATACTACTTTGACACTTTGGACTAAAATTTTAACAACTTTTGACCACAACGATGATATATATAAACGACTCTTTTGACTTGGACAATGATATTTGTCACTAATGTGTTGACAATTACAAACATTGACGACTCTAATTGACTCGAAACAAAAGACAATATTGACGTTAGACTAATTTTTCAAATAGTGACTATTATAATGACCAATTTTATAAAATATCCCAAATTCTAATTTTGAGATCTTTAAACATTGAGCTTATAGCATTCAACCGAATGCATGGCATTAAACGAAAACTATAAAGACTTCAACTATAATAATAAATAAATTTAAAAAGAATAGACACTAAAATACCAATGGACAAAGACCATACAATTTATCTAAATAAGACTTGCCTTTATCGACCTGCGTGATCTCTTGTTTGATGGAAAATAGTTGTTCAAATTTCAATCTAATCTCCACACAGTAGGTGTGATTACTGTTTTGCCTCATAAATAAACGTTTGTTCAACATATAATTTTGCTCGAGATGGAGGATGGAACGTTAACGTGTAGGGAGTCCCATCAGTTCACTGCGTTAATGCCAGAATGGACGCTTTCCAAAACAAAATGGTGACACACGGCAAGATACATGCATTCAATAACAGTAACACACCAGGTACAAATCAAAGCTCACAGTGTAATTGTATTCAGGAGAATGGATGTACATGAACTCTTTGATCTTTAACAACTCCAAATTCTTTACATAACTCATTGTTTTAGCCGCAAGTTCTAGTTAGCCATATGGAGCAGCACGAGGAAGATGAGCCTGAGTCAGGGAAGAATTATACTGGTTTTTGTGGTAGGTGAGGACTAGAATGATTCTGAAAAGGTGAACCCCTTATCACAACTACTGTACAGACTTTACAATGTAGATTCACGTTTCCAAAGGAAAATCTAACCTCATTGAAGGTTTGAGAAAAGATACGATAGACTCGAGTAGGTAGAACAAAATATGATAGATATATATGTACCGACAGAAAATAATAAAATCACGGACTCCAAGATCTCTGACAGCTTCCTTTACTCATAATATTCCACACACACAACTATCTATTCTATAATTACAAGAATTACTTCTCACAAATCTCATGACTCGCGGCAGGCAATGGATTTGCATAATTGCCCCTTCACACATTTAATAGATCATTGATCGCTCTGATACCAAATATTTGGTAAGAGCCTTGCACAACAAAATTCAACACAATAAAATTATTCTGTATTTCTCTATTCGGGAACATATAAATTTATAGGAAATATATTCCTATAATCATGGAGATTGTTTAACCAACTAATATCTTAACAAGGTGTAATTGTTACTCTCGTAACAATACACTATCTAATAATATGAGTTGTTTTAATACACTATCTATATAATAAAATATTGTTTACATGAGAATAATCAATTTCGTAATTATTCTAATATTTAATTACTAACACAATAAAGTACGCACTAATATATATTTCCTAACAAATCAAATTTCAGTTTTCTTCATTCATATTTATGTTTTATTTTTTTCTTTGTAGGTCGATTGGGTTTTAGTGCATTGAAGAAGCATAATAAAAGATTATAATGACTTATATGGGTCGGCCATGTTCTTTTTAAGCTTTGGCGCCAAAGGGGAGGTATAAAAGGAAGTAAAGGCTTCATTTGCACATCATCTATCTTGGCGCATTTTATATACTTGGACTTGTGAGCTGGTTGCTCTAGGTTCTTCCACTCTTGGGTGAAAATCCAAGTGTGTGGCATCTCCTAGAAGGACGAAAACCCTTCTAGTGGTTGGTAGGGGGACAAAAACCCTCCTTGTGTGGGATTGAAGGATTATTGCAGATTTGAGGAGAAGAATTCATATTCAGATTTTTATTTGCATTGAGAGGCCTCTCCTAGGTGGAGCGACCTACCTTGGAGTGAAGTTTGGTGCCTTAGAGGGCATAAATTTGATATTTCACTTCATTTTCAGATTTGCCTATATTTATAAAGCCAGAATCTACTTTCTTGTGAATTTGTGGGGTTTCTAAACCCTCCTTTAATAATTATTTTGGAGCTGCACTTCTATTAATTTTCAGTTGAGCATATGCATGTCTTTTTGGGTTGAAAACAGTTCTAGAATATCTCTAAAAGGTTTATATAAATTGTGGATGCATTGCTAGTTGATATTTTGGGTGAAATTGTGAATTTTCATATTGTTGTTCCTAAGATCTGTTCGCTGTCCTAAATCTGGGATTTATTTCAGTCTGCTGATTTAAAAATCAGATTTGTTTGCTTTGGGGTTTGAGCTAATTTCCTTGATTGTGGTTTCATCCCTTGAAAGGGATATTACACAATAAAAACTTTAAATTGAAGCACACATATTTAGGTTTTCTCACTAGGGAAAATGTTGGTCCCGACCTGATGGTTCTGATTTTTAAATTACCATAGCATCAATAAGTTGGTTGGATGGCTGGCATGCTGTATTTGGAAAATATCATTTATAAAGTAGTAGCAGAAAGATAATATAGTGGTTACCAAAACACACACACTGAAGATTGTGAACCACAGAGTGGTACAGGTATATGAGATAATAATTGTTTAGGATCAAAGAAATACATGCCTTTCTATCAATTTATGCTTGGGAATGTGATGACTTACGGAGAGCGAAAAGATTATGGCATATCACATAGCTGAGCAGGTATATAATGACCCATGTTTTATGAGCTAGTAAAATTTGTAGACCCTAAAATTTTTGTTACGGTTAAAACGTATTATGCTTAAATGTTTGAGCTAAAAAAGTAGAAGAATTTCACAATCTAATGGTTTAGAAAAATAATAACTCCAATTCAACAGATCTCTCATAAAGAATTAAAAACAAGATCAATCTTATTAAAATATAGTATATATTTGATCATTATATTTTGAACAATAAGGAATGTGAATAAAGCTTAAAATTAATTAAAAATTTGAGAAGGAAATAAAGACACGAGACAATCTTATTGCTCACAACTTTTAGTAGCTAGACAATCAATGAAGACCTCTACCTTTAGACTAAAAAATTGCATTGTGGCCTTGCAAGAAATTAGTTCCAACTTCCGACTTCCTTCCAAAATTCCATTGTTGGCAGTAATTACTAAAAGTAAGAAGACTTATGAGTTGTCTTTGTAAGAAAATCAAAGTAGTGAAAAATTAAATAAACAATAAAAAATCAATATAGATATTGTTGGCTAGATTTTATGCATAGCATCAAACCTAGCAGCTGTCATGAGATAAATCTCCCTCATTTAACCGGTGAGGCTCCCGTGTCGGTTTTGTCAATATAAATGTGTTTTTATCTATCGGGGGTTTTACTTTAACCACTTAGTTCATGAACCATAACTAAGAAGTTCTGCAGCAAGTAAGTAGCTGTTTAAGAAAGGAAAATTATAGAAGAAGGAAGTAAAAGAATTACAGAGAAGAAATGGGGAAGATGTGCATCCCAATTAGTAGATAGCAGAGCTAATTGCATGCACATAGAAGAAACTTAATAGATTTGAACACACAGAATTATAAAGCAAAGGCAGCTCTAGATCCAGATCTAAAATAACACAAAGTTTACTTAAAAGATCTAAGATTTAAAAGCAAGAAACACAGTACACCGTGACACAAAGTTCTCCGGAAACCTGCTTCTTTGTATTCCTCTGCTACAAGTTGCTCTCAGGGGTTCAGCACAAAGTCTAAAACACAAGATTGCTGCTTACAAATTCTGATTGATCATTAACCCGAAGGTTCTTCCTCTACTTATAGAATGTAGAGGGGCAATTACAAGCTGGAAGCTTTAGTTGAACTGGCACACGTGGAAGTCGAAAAAGAAACAGCTGGCAATCTCCTTCCTGGAATTCCTCTTTGCATGACATGTATGATTTGCAACTGACCTTCTATTTTGCACGTCCGCCACCTATCTCCAAGTAGTTGACTTCTTCACGGCTGCATTTGAAACAAGAGGATGAAGCCTTTGTGCGAAGCTTTTGCAACTATAAGATCTCGGATCTCGGATCTCGCATATGGATTTGCATCTGCATCTCGCATCTCGGATATGGATCTCGCACCGCATAACAAATTCTCGCAATTGGGCTATGGATGGAAAAGCTGCAGCTTGAATAATTCCACTGCTTTTAATCTGCACGCATGAGTGAAGTTTCTCCTGCACGCATGAGTGAAGTCTTTCCTGCTCTGGATCTGTCTATCAATTTAGCAAGAGGTTCCGAGCCTAGATCCGTGTGCAAATTTAGAAGTGATGCATGACTCCGTTGTGCTTTCTTTTTCATCTTTCTTCGCCATAGCTTTGTCTATCTTTGTCTGAATGTCTTTTTCTTCTTATTTGACTGGAATTCTTCAATACTGGTGCAGATCTGGACAATTCTTCAGATTTGGAGGATATATGCAATGTATTGGACATTGATAAAAGCTCCTTTTCCTTCAGTAAAGCATCCGTAATGAATTCCGCAATTTATTCAGACAAAAATGGCCACTGAGCATGAATAGTGAATTTTAATTGTAAAAATCTGCACTTTTCAAGCCTGCTGCCCCAAAAATGGTGTTTAATTTGCACATAAAGAGAGCATGAATCCTTTCAACAACACCTGAGCTCCTGTAACACCTGTGTAAACAATTATGCAGACAAAGATCAACCTCCTTCAAAGCATGCGCCAAATTTGGAAGCTTTTAGCCTTGTTTCCACCTTGCCTGAGCAAAATCCTTCTTCAAATGGGGGCACACTTTTCCTCTTGGCTGCAATTCTTTACCTGTGAATTAAATAATTCACCCATATGGCTGCCCATGCTTATATAACCTTCACAATTCTATAATTAATAATTGCCCTAATAATTAAAGGCAATTAATTAATTAAAAATCATGCTCTTCTCTTTTAAAAATAACATGTTTAAGGACAGCCATCCAATAAATTAAATTAATCCAATTTAATCCTTCACACATCACTTCACTTAAGCTTCACAGTGTGCTTTGACCATAGCCACTGAAAATAGAATTTAATATAATCTTTTAATACTTTAAAAAGTATTAATTCCTTCTCAAAAGGGGCTGCATTAAATAAATTAAATTTATTTAATTTTGGAATTTTATTTCCAATTGATTTATTCCCCTTTGCTTTTGTTGACTTTTCCACAAGCCTAGGTGCCAAAATTGGGTGAATAAATATTAACAAATATTTATTTAATGCATTATTATTCACCCAAGGTGGGTCGCACTTTTTTGCATAATTGAATTCTATTTTTAAGAATTTCTGACAATGTGATTTTTTACCCTGCAAGGCAGGCAATAAAATCCCGTGATTTCACTTAAGTCACTTTTCTTTTATTTCACCATGGGAATTTTTACCCTACAAGGCAGGGAATAAATTCCCGCCTGCCTGCAGCCTCTAACTTTCCCACTGCAGCTTAAGTGAATTTTATATCACGGGAAAAAGTACCCTGCAAGGCAGGCAATAAATTCCCACCTACCTGCTGCTTCTATTTTGCTCACTGCAACTTAAGTGAATTTTATAACATGGGAAAAGTACCCTGCCAGGGTATAAAATTCCCATCATGCCTGCGGCTTCTATTTTTCCCATCGCAGCTTAAATCCTTTGTTTTCCAAAAATGTGCCCATCCCCGCAGGGGCTTTTCTGTGCACGACTTCGCTTTTTCCCAGTGATCCAGACCTCCGATGGCGACTTCCTCCGGGCATAATGTGCGTATATGTTTTCCATTGCCTGTGCCAAAATCGGGCTTACTCGACGAGGAATTGCTCCGAGAGAAATTTCACAGAAAACAAAACAGACACCACAAAAACACGAAAAATTGCCAAAAGTTACAAATAAAGCCCAAAACTTAAAATAAGTTAAAATCCTTCTAGCACATAGGAATAATAACATATTCGCTCATAATAGAGTTAAAATAGAGCGCAAATAGCCTCATACGGGGCTCAAAATAATTAAATACAAATTTCCCGCAGACAAATCCCGACGACAGAATAAAACAATTTTGGGCATCTGGGTATTTGGCGAAAAGGGCTAATATGGCTCTTTGGGATTATCTTGACGCAATACAAGAACTTTGTGCAATAAAAACAACAAACAACCCATTATTTTAAAAGTACGAAAATTTTTCGGATAGGGTAATCGCAGATATCGGTGAAATCTGAGTGACACCGATTGGCTCCGTCTGTGGACATCTTTTTCTCTTGTCGAATGACAGGAAAAGATGAGATCCCAAAGATCTCCGGTTTCGTATCTTGTTCTTTGGGCACGGGGTTAGGCAAACAAACACAACACGACACAACACCAAAACAAGACAAAACAAGGAAAAAAAAAAAAAAAAGATTTATTTATATACATACAGGATTTAACCTGCTTTTTCAGTTGATGAACAACTTCAGATGTTGGCCGTTGAAAGGCAGTGGTAACTCAATTCCATCCCGGTAGGCAAGGAAGAAGGTATCCATTCCTGCAGCTCTTTTGATCACGAAGGGCCCTTTCCAGAGTGAATCGGATTTGTTATGCATGCCCTTCGGTTCATGTCTCTTGTCCCACCAGAGTACCCAATCTCCAATCTTGAACTTCCTTTCTTTGGCCTTCTTGTCAAAGACTCTGGGCAAGTCATTATCAACTTCATCTGGTGGTGGCTCATCCTTTCTTCTCTCCGTGGTGGGCAAGTCTGCATCAACTTGCTCCGTTCCCAGATTTATTTGCTGCATTTCTGAGGAAGAACTATCACCATATTCTTTGTTCTTCTTTAGGTACTGATCATGCTTGTTGGAAGTCTTTGCTAAGGAAACTAAACCCGTGGGGATTTTGTTGCCTTTTAGTTGGACTACTCCACTACTGTCATCATAACCTGGATCAGCTTTTCCTTTGACTGTTTGCCGTGGTGGTGAATTACTCCCCTCAACATGCAGACATGCAGATGTTTGTTCAGGGATTCTGGGGTGGTAGACCATCTCCACTTTATAGTTTCCTTGTCTGAATATGGACGGTGGTCTATCCGGATTCAATAGTATAGTTGTGACTGCCAAAGAATCTGCCTTGGAGTTTTGATTTATTGGAATGAAGTCAATAGAGAAGGCTGCAAAATCGAATGTGGCGGAAATCACTTTATCTCTGTAATGCTCCAGCTTATCTCTTTTGACTTGACTTTGCCCTCGAACCTGCTTTACTAGAAGTTCAACATCTCCTTGGGCTTTGAGGAGTTTTACTCCTTTCTTTTTAGCTTGCTCCATTCCTAGAAGCAATGCTTCATACTCCGCCGTATGATTAGTGTTCTCGAACATCAGCTTGTGGGAGTATGGAAATACCTCATGATCTGGAGATATTAGTAGAGCGCCAACACCTGATCCAAAAGAACAACATGTGCCTTTAAACTCCAGAGTCCAAACTTTTTCTTCTTTTGTTGGCTCTGGTTCTGGTTGAATTTTTGCTCTAGAATGTCTTGATCCATTTCAAGAAGTAAACCTCACGGCCGATTCTGAAAATGAATCGAGATCTTGATCCTCAGATTTTGTGACCATGTACTCGGATTTCTTTTCCGGCTCCAGCTTATGGTTAAGCCCTTTGATAGGAATGTGCGCACAGGACCAATCCATTTTTACTTCTCCCAGCTCTTTGCAAAAGTTTCTACTCAGCAACATCCCGTAGGAGACAGGAATATCTGCAACTAAGATTGTCATCTTTAATCTTTTGTCAAGAAAAGCTGCCAGAACAGCTTGTGCATCTTTGATTTGTCCGATTAAAGGGACTTGTCTCTCCATGGAGTAGCACCTTTTTATGGTCTTTGTCAGGGTAAGCCCAAGAGCATCTGCAATTTTAGCTGGCATGACATTGTCAGAAGCACCTGAATCTAGAATGCAATTGCTTAACTTGAAACCATTAAGCAATATGGAGACATAGAAAGGTTCTACTCTTTCAGAAGGTGAGGATTTAACAACTGCAGTGTTGTTTTTGGAGTATCTTTGGGTTTAGGCAAAAGGCCTTTTGATTTACTGGATTGTCCTGGTGATTGCACATATTTGACTAGCATATTTAACTGCTCAGGAAAATCTCTCAGGTATTCGGCTTCTGACATTTGAACTTTAATTTTCTTGGCATGATCAACAATGTCAAAAGAAGAAATAGATTCAGATACCTGAGCCGCTTTCTGTGGTTGAGATGAAGAACTTGCATTCTTATCTCTAGGAGCCAAGGAAGAAGGTAAAGGGCTGCCCCTTTTTTGTTCGTCAGCTAATGCCTCAGCTTGGTGAGTTTGTGATCTTGTAAGTACTGCATATGCATGACCATGATCATCTTCATGAAGTTTCTCATCGTCATGTTCAAATTTGTAGTTCAGGTAATTAATGTTGGAGTCGCCAGCAGGAGCTACAAAATCATCATTCTCGAACTGATCAGCATCAGCTTCCTGGTCTTCTTCATTCATCTCCACGTTGTTTCTGGGAGCAGCTTCAATTGCTAATCTTTGGGAACCAGCAATGCGGTTCCGGTTGTTGAAATTCCGAGCAGGGGCAGTGTTGTTGCCCTGAGCCATTTGAGCCATTTGTTTCTTCATCTGCATCATCTCATTTGCTAATTTTTGCAGTAGTGAATCGAAGAAGTAAGAAGAGAGGATGAACTTTCACTCTGAAGTGTTGCTCTTTATCTTTCTAGCCATGATGAGGTCGTCTTCAATTTCAACCGTCATGTTTTGAGCCGCTAACAAATCAGCGGGGACGTGCTCTTCGCAGATTGATAACTTACTTGAAGCAAAGCATTGATGAAGAACACCTTTTGATTCTCGTCATTCAGAGAAGCAGAAGCGGAATTTTGTACAGTAATCTTTGGAATTTTGCAATAAAATCCCGCATGTGCTCATGTGGCTCCTTCTTCAGCTGAGTCAGTTGGGTTATCAAGGTGCTGGAATCTTCGGCTGCCTTGAATCTTTTCAGGAACGCATCCCGCATAGTAGCCCAGTTGGTTATGGTGCCAGAGCTAGTCGGTAGAACCATTCTCCAGCCAAGTCATGCAGAGTCTCTATGAAGAGTCTGACAGATACATCTTCATGTTCGACTGCAAGCACTCCACAGGATATGAAAAACGTAGCCAAGTGGTCATCTGGATTCTGCTTGCCATCACCAAAGAATTTCGGAAAATTCTTTCTCGTCCCTTTAGGTAGATCATGCATAGGAGTTAGATTCAGAGGTCCAAAGGCTGCACCCCATGGAACAGGCGCTGCAGGGGCAAGTGGGTTTCGGTTCAGCATGATGAACGGGGCACGTCCTCTCCAAGAGTAGACTTGATGAATAATTCCAGTTGTCGGATTATGCTGAAGATGATCCGGATCTAGATGAGCGTGCACTCTTCTTCCTGGTGAAAGACTAGATCTGCGGCTTCTAACTTGAGGATGATGATTGAAATTGAATTTCTCCTGCAGTCTGAAGAAATGATCAGTCCTTCCTTGCGCCTTCACGGATCGGGTGAATGGACGTTCAGCCAGGTTGAGATTTGTATGGAAAACACTCTGATCTTCAAAGATAAGCTTTGATCTGCAAAGATAGTTGTTCCCAATGAGTCGCTAAAAGCTGTTGGCTAGATTTTATGCATAGCATCAAACCTAGGCGATCATGAGATAAATCTCCCTCATTTAACCGGTGAGGCTCCCGTGTCGATTTGTCAATATAAATGTGTTTTTATCTATCAGGGTTTTTAATTTAACCACTTAGTTCATGAACCATAACTAAGAAGTTCTACAGCAAGTAAGCAGCTGTTTAAGAAAGGAAAATTATAGAAGAAGGAAGTAAAGGAATTACAGAGAAGAAATGGGGAAGATGTGCATCCCAATTAGTAGATAGCAGAGCTAATTGCATGCACATAGAAGAAACTTAATAGATTTGAACACACAGAATTATAAAGCAAAGGCAGCTCTAGATCCAGATCTAAAATAACACAAAGTTTACTTAAAAGATCTAAGATTTAAAAGCAAGAAACACAGTACACCGTGACACAAAGTTCTCCGGAAACCTGCTTCTTTGTATTCCTCTGCTACAAGTTGCTCTCGGGGTTCAAGACAAAGTCTAAAACACAAGATTCTTTGCTTACAAATTCGATTGATCATTAACCCGAAGGTTCTTCCTCTACTTATAGTAATGTAGAGGGGCAATTACAAGTTGGAAGCTTTAGTTGAACCGCACACGTGGAAGTCGAAAAAGAAACAGTGCAATCTCCTTCTTGGAATTCCTCTTTCGCATGACATGTATGATTTCAGAATCGACCTTCTATTTTGCACGTCCGCCACCTATCTCCAAGTAGTTGACTTCTTCACGGGCTGCATTTGAAACAAGAGGATGAAGCCTTTGTGCTAGAAGCTTTTGCAACTATAAGATCTCGGATCTGGATCTGCATATGGATTTGCATCTGCATCTCGCACCTACATAACAAATTCTGGCAACTGGGCTATGAATGGAAAAGCTGCAGCTCGAATAATTCCACTGCTTTTAATCTGCACGCATGAGTGAAGTCTTTCTTGCTCTGGATCTGTCTATCAATTTAGCAAGAGGTTCCGAGCCTAGATCTGTGTGCAAATTTAGAAGTGATGCATGACTCCGTTGTGCTTTCTTTTTCATCTTTCTTCGCCATAGCTTTGTCGATCTTTGTCTGAATGTCTTTTTCTTCTTATTTGACTGGAATTCTTCAATATTGGTGCAAATCTGGGCAATTCTTCAGATTTGGAGGATATATGCAATGTATTGGACATTGATAAAAGCTCCTTTTCCTTTCAGAAAGCACTGTAATGAATTCGTGCAATTTATCCAGACAAAAATGGCCACACGGGGAGCATGAATAGTGAATTTTAATTGTAAAAATCTGCACTTTTCAAGCCTGCTGCCCCAAAAAATGGTGTTTAATTTGCACATAAAGAGAGCATGAATCCTTTCAACAACACCTGAGCTCCTGTAACACCTGTGTAAACAATTATGTAGACAAAGATCAACCTCCTTCAAAGCATGCGCCAAATTTGGAAGCTTTTAGCCTTGTTTCCACCTTGCCTGAGCAAAATCCTTCTTCAAATGGGGGCGCACTTTTCCTCTTGGCTGCAATTCTTTACCTGTGAATTAAATAATTCACCCATATGGCTGCCCATGCTTATATAACCTTCACAATTCTATAATTAATAATTGCCCTAATAATTAAAGGCAATTAATTAATTAAAAATCATGCTCTTCTCTTTTAAAAATAGCATGTTTAAGGACAGCCATCCAATAAATTAAATTAATCCAATTTAATCCTTCACACATCACTTCACTTAAGCTTCACAGTGTGCTTTGACCATAGCCACTGAAAATAGAATTTAATATAATCTTTTAATACTTTAAAAAGTATTAATTCCTTCTCAAAAGGGGCTGCATTAAATAAATTAAATTTATTTAATTTTGGAATTCTATTTCCAATTGATTTATTCCCCTTTGCTTTTGTTGACTTTTCCACAAGCCTAGGTGCCAAAATTGGGTGAATAAATATTAACAAATATTTATTTAATGCATTATTATTCACCCAAGGTGGGTCGCACTTTTTTGCATAATAGAATTCTATTTTTAAGAATTTCTGACAATGGGATTTTTTACCCTGCAAGGCAGGCAATAAAATCCCGTGATTTCACTTAAGTCACTTTTCTTTTATTTCACCATGGGAATTTTTACCCTGCAAGGCAGGCAATAAATTCCCGCCTGCCTGCAGCCTCTAACTTTCCCACTGCAGCTTAAGTGAATTTTATATCACGGGAAAAAGTACCCTGCAAGGCAGGCAATAAATTCCACCTGCCTGCTGCTTCTATTTTTCCCACTGCAGCTTAAGTGAATTTTATAACATGGGAAAAAGTACCCTGCTAGGCAGGTATAAAATTCCCATCATGCGTGCGGCTTCTATTTTTCCCATCGCAGCTTAAATCCTTTGTTTTCCAAAAATGCGCCCATCCCCGCAGGGGCTTTTCTATGCACGACTTCGCTTTTTCCCAGTGATCCAGACCTCCGATGGCGACTTCCTCCGGGCATAATGTGCGTATATGTTTTCCAACTGTTCGATGCCAAAAATCGGGCTTACCCGACGAGGGAATTGCTCCAGAGAAATTTCACAGAAAACAAAACGGGACACCACAAAAACACGAAAAATTGCCAAAAGTTACAAATAAAGCCCAAAACTTAAAATAAGTTAAAATCCTTCTGGCACATAGGAATAATAACATATTCGCTCATAATAGAGTTAAAACAGAGCGCAAATAGCCTCATACGGGGCTCAAAATAATTAAATACAAATTTCCCGCAGACAAATCCCGACGACAGAATAAAACAATTTTGGGCATCTGGGTATTTGGCGAAAAGGGCTAATATGGCTCTTTGGGATTATCTTGACGCAATACAAGAACTTTCAGGCAATAAAAACAACAAACGACCCATTATTTTAAAAGTACGAAAATTTTTCGGATAGGGTAGTCGCAGATTTCAGGGTGAAATCTGAGTGACACCAGATATTTAATATTTCGAATTTAATTTCTAGCTTATTGAATTTAAAAGATATTTCACTTTCATCCGTATTAACATAATATGATAAGAGATGTTTGTTTCTTTCATCCATATTAATTTAATATGTTAAGAGATGTTTCTATGTCATTAGTATTTTATTGGCATATAATATAATTTATTAGTTTTTCTTATAGTATAAAATTAATTAGAAATAATTTTACAAATTAATTTCTATTAAGTGTTTCATCTATATGTGATGGTTAAATTTTGAACATGCAAGTTATTTGATGTTTAATTGATAAGTTAAAAGTGGGAATTTTTTTACGTCTATGTATTCTATTATTGAGGTTATGTATTCTTTCAAGTTAAAAATCCATGCAATATAAAATGCCTATTGATCAAATGGAATAATTTTTTTGTAACAATCCACCTAAAATATGGATACAATTTTAGAGAAAACATGCTATCAATTAAATCAGTATATTTAAAATGTCCAGATTTGAGCTACTAATAAAGTACTGTTCTCTTCTTTGGATGTGTAGGAACCTCCCATTATACACAGGGATATCAATTAAAATGTCCAGATTTGAGCTACTAATAAAGTACTGTTCTCTTCTTTGGATGTGTAGGAACCTCCCATTATACACAGGGATATCAAGCCAAGTAATATATTGTTGGATGAACATTTCAATGCCAAATTATCAGATTTTGGCATCTCTAAGAGCACACCAGACTTTGTTGATACCCACATTACAACTGGTCCAGCTGGTACTTTAGGGTATGAGATTGAAATCTATGAATGTCCTATGCAGTTTATCTATGTTAAAATTTGTTTAATGGAAAATACCATTATATGAAACAGATTAGGGAATAAAAGTGTCATCTCAAGAGTGTAGAATATGAAACAAGCACTGATGTTCCAGTACAAGAGTTTATTTGTCATGTGAAAGTACTAAAGGAAAGAAAAAATGGATACAACTTCACACAAAAACTACAATTCCGAGTACCATGGGTAAAGATTTATTTATGGTTGTGCTATGTTTGAATGGAGTTTTATAGTGTAATGTCCCCAATGGACATATTTCTAACCCCAAACGGATTATCCACAAATCCCAACCAAAATAGCAAGTTGTAGAAGATATATAAAAATAATAAAATGCAGATCTGAATTTTATATAGGAAAATGCGACTTGGTATAGGAATGAAAACCCTTCAAAACTGAAGTAAAACCACTGAATTCTTCAACCAAACAAATCAACAATTTTTAATATGCAAGATCAATGAGAAAAATACCAGATTCGGTCAATTGAAGGCTGAAATTTATTTAATAAAAATCTGCAGATGATAGTCCTCAGACACAACTGAAAAATACAAATTCCTTGGCCCAAATATTACATGAAGCGGCTGATCCAATATACAAACATCTGATTTATGAACAACAAGTCAGATCTGATCATAAACAACTCTATATTACTCCAAACAACTCTTTATATAGGTCGCTCCACCATGATTAAGCTGGAAAAAAAGGGGGATCACAACAACAATTATCCTCCTTCAAAACTTAGCCCAAATCTATGCCAAATCTGCAGATCAGTCTTCAATACTGCTGGAAAACACAAATAGAACTTTGAAATTCAACATAAACCTTTGAGTAGGGTTTCCTTTCTAAAAGAAAAAGAGTTTTCGTTCCTCTTTCTAATGCTAGAGAGGGTTTTCGTCCTCTAAAGCCAACTTCAAAGGGTTTTCGTCCTTTGGAGTTTTTATGGAAAGCATACAAGCTCTACCAAAATTCAGAATTTGTCAAAATGCAAAAGATATCCTTCCCTTGCAAGTCGACTTGCTTTTATAACAATTTTTGGCCTTTTTGCCACCCACAACCACCAATCAGATTTCTTTGCCTGCATTTAATAATTTCCTTTACCTTTTTTCCTCCTCCATATGGGTCACATTTTCCTTAGGGAAAATAAAATAAAATAAATTGTTTTTTTTTCTAATTTTATTTTATCACTTTATCTTTTCTTTTCTTTTCTTTTTTCACTTTGTCATTAATAAATTAATAAAGTGCTTATAATAATATTTTAAGATGCACTTTATGATTAATTTATTATGACTAAGTTTCCCTTTATTCCTCCCTTAGCCGTTGGGAAACAAAATTGGGCTAAGGGTCTTCAACTTGTTATTTTAGAGAAAGAAAAAAGGGATACAACTTCACACAAAAACTACAATTCCGAATGCCATGGGTAAAGACCTATGTAGCCGATACAACACCCCGGGAGGGCGGGAGCGTATCGGGAGTGAGAGCGACAATGGGAGCGGCCGGTGTATGGCTAGGGCCTTATGTACACCATCGTCCAAAGTTCCACCGTCCATTTAGCATTGTCATTTAATACCTTCGCTCACGAGAATGTGTTTTGTGTAGAAAGTTTCAGGATCTTCTACCACCGTCCATTCATTGCTTTAATAAGTCGTAATATTTCAATATTTAAGCCAAATAATGTTTATAAGTTGCGTGGTAATATGAAAAGATTTTAACCACTTAGTCTCACTTAAACTTTTGACTTTATTATTTCAATATTTAAGTGCAACTATATGACATTTGAAAATTAATAGGTTATGTGTTAATATAAAATATATATTTTAATTGTTCAACTTAAATAAAATATATTGATAGAAGTTACACTTAAACCTATATAATCTATATATTAACTTTTAAGTTGATTTAATTAGCACGGTTATATTATAATGATAATCCAATATTATTAAATTATAACCTATAATAATGTGTTAATACATGTATAAATATATATACTTATACATAGTTCAAAATGACTTTCAAACTTTCAAGATAAACTTTTATCAATCAAGCTATTAAATTTAGGCTTACGGAACGATTTATATTTCCAAGTTAGTAATATTTTTTAATTTTTATATATTTTTTGTACTGCCGTATCCTACACCGTATCCGGGCCCAAATTTTTTTTTGCCATTTCCACGTATTGGATACTCCGTACCCTCTCCCGTATCCAAAACGTATCGGCTACTTAGGTAAAGACTTATTTATGGTTGTGCCATGTTTGAATGGTGTTCTATAGACTGATGTTCTAGTCAGCTAGGATTGTTGCTTAATTCTTCATCTGCTGAATTTTTTTGAATGACCCAATACCCACCAAAGCCTTGATTTTTCTATTTACCCATATTTGAATTTATCTAGATAAAATTTTGAAAACCTATACTAAAACATAACGGTAATATTCATGGTGGTACCAGCCAATACTTCTAAATCTAGTGCCAAATTTGGATCCATCCCATATAGGAATCTTATTAGTTCGATGAATCTAGAGTAAATTTCATGGTGGGACATGTATCCTTATAACTAGTTACAAAAATCTTGTTAAAAAGCTCAAAATAAAACCCACAAAAATAAGGTAAAAAGACAGAAAAAATGTACTAGTGTCTATAAATGGTAGGAACCTAAAAGTTGTTTCTAAAATGCTAGTTATTTATTTTCAATCAATGGATCCATGTTTTCATTTTAATTTATAGTGGAAATTGTAAGTTACTTTGTTTGATGCGTGTAATGTGTAAACATACATTTTTAAATCTTGTTCTTTTAACATTCTTTTTTAATTAGTAAATAAAATACATTTTAATTTGTGTAAGAGCCTTATCATAGTATTCTGGTAGATTCTGTCTTCACAATGTGCCTAAAGAAGTGGGACAAAGTTAAACCAACATATTTAAAACTAAGTATACAGACACACAAGCATAGATCCCTATAAAAACTAGACACATATACTGGGTAAGCAGACCAAGCCCCATTAAAAAGATGGTAGTATTGCATATATAAAAAGACAAGTGTATAAGCTTCAGCAAACAATAAGAGGCATTAGATGTACTAGAAGCAAAAACAATAAACTATTCTTCGACCCAGAATCAGAGAGACTTACGGTATGTTACCTTGAGTGAATCCATCCTTGGCATCTTCATAATTTGAGGCTGGAGCTCCAAGCAGCTCAAAAAAATTTAGGTCATAATGTCCAGAACCTTCTTCATGTCAATTGTATGGCCAGCCAAAAGAGGAGATTATTTTTAAGGCTGGTAACTTGGACGGTTGGCCTTGGAGTGAGCCTTGCGCAATTTTCATTTCCTTCATTTGTTCAAGCAATGTTGAATTGACTTTCTGAATAACATCCCTTGATCTTTGAGGGAGCTCTACATCATTCCTTCCCATTGAAGGAAAATCTTGCACCAACCTGATTTCTTCGTGGAGGAAAAGCCTTCAAAAAGGCCTTTCAATATGGAATTGAAACTCATTAAGTTTATTATGGTATGCAGGATAATGTACTATTGAAAAGAGATGCCTCAGTAGGAGGAGAGATGGTTTATGAAAGCTGGTTCTCTTTAAGTTTCATGGTGTTAGTTGGGGAATATCCCTCTCAACTTCCCCATGAGTTGTACAATGGGACACTTTTAGGGCATTTGGATGAGGTTTCAGTATAGACGTTTGCTTCCTTCAAGAATGTTTGTCTTAGTAACACCTCAAGTCACAAGATTTGAGTTCGATTTCGATGCGGATAAAATTCAGTTCGCGTTCGCCCAATGGATAAAGTTTGAAAAAATTGCTATTAAGTTCGAAATATAAAATATTAATTGAAAATAAAAATAAAATTAAAAAGAAAATGTATAACACAATATAAAAAGACAAATTAAAAAAGAAAATTAATGATAAAAAATATAATTGACAAAAAAATTAAAAATAAACTAAAAAAAGACTTTAAAAAACATAAGAACAAAATAAAAAGTGATACATAAAAATATTTTAAAAAAAAGAAAAAAAATATTTAAAAAAACAGGAGCGTGCCCTACCTAGGCCTCAAGCTGTTCACTACTGCTCCCACGATTTATGAGCATCAACTCCTCTGCAGAATGCCCCTGCGTCAATATTGTGCTCACCTGCAACAGTCAGTACTCATGCCCAGCTCCACAAGGTTCATGCTCACTTCTTTCGTCATTTTTGCCGCTCAGGACTACACTCAGAGCCAAAACTCACTTTTGCCTTCAACCAGAGTATTGGAGGGGTTCTTTTCCTTTTTTTGCTGCATGTTATTTGGCCGGGATTTTCTGGCCGAACATGTTCGATTTTTTTTGCCGAATAAAAATTTCTTGGAATTTTGAATTTTAAGCCAAAAATGGTGAACCTTGTGCCATTGCTCATTGTCACACCCCAAGAAGTGAACTTTTTGAGTTTTCTTAATGGATGTCATCTCAAAACGGACACAAACTCTAGAATAGTGATAAGCTGAAACAAAGTTGTGAGTGGAGTTCTTTGCTACAGTTCCTATGCTATAATATACATAGTTACCTAAGATTCCCGGACGGCGGAATGTAGGGATGAGGTTTCTGGAGCAGCGAAAAAAATTCCTAAAATAAGCTGAAGGCTGAAACCATTAATCTAATAACCCATCACATAAGTCAAAATCTGATTTTTATTATCGAGTCATTGTTAGAGAATCGAGATACATTGATACAATGATACATCAATATTCAACAATAAACATGCAGCCTCAAAGCTGAGAGTCGTGACAATGAAAAACAAAAGACTCAAGAGTACATGATGATAAACTCGATAGTACTCGGTGGAATGCAAGATATAACCGTGAAACATACAAAAATTGTTGTGGAGAAGGAGGAAGACTGGGTCGTTGTTTCTCTTCTTCATGTATTTGTGCTTCAAGGCATTTCATATGTTGTCGGTAAGCTAGAAAATCCTCTACAAGTTGACCCAACGTTTCATGTCATGTACAAAATGGTACAGGATCAAGAGACGAAGGTATAATAAACATACGTGATATGTACAATATATTGTCATTGTACAATTCAAGTACTTGCCAATACTGCAAGCAACGTTGGGAATAGTATCCATTTGTGTTACACCAAATGAAAAAAAATATGGAATATGTTTACATAATGTGTCTAGTTATGTACTTCTAAACTACTGTATGTAGAGTGGTTCATTTGTTGGCTTTTTTGGCCAATGTAAAGTCTAAATTAAAGCCCATTTTTTCGCTTCATTGACTTATAATCAGATATTGATTGCAATAGGGTAAGCCTTTCACATTTCAGGCTACTACAGCAAACTAGGACTCCATGACTGATCACTATTAGTTTTTTTTGGAGTGTATGGCTGGTTCACTGTTAGTTTCTTTGGAGTGTATTTCAAAATTTGAGATATCGCAAACTTGACAATTACATAACTTGCAAATAGGCAAAAACCCATTACAAGGAAATTTCTTTTCATTTTTGCAGTTTCAAACAAACAAATGTTGCAAGAGACAAATGTTTAAGTTGTAAGACACAAATGTTTAAGTGCATGCCGGGACGCCGCTGGGAAGTTCCTCAAACATCCCAGGTATGTCATGGCATTCCTTGTGGCATTTCATACCAGCTAAAGTTTCCGGTATGTCTCGTGAATGTTCCCAGAATTCAGGGGGTGTCCTGGGGATGTCCCTGTTTTTGTCATTGGGAGGTGCGTGGTGGGGACGTTTAATCCCCATCCCCAAGTTCCTGAAACTTCCCGGACGTCCGGGACGACTTGGAGATGGGGGGTGGGCGTCCCTGCATGGCATTGGTAATATACTGCTACATGGATAGTTCTCCTAACCAAGGTCCTAAGAAGTTGGATTGCGAAGTTTGGCAACCTGAAGTAGAATATGAAATTATTATGTGTTCAAGATTGTAATAATCTGTTAAAGATTGCTTTTTAATAGCTTTCCTAGTTTAATTGACATTGTATTCTTTTAACAACGCCGACCTTTACATGAGATTATGAAGTGTGGGTATAATGTTGGGTTTCCCTGAGAAAGATAATCTGATCAATTCACCAGTCTAGATAAAATTTTGCTCTGTACAACACATGTAGAAACCACTACTAAGAGTTCTGATGATAAATCAGATTCAGATGATGGTTTTTTTGTGTACAATTCCTCATGTGATGGCTCTTCCTTGGCTTAAGGTTATGATTTAGATTCAGATGATATGTCTTCCCATGGATCCAGCATAGTTCCAAGATAGGTTTTGGATCGATCATACTTGAGAGAGTGGGGCACCATGGACTTGGAAGAGCATAGACAAGGTATTACTGAGTCCATGTAGTCAATTTCTTGATCTTCTACAGGAGGACTCAAATATCTTGTGACAGTTCCACATGATTTTTGAGCATTTTAATGATATAGATGATGTTACATCCAAGGTGAACCTTTGGATGGACAGACATGAGGATGAGGATGGTAGGTCAAATCAGCAGAGTAACTCTTTTGAGATGAATTGCATTGATAATTGCATTCTACTGTAATCACACCTTGTTGTGTTGCTTGATTCTATGTTTGGTTTTATTATGCCCACAAGATATCGATTTGTGTGGTGCTCCTTGAGTAATATTATAATGGATTCCCTTTGGTGTATGCACCTTGCATTCAATAATTATAGTTCCTACCTTATGGTGTGACACATGGAACGTAGGCCTACCCTTCTATGGTCGGATGCCTACGTGAGATAAAGTCAACCTAAGTCTAGCCATTCATTTTGTGTGTGTGTGTATTTCCTATCCATCATTCATTATCCATAGCTAAAGTGATAATTGATACACTTCTTGTACCATCATGTCTCATGTCTCTCTCTATATTTTCTATCATTGCATGCTGTGATGCATGCTTATTTGTTGAGTGCTATGGACTCATGGATTAGTGTAGGTGCGGATCTTGTCTCAGTGGCCTTGGAAAGAGTTAAGTAGATCTGCTGAGGATAACTATACATATCCTGATACTAGTCTGATTTTGACAATAGTTTTGCCATCATTTGAATAAGCTATTGTCTCAAGCATATATGGCTTGGATTTTCAGTCTACATTTTATTTCTCATGCTATCAGAGCTTGAACACCTCCTATGTGAGCCTTTTACAATGATTAGTTGTTGATACTTGATATAGTGTCTATCGCATCTGTATAAACCTGTATCTGATTGTTAGAGTAGGTGCAGATCTTGTCTCAATGATCTTGGAAAGAGTTAAGTAGATCTGCTGAGGATAACTATACATGTCCTGACACTAGTCTGATTTTGACAATAGTTTTGCCATCATTCGAATAAGCTATTGTCTCAAGCATATATGGCTTGGATTGTCAGTCTACATTTTATTTCTCATATGCTATCAGAGCTTGAACACCTCCTACGTGAGCCTTGTACAATGATTAGTTGCTGATATAGTGTCTATCACATCTGTATAAATCTAGATCTGATTGTTATTTTTGGATTGTTGCAGAATCTAGAACTCTCCAAAAGACCCTATCACTCCTTAGAAACTGATCTCCGTATTTCCCTTTTCTCATCATGTTGTCATTTGCACCTCCTATGATGGCTTCTATGGAGGACATTACGCAACTGGATATGCTCAAATGCAAGGCACGAGGAGCTTCTAGAGGTTTATTCGACTTAGATCTAGGAGATCTCTCTGTTACAATTCGATGTCTGTGTCATATCTGCTCCAGAACACAGGTACATGTCCTACACCACTCCAGTGGCTTATGGAGGGCATTATTCTTCTGATTTTACAATCAGCCACTGCTTTGGGAGCTATTTCACTACCAAATCAATCACAGATAAGACTGGTTGCACCCTTCTCCTTACCATTTAGCCTTAGATTTTGGTGTTTAACAATTTTATGCTTGTGAACTGAAAAATCTGCATCAGTTGGTTCTTTCTTCCGTTTCTCTTTAAAAGATGAAAAGAAAAAAAAAAGCTTTGTTTTCGCATAAGTAGTTAACCATGAAAAAGAAAAAAGGGGTATCAACCAGTTAGCTAAAAACTTTTATATTGTTCTTCATAGGTCTTCTGCATGGGGTCTCCAAGTACGCCTAATGGACACTCCGAGTGGCTTGGAGCCTGCCAACATGCTATAGGAAAAAAAACACAAACTCAAAACAAATAGATCAGTTCTCTTTACTATCCCTTATACCTTCCCATTGCTTTCTCTTTGCTAGTCGATGCTGTCGTATCCCTTTTCTGGACCTATTTAGTCTCAAAACCTGTGTAGTTCGGCCTTTCTCTTACCTGTTGAGTGCATGTTCCATAGCATGTTCACCTCCCGCAGTACAAAAATGTAATATGTAGTAGTAAACCAATCATTTGTAGAACAAGAAATAAACGATGCAGAAATTTACGACACTTCACTTGTATACATAATGTGGAATATGCATCAATTGTGGACACTAGGAATGCCAGAGAATATACACACAAGAGAGCTCGGAGAGCAACTCCTAGTTCATACAACAATTACCAATGTTGGTCTGAGAGGTGTGTTGGTTGGAAAACTGTCCTCCAACCACCCAATGGGTACCGTTAAGTGACTAACCAAGAATTAGAAATATGCCCATGAACTTACAGATGACATAACACACAGTTTAACTATTTAATTTATAACATACAAACTTAATACAAAATCCGTTGACTCTGGTACAAACATAAATGACACTTACTTTTAGCACCTACATCTACCCCCACCCTCTTGACTTGTTGGCATCCTTGCCATCACTTAGTAACTTGTTGGAGGGTGATTGGCACAAGTGAGAAGACTCTCAATTGTTGTTGCCCCACTTTCAAAAATGGAAATACAATAGTCTTTGTTTCAAACATCTTCTAGTAAAGAAATAGCTTTGTGCTAACCTATTTTTTTGTCACTTGTCTCTAAATTTCAAACTTCATGTTTTTTCCCTCGATTTTATTCTGGCCATGTTCATCTTTGTATGGACCCCTTTGACAAAGTTTTATGTGTTGACCTTGTCTGCCTTGGTTCAAACTCCTCTAATAAACTTTCCTATGTCGACCTTAAAGTACAGATCCCTCTGCAAATTTTTCTGTGACGACCTTGACCACCTCCGTGTAGACCCCATTGACAATGTTTTTGTGTCAACCTTGTACACCTCCATATGGACCCCTTTGAGAATAAATAAATCTATATCAATGTTGTCCACCCCAATACAGACTCCTTAAATAAAATTTCTCGTGTCAATGTTGTCCATGTCAGTACAAACCCATCTAACAAACTTTTCTATTTTGACATTGCCCACCTTAGTACCAACCCCTTTGAAAAACTTTTTTTGTGTTGACCTCGTTTACTTTTCTGTGTATCCTTATAAAAATCATATACAGCCGCTGCAATGACAATTCCATAAGGCTTCCTATATAGCAGTGTTACAAGGAGATGCGTCCTCTAGATTTTGGTGACGTCCTGAACGTCCTAGACGTTTAGGGACTTGAGGTGTTGGAGGAAATGTCCTCGATATTTGAAAAAAACTTTAAAAATGAACCCTCTTCCCCAAAAACTAGTTATTTTTACCAAAAACATTGAACCCTAATCCCGAAAGTATCGTAAAAAAATTAAATAAAGTTTAAAACTTTAAACCCCTACTTTCGTTTGAATAAATTTTAAATATTTCAATGTTAATGTTTGTATATTATTTTATAGCCGTTGGCATCCCCTTACTATCTCCAAAATCAGGGATTTTTTTGCTGTCCTGGAAATCCAGTGCGGAAACCCAGTCCCTCCATCCCCATGTTCTCCCATGTCTGAATGACTCGGGTAACTATGCTGCATAGTTTGTACAACCAGCACTTTGGATAACACCTGTATGGCCTGCATGGTATACATGTTAGTATGGAACTTGCCCATACAGTAGTTTTGGAGGTCCGTACTGTCCATATGTAATTTTACTGTGCCCTCGAAAGATGTGTCATATGAAACTTGCAATTTCTTCTTCATCCTTGTTCTTTCTGCTTGTTTTTTCTCCATCTTAACCTTGTCTCGTATTTACTGTCTACACTTTTGAAATCTGCAAGCTTATACTAATTTGCATAATTCAAAATAATTAATTGGTTTTTAACTTGCATGGCTGCGACTATTCTTCTTGTCTTTTCCCTCACACTTGCTCAACTTGTCTGTCAAAGATTATTTAGGCATCGAGTTTCTTGTTCACAGAGCACTGAATTTGTCCAACTGGCAAATTGATAGCCTTCTAATCTGCCTACTCCTAAGGCAGCTTCATGTTATGGCATCATCAGTTCCAACTTCATACTACTGATCAACTAAATTATCGTCAATCTGTGACATGATGAAAGAGATAATCAAATTTTTGCACATTGAATTGCTCATTACTATGTTGCCAGGATACGCCCAGCCCCTCCACGAATCCCCCCTGATACGTATCAGATACGGATACGTGCTGATACGGATACGGATACGTACAAGAAACCTCCCGGATACGTCACGGATATGTGGGCACGTATCCGGGAGGTTTCCATACGTATCCCGTACGTATCCCTCACCAAAAACATCTTTTTAAAGTTTTAATTCATTTATTTTTTATTTTTTTACTTTTCTATTCCCTAAAACCGAACCCTAAAAACTAAATGAATAAAATAATACACCCTCACTCATTTTGTATGTTTTGAAAATTTGAACATGGATCCTAGTATATTTTTCAAATTTCAAGTTTTGTTCGTATTCATGTTGACATGATATCATATGTATGGTAGCCACATGATCAATAAAAATGCTTAGTCTTAAGTATATTGAATGTTTTGAACATTGATTCAAGTTTTGTATTACTATTTCAGTTTGTTATGGACTAAAAATGAGTAAAATGAGTATATATATAATTTTTTTAATATATATACGGACGTATCCAAGACGTATCGTATCCAAGGGTTTTCTAAAATTGATGTATCCGTGTATCGCACTGCATTCGCACCGTTCTAATACTTGTACCTATATCCCCGCAACGTAGGCTCATTTTGTTCATTTATCTCCACCAAGAAGACAACTTGATCTTCTTCTTTGTTTCTTTTCACAATTGTAACTACATCTTGGTCTTGTACTTTGTGCTCATTCTTCTAGCTAAACTTGCTCTTTTTGCTCATTTCGTTCTTCTAGTTCATTACATTTCGACATCATATCAACATTTGGAATAGGTTGTGTTGTTTAACTTGTGACCTCACCTTCAACATCCACTATAGGATTTAGGAAAAGATTGATTTTCTTACATTTAAATACTTTTTCTAGGTTAAACAACAATTTTTTTTTCTTATTGCTCGTTTGAATGCATGTACTATTTGTCCATCTATGTGTATTGAAGTTGCTCCCAGGATAAACACCTTTCTTTTATGTTTTGTTCTCTCCTCAAGAAATAATTTTTATGCTATTAAACTCAAATGGTATGGCTACAACAAACTAAAAGGCTATATCATTTTATCCATTATATTATCACTATTAATCTGAAATTCTCTCCTTTTTTGTCAAAGTGATTTGGCATGTTCCTCAATTGCAATTCTAGAACTGGCATCCACGTTGCTTGTAACTCTCTCTACTAGACTCAACATTTAAATATTGACGAATTCTTTTTCCAACTTGATATAATGGCAATCCAAAACTACTGTATTCTTCTTGGTGATCCGTAGGATGTAAGATCCTCATCTTCCTTAAGAATAATGTTGCACCCTCACGCTGAAGTCTCCTCATGAACACTATTAAATGCATTGTCACCCACTCTTATCTAGCACAGAGCAACTTGTTCGTCTTGGCTCTCCTCCTCTCTGACTTGGATGTTCTTTCTCTCTACTCCCTTTAGGCTCATACCCATAATGACTTTAGGATGGACCCCTAAAACTCCAGCTTCACACTTGATAGATCGTCAAACCCCCATTTTCAAAAATCACTTCATACTTGACATAATGCAACCTCTCTTTCTAGGTGCTCTTTTTGCCAACCGTGCGAAGTTTTCGTACTATTAGCTCTCCTCAGCGTTTTCAATGTCTTGTCCTCGTTTTGGAGGTTGCGTATTCAACCACTCTATTCTCTTTGGTCCCCAATATGTTGACAATTTTTTTGTTCTATTGTCATTCTTGATGAATTACGTCCTTGTAACTCCGGAGAGTATGTGCTCCTTTATTCTATTGTCTTCTTTCCACACACAAATCTTCTAGGATCAAATTATGGTGGGCGATAAAATTGGGGAAATTAGCCAATAGTTGGTCGACTGCTTCATTGAAGTGTAGTCTATCTTCGACCTCCTTCGTTTTTAGTTCTTTGACCTCTTGCTGGATATATTGTTTTGCTTGATATATTGTTGTAAGACAATGTTCCAAAAGGAGGAAAAGTTCTTATATAGGTGCTTTTCTCATTCCTAGTTGGATTTTGATTATCAAACTCTTTGCCCATAAAATGTCTCACCCATCTTTCAGTCTCCAAGTCGGACAAATCTTTTACGGTGTCACCTTACCCCAACTCAAGGTCGTATATGAAATATTGCTAGAAATGTAAAATGCAGTAATAAACCAAACAATTGTAGTACAAGAAATACAAAATGATGAAAATAACAAAGAACAACTTGTAGAAATGGATAGAGCACTTCACGTGTATTTGTATACACATATAATGTGCAATGTATATCAATGGTAGACAACAAGAATACTGTGGCGAATGCACATAAGAGAGCTCCTTGAGCAACTCCTAATCAATACTATATCAATTTTGACCCAAGAGGTGTGTGAGTTAGACCAACCATCTGCAACCAACTAACGGCACCGACTCCGAATAATGAATAATCCAAAGGATGCCTATAAGGCTATAAGCATAACACATGACATAACGCATAACACATGACATGACATAACATACTAACTTAATGCAAATGTTTGACTATACTCTAGTCAAAGTTTAAATGACACTTCTTTTAGTGCCTACCCTCCATTATGTTTGTACCCTAAAATTCTTGGTTGTAAGTTTTGAAGAATCTTGTATGCTCTACTAGGCATGATTATTTTATCGTCCTCTTTTCCTCTTTATAGACTCATTTTTAAAGGAGATTGATGATGAGAGTTTCATGATGTTTCAACCTACAAGACATCCTCATTAGCTTCAAGTAAGGAATAATCAATCGTGAACAAATGCAAACCATTATTCCATTTTAAGTGAGGTCGATAAAGCAATAAATCTAGAGAAAGCATAAGAAGAGATAAATACAAATTGGCCTAACAAAAAGTGGCCAAAAAATGACTTGGAGAAACATATGGAAATAGTCATGCATGGCATCCATCTTTTCTTGAGAAAGAAAACATAGTTTTATGATTTTATGCAATGGTGAGGGGTGTGCTCCCTATTGGAGTATTTTTAAGAAAATCTAATGAGAATTACTCATTTTTGGGGGACAAAAATGATATTATTCCTTCACATTATGATCGGGTGCTTGAAGAGGCTCTAATTGGTATTGTTCTTGACGTGATCAGACTCTACTAGCTTCTTCAAAACTGCGAGGTTTAATGGATGCTAGAAAATATGAAGCTATAAAATGCAATGAGGAGGAAACCCCAACGTATGCTTCAAAAACAAGGAGTCTCCTCAATGTTTAAAGCCATTAGTGTGAAGAAGCAAAAGCTTGATGAATTATTGGTTAGAAGAGGCTGTCAATTGATTCAAGGAAAAATGTGATATAGAGTAACAACTTAGTGGTGTTTCGGAAGACTCTACTTAGCTTATTTAAACACATGGGGTTTGATGGATGACGAAAAATATGAAGCCATAAAATGCAACGAGGATGAAACCCGAATGTATGCTTCAAAAACAAAGAGTCTCCTCAATGTTTAAGACGACTAGCGTGAAGAAGAAAACTCGGATGAAGTATTGGTTAGAAGAGGTTGTCAACTAAATCAAGGAAAAATGTGATATAGAGTAGAAGAACCTAGTGGTGTTTGAGCAAGGTAGGCCCATGAATTCATAATGTTATATATAATGAAATCCATCTTAAGAACCCTAGACAAAGACCATGAAGCATTGCATTCCTAGTGAGAAACCATATAATATTTATACAAGAAATTAAGCTTCTTGAGAATGATATGGAAAAGGTCATTCCTCTCTTTTGGAGGTATGCATGAAAATGAATGGTACAAGAAGTATTTTTAAGAAAATCTAATGAGGATTACTCATTTTTGGGGGACGAAAATGATATTATTCCCTCCAATTGTGATAGGGTGCTTAAAGAGGCTCTAATTGGTATTGTTCTTATACATGATCAGACTTTGCTAGCTTCTCCAAAAATGCAAGGTTTTATGGATGCTAGAAAATATGAAGCTATAAAATGCAACGAGGAAACCCTAATGTATGCTTCAAAAACATAGAGTCTCCGCAATGTTTTAAACTATTAGTGTGAAGAAGCAAAAGTTTGATGAATTATTGGTTATAAGAGGTTGTCATTAATCGATTCAAGGAACAATGTGATATAGAGTAGCAACCTAGTGGTGTTTGGGAAGAATCTCCTTAGCTTCTTTAAACACACAGGGTTTGATGGATGATGGAAAATATGAAGCCATAAAATGCAATGAGGATGAAAACCCAATGTATGCTTCAAAATCAATCTCCTCAATGTTCAAGACCATTAGCATGAAGAAACAAAAGCTGAATGAAGCATTGGCTAGAAGAGTTGTCAATCAAATCAAGGAAAAATGTGATATAGAGTAGCAACCTAGTGGTGTTTGAGCAAGGTAGGCACATGAATTCATAATGTTATATAGAATGAAAGTCATCTTAGCAACTCTAGATAGAGACTAGTGAAGCATTGCATTCCTAGTGAGAAACCGTATAATATTTATACAAGAAATTAAGCTTCTTGAGAATGATATGGAAAAGGTCATTCCACTCTTTTGGAGGTATGCATGGAAAGTGAATGGTACAAGAAGTACTTTTAAGGAAATCCAATGAGGATTACTCATTTTTCAAGAGACGAAAATGGTATTATTCCCTCCAACCGTGATTGGGTGCTTCAAGAGGCTCTAATTGGTATTGTTCTTGTACATGATCAAACTCGCTAGCTTGTCCAAAAATGTGAGGTTTAATGGATGCTAGAAAATATGAAGCTAAAAATGGAATGAGGAGGAAACCCCAATAGACTCTTCAAAAACAAAGTGTCTCCTCAATGTTTAAAACCATTAGTGTGAAGAAGCAAAAGCTTGGTGAATTATTGGTTAGAAGAGGTTGTCAATCAAATCAAAGAAAAATCTGATATAGAGTAGCAATGTAGTGGTGTTTGGGAAGACTCTACTTAGCTTCTTTAAACACACAGGTTTGATGGATGATGGAAAATATGAAGCCATAAAATGTAACGGGACGAAACACAATGTATGCTTCAAAATCAAAGAGTCTCCTCAATATTTAAGGCCATTAGCGTGAAGTGGCAAAAGCTAGATTAAGTATTGGTTAGAAGGGGTTGTAATCAAATCAAGGAAACATGTTATAGAGTGGCAACCTAGTGGTGTTTGAGCAAGGTAGGCCCATGAAGTCATTATGTTATATAGAATGAAAGCCATCTTAACAACCCTAGACAAAGACCAATGAAGCATTGCATTCCTAGTGAGAAACCATATAATATTTATACAAGAAATTAAGCTTCTTGAGAACGATATGGAAAAGATTGTTCCTCTCTTTTGGAGGTATGCATGGACAATGAATGGTACAAGAAGTATTTTTAGAAAATCCAACGAGGATTATTCGTTGTTTGGGGGACGAAAATGATATTATTCCCTCCAATTGTGATTGGGTGCTTGAAGAGGCTCTAATTGGTATTGTTCTTGCACGTGATCGGACTCTCGCTAGCTTCTCCAAAAATGCGAGGTTTAATGGATGCTAGAAAATATGAAGCTATAAAATGCAACAAGGAGGAAATCCCAATGTATGCTTCAAAAACAAAAAGTCACCTCAATGTTTAAGACCATTAGTGTGAAGAAGCAAAAGCTTTATGAATTATTGATTAGAATAGGTTGTAATCGATTCAATGAAAAATGTGATATAGAGTAGGAACGTAGTGATGTTGGGAGGACTCTACTTAGCTTCTTTAAACACAAAGGGTTTGATGGGTGACGAAAAATATGAAGCCATCAAATGCAACAAGGATGAAATCCTAATGTGTTCTTCAAAATCAAAGAGTCTCCTCAATGTTTAAGACCATTAGCGTGAAGAAGCAAAAGCTGGATGGAGTATTGGTTAGAAGAGGTTGTCAATCAAATCAAGGAAAAATGTGATATAGAGTACCAACCTAGTGGTGTTTGAGCAAGGTAGGCCCACGAATTCATAATGTTATATAGAATGAAAGCCATCTCGAGCAACCCTAGATAGGGACCAATGAAGCATTGTATTCCTAGTGAGAAACCATATAATATTTATACAAGAAATTTAACTTCTTGAGAATGATATGGAAAGGTCATTCCTCTCTTTTCGAGGTATGCATGGAAAATGAATGGTACAAGAGGACAATCAAATGGCTTAGACACCCTCGTAAACCCTATTGACGATTATTTTTTTCTCAAAATTGGGGGATTTGACACACTCTTGAACCTATCGACAACTATTTTTCTCAAAATTGGGGAATTTGTAGTGGGACGCTATTCTTGGAGGTGTTGAATTTGTTATCAATCTTTTTGTGGTGGAAACTTTGATCAATCTTATACCACTTAGAAGCTTCACCTTGAAGTCGTAAACTGATTTTTATCTTGTGTTAGATTGGAAATGGGCTTGCTAAGTGTAACCACACATGGGTAGGTCATTGTGCATTCATTCCTTTGAGATCTCCACTAATGTCAAAAGGATCATGTACACCTTCAATTATTACAATTCAAAGGGGTTACAAGTTGGTGATAGTGTAATCACGCATACTACTTCCTATTATTGTAGATATTTTATGCCCTACAAGCAATACGATAATTCATTGGTATAATTGAACATGCATGGAATAAATGTGAGGAGATATTTAGAAAAATAAAGATAGTGAGCACATCCGATATAGAAAGTGCTGGCCAAATTAAAGTATCTAAAATGCCAAGTGTTGGTCAAATTGAAGGTTGGCCCTCCATGAAGGCATTCCCCTTGCCTTGCCTCCGTCAACTTTACATTTATTTTATACAAAAAAAGTTGGGTACTAGTTGGTGCTAACTACTAACTTGGACTTAACCAACTCGAACTACCACAATCAATTCATGACTATAACCAGTTCACAACTCATCCAAAGATTAAATACATGTTTTCTCAAACAATAAATTATCTCTAAAAACATAGTGGGCTTAATGAATTAACCTCGACTCAATGCCAACTAATTGTTACAACTAACTTAAGGAATGACTCACACCTTAGCTCTCTTAAATAAAAGATGGACTCATAATTTACAATTTACATACAACACTATGCCCCACTCTTACAATAATAGTCAATTCAAACTAAGCGAGCATGTACACTTGCTTTATGACTTTAGTGAATATTCAAATAATGTTTTCAAGACTTTATTTAAATAATAACATTGTTTCCCACTAAACTTGACCACTCAAGACTTTAAAATACACATTTTGCTTAATGAACTTCATGTGACATCCCATTTATTCACCCTTTGCCATGGCTTGATGAAGCAACTTCTAAGATATTTATTTTATTTTATTTTATATTTATTCAAATATGAGTTGTCAAAGTTGGCGATGAAAGATATCGATTATCTTATAAGCATGAGATGTAAAGAAATCAAATAAGACATTGGGGTGGATAAATAATGCAAAAATGGTAGGAGTCAAAACATGTCAGTGTTTTTGGCTAGTAACTTTAAATAGGCTCATGGAAGAGGGGAGTGTCGATTATAACTTGGTTCAATACTTATTGAGTTTCAATATCAAATTGGTTTTTCATGGCCAACTTGAATGTATGTGGCAAAGTGTCAGTTTGTTTAATTGCTCCCAGGTGCTCTATAGAAGCACATTCACTCGGCTTATGGAAGAGGAGAGTGTCAAATTATAACTTGGCTCGAATATCCTAGAATTTCATGCCAAATTGGTTTTCCATGGCCAACTTGAATGTAGGTGCCAAGTGTCGCAAGTGTGTTCAATCGCCTCTAGGTGCTTTGTAGAAGCACATTCACTCAACAAAAATCTATGGCCACTTTTGTAAGTTTCCATCCCAAAATATTTATGTTGCCAGGATACGGCTACGAGTTGGTTTGAGTATGGGTTCGATACGTGGATACGTCAATTTTAAAAACACTTGGGTACGATACATCTTGGATACGTCCGTACATATATATATATATAAATATATATATATATATATATATATATTTATATATACTCATTTTACTCATTTTTAGTCCATAAAAACTGAAATAGTAATACAAAACTTGAATCAATGTTCAAAACATTCAATATACTTGAGACTTCACATTTTCATTGATCATGTGGCTGCCATATATATGACATACGAATATCATGTCAACATGAATACAAACAAAACTTGAAAAATATATAGGATCAATGTTCAAATTTTCAAAACATACAATATACTTAAGATTTTACATTTCATTGATCATGTTTAGGGTTTAATATTTTATTCATTTAAATGTTAGGGTTCGTTTTTTTGCATGGACTAAGTCAAAAAAGAAAAAAAAGTGTTTTAATACCTTAAAAGGTGTATTTAAGCTTGGATTCTCTCGGGTACCTCCGGGTTCTTCGGGAGTACTTCCAGTTCTTCCGGGTATGTCACGGGTATGTTTGGACATACCGTCACATACCCGAACATATCCATCATGTATCCGTACCGCACCTTGACGTATCCGCACCGGATACATATCAAGCGAGGTTCGGGGCTAGGGGACGTATCCGGGAACGTAGCAAAATATCCATGTGCATTAAAATATAACTGATTATATTTATCATTATCATCGTGGGATTTAGCACTGTCTTCATTTTCTGGTATCTCCATTTTCCTCTTGCCTAGTGGTGCCTTAAGCATAGTTTGTAAGGACAATATAGTGTATAATATCTCTCCAATCTCGATGGCAATCATTTCTTATTTATTTTCCTAGCAAGGGTTGATGTGGAAAGATAACTAGCTATTTTGCTTCATTGTGCATTCCCTTGAGATCACTAGTGTCGAAGGGGTCTCATACACCTTCAATTATTACAATGTAGAGGGGTTACAAGTTTGTGATAGTGAAATCACGCACACTGCTTCCCGTTATTGTAGATATTGCATGCACTGCAACCCTCATATGCATGACACCACTAATTCGATAATTCATTGGTATAATTGAACATGCATGGAATAAATGTGTAGAAAATAAACAATGTGAGGAGATATTTAGGAAAATAAAGATATTGAGCACATGTGATAGACCAAGTGTTGGTCAAATTGAAGTATGTGATATACAAATTGTTGGTCGAATTGAAGGTTGGTCCTCCATCAAGGCACTCCCCTTGTCCTATCCCCATTAACTTTATATTTGTTTTATGCATAATTTTTTTAGCTACTAATTGGAACTAACTACTAACTAGCTTGAACTCTACAAACTGGAACTACCACAATCAGTTCATGACTATAACAAGCTCATGCCTCATCCAAAGATTGCATACATGTTTTCCCAAATAATAAATTACTTATCCCTAAAAATGTAGTGGGATTAATGAGTTAATCTCGATTCAATGCTAACTAATTATTACAACTAACTTGAGGAATAATTCACACTTTAGCTCTCCTAAATAAAAGATAGATTTATAAATTTATAGTTCACAATTTAAATACTCATTGACAACTCAAACACCTTCAAATATCGACATACAACACTGTGCCCCACTCATACAATAATAGACAATTTAAACTAAGCGAGCATGCACAGTTGCTTTAGGACTTTAATGAAATATTTACAAAAGGTTTTCAAGACTTTATTTAAATAATAATATTATTTCCCACTAAACTAGACTACCCCAGACTTTAAAATACACATTTTGTTTGACGAACTTCATATGACATACCATTCATTCACCCCTTGCCATGGTTTGAAGAAGCGACTTCCAAGATTTTATTTCTGATATTTATACAAATATGAGGTGTCAAAGTTGGTGATAAAAGATACGCAATAGTCTTATAAGCATGATCCATGTAAATGGATCAAATAAGATGCTGGGGTGGAAAAAGAATCCGAAAATGGCAGGGACCAAAACATGACCATTTTTAGGCATGTGTTTCCTAAACCATAAAAGGGAGACACATGTATATGTGCTGTATTTCAAAACACATCCGTGCACATTTCACAGGCTTACTAAAGCTTAATTACCACATGTGATGCTATAACAGAAATTAATTGGTTGTTTATATATTTATATAAAAGCATAACAGTAAGTCTAGACCAGGCGATTTGTCTTTCTTGGTTTATACTGAGTGGCAGAGGTTTATAAATTTTACTATAATCCATGTCCACTTTTGATTCTTTAAAATGTTTTTCCATCAAAAACATGTGTTATCCATTTCTAATTATAACCTCATAGAACTTCATGAAGAAATGATACATAGTTAAAGGGTCCAACTTGCTCCATTTCATTTTATTCAAAGTTATTTGCTGTACTCTTAAGATCTAAAATTTTATGCCTTCACAGGTACTTGGATCCACAATACTTCTTGAGGCGTCAACTGACACCATCAAGTGACGTGTACAGCTTTGGAGTAGTTTTACTTGTTTTAATTTCAGGACAAAAAGCCATAGATCATACTCGCCTGGATGAATTCAATCTTGTAGAATGGGTACTAGCAATGTCCTTAACTCACAAGTCAAAAGCCACTATGATCTAATTGGTACCCCATTGAAGATAAAAGAATACAGTCTACTACTTTAAAAGAATACAGTCTATTACTTCATAAATTAATTATTTGGTTTAACGAGTTCTTTACTATAGTCAGTACCATGTTTACTGTTCTTTAAGCCAATTTCATAAATCCTATTGCATGTCAGGTGAGTATCAAATTTCTGGAGGGTGACATTGAGTCAATTGTAGATCCAAATCTCGAGGATCACAACATTGAGGAGGTGAGAACTGTGATAGAGTTGGCTCTCAAGTGTTCTGCATTTGAGAGGTGTGGACGACCATCCATCAAAGTAAGTGGTGGCAGAATCAGGTTTGTTTTTTTATTTTTTTGAAGTAAATTGCATGGCAATGTATAACTTCAATTTGCATGCTGTATCCAGGAAGTGTTATCTGTGCTGGAGCCTTTGCTAAAGAAAAAGGTTGCTCCACCAATTATCGGTTCCCCTGTTTTTGATGACAGCAGCGACTCTACAAAAAGCTTTTCTGCACCAATTCAACATTCTCAGAGTGGTAAACTCCAAAAAAACAACATACCCCAACCATTCATAAAAGCTCATCTACAAACACGTTTTTTGTTGTCTAGCTAAGATCAACTACTAATTTCTAAGTTAAACTAGGAACCATGGACCATATGTCATAAATTTGTACTCCCTAGAACCTTTTCTGGCATTCACCCATCCCATGAGCTTCCATATGCAACATTTTTTTTGTTATTGTTGTTCCTTGCTATCTGACTACAATGTCATGAGCTTTGTTTTTTAGGGCAATTTTTGGTGTCAAATATAAATCAAAATTCCGTGATACTGAATTTGTTCTGTTGAGTACACCCATACAATCAGTGTTGGGTTGATCAAGTCAGTTCCCGAGCATTCTGAAAGAAATTGATAGATAGGTATTAATTGACATGGAGAACATCCCATGTATGATTAACTTTTATAGCTGAAAAATACAAAAACGATTATTATTGTTCAAGTGTTCAATCTTTACGAAGGATATTTTCATTAAGAAACTCTCATTCCATCAAAATTTTGCAATCATTTATGTACAAAAACTGTATCATAAAATCTCCATCTTATTAGAAACCTTGAATGAGTCACTACATTCTTTTAACAAGCGCCATCCATGAAGTGCTCAATAATGTGTCCAATGACAACAAGTATCAAAGTCCTATCCACAACTGCCATTTTTTGTTGTTGCAAACAGCCTGTGCCTGTATTCCTCATTCTTTCTTTTGCATGAATTCTAGTGGCAACCTTTGTTTGATGCTAAACATATTTCATTTTAGAATATAAATATTTTGGGATTTCACTGTGTAAGTCATCTCAAAATGACCTCCATGAGTACTCATTACCTAACGGCGTTTGTCCTCGTGTATTTCTTATAATAATCACAAGGCAAGGGGACTCACTCAGCACACAAACACCGTAAGTATTTGTGAGTATGAGGGACAAACGGTTAATATAATCCACCATTTTTCTTTGTGAAACATAGACAAGCATATACAAATTAGTTTAGAATTCCTTTTTTGGGTTCAAATATCATGCATAATGTTTGTTTCTTTGGTTTTTTAAATTTCTAGGACATTCAAACATTTAATCATGTATATTGGTGGCATGTTTATCCTTGTAAAATGTAGATGGATATTCATTGTGCTTTTTGGACACAACCTTACAGAAACAATATCCTTAGTAGTGTGTTTCTCTTACCATACACCCAAAATGATTGGGAAGGGAGAGATGTTTAACTTTCTAAGCATCCCTTTTATTTTTGAAAGCTGCACTGCCACCCCGTGCTAGTATTTTCTTCAACAGGTCGAGAAGAAACTTTCCTATTGGACCACTAAGTTCTTGTCCTTGGAGGCAAAGTTTCAAGTTTGCAGAAAAAATTGTGCTTCTGCTCATGTTTACTATTCCCCCATTAGGCTTCATCTAAAGAAGCTTATGATAGGCTTGCCAAATCTCCTCCAAGGATTTTGTGGACAAATGCTCAGTAGATCGCAGGGTTCCATAGATTTTCTTGGGACATTTGTTGCCTTTCTCAAGACAAAGGAAGAATGGGCATAAGCGATGTCCAAACGCTGAGTATTGCCTTAATGTGCTAAGTTGGTTACTCAGGGTACCGATGGCCCAAAGACTTGAAAAAATCTTCTTAGTCTTTGTATTTTTGGAAGCTTTCCCTAAGGTAAGGAGGTTTTGAATAGGATAGAGTTTCATAGTTTGCTCGTCACTAATGTCCATGTTGAAATTGAAGGTACTTTTGTTGCTCATAGCATTTGGAAAGCCTTCACCTTTGTCAAACTACTTTTCAAATGGGTTGTTGATGGTTTGAAATGGCCTCTCTTTCGAATAGCTTGTGATGCTCTCCTGTCATTATTAGTAGCAACTTGTTAGTGGGAACTCTTGAAGCAAAGCTCGTAGGCTCTTGAAAATGGTTGTGATTTTGTTTCTCTTGAAGATTAGCCACGTCCCATTCTACAAATAGGGATTCAAGCTTCTTCCGAGACTTGCCTGTCATCATTCACATTCAAGAGCTCATGCCAGATGTTATGTTACACAAGCTAAGTCTGTAACTACTAATTGCCTAGTGGAAGGATTAGTGCTAGAAACTTAATACACCTTTAAGAAAATATTCTCGTAGTTGTATAGAATTCTTAACCCTTTTTCCTATGTTCTAAACAACTAGGTTAATAGATGGTGGGATATGAACTTTGCACTTGGGGCTTGGATTTTTCCTCTCAACTAAATTTGAAAGGCAAAACTTGAGCCAATGATGGCATGCTTTCTATGATGTTTAACTTATCGAGGCTACCCTAGCAATAACGTTTGTAGCATATGGGAAATTCTTACCTTAAATGTCTAGCTTATGGCAGACCAAAGACCAAGGATCTTTTTTTGGATGTGCCCTCATGCCCAATGTGCTTGGAAATGGCTTCATCACAAGCCCATCACTCAAAGGATTGCTTTGTTAATGGATTTTGCATGGTGGCCGTGATATATTTCTTTCATTTGGATTTTTTCTAGAGCTACCATTCTCTTTCAATTCTAGAAATCTAGTAACCATGCAATTATTAATAGTGAGCTTATGTCTCAACATTCTCTCTTAATAAAAATATTTCATGTGCTCACCTATGTGCTTTTATTGATCCGAATAGCGCAAGAAGTTGACCACGAGTTTCAATGTTAACATGATCTTAACCATTGGGGAGCGCATCGTGCACCATGAGCCGAGTAAAACCCGATATATTGTTGCAAGGTTCTTCGACGCCTCAATGGCAATGGAATCACACTAAATGACTGCCTATATATTGTCGCCTTCTCGTCTCCTCCCACTCAACGAGGTGGTGTTGGAGTCCACCCGCTCCTTGTGGTAAATTGTTTGCTATTGTTGTGCCCTCTCAACGGGCTTCTCTAGTCCCAAAGTTGGCATGAACCGGAGTTTTGGCTACTCCATTGAAAGGAGAGTTTTATTTCTGAGGCTCTTAATCCTCCATTTTTGGGACCGACTATTCGAGGGATGATTTACTTCATGTTGATGTTGTTGCATGTGTTTGACTTTGCTCTAGTAGTTTGTTGTCGATTCCATGTATTGGTTTTGACACTTTTTTTTTGTTACTTTTGCTTGATGCATTGTGAATACCTACAAGCTATCATGTTATTGTAAATCATCGTTATCTCTATTTTTTATTAATTGATATGCACATGACTTTCTAGTAACAATCTATTCATAAATATAATAATAGGAAATTTGCATATAAACATGTCACTTAACCAAATTCTAAGAAAAGTGCACATAAGTCCTGCTAAAGCTCCACTACTACATTATGCAATAGAAATTGCATTAAAACTATGTTAAAATACTCAGAAAAATCCAAAAGACACATATACTTTGTGCCACATTAATTTTAAATTTAGTTTTTGGAGACCTGCTAAATTTTGTCATCAATTACATTAGAGATAAGATTTATTAACACACACATACATACATATTGAACTACATATTATTGTAGTTGTTTCCATTGTCATTTGTAGGCAACAATGCTCACAATTTCTATAGCTCACCAATTATTTTCATTTACTATAATATTTATATGAAATGTAGTTAGAAGATTGAAGATGAATGCTCATAATCAATTATTTGCAATGAAACATTAAGTGTGTAACAATAATTAAAAAATTCAACTAGAATTTGCAATGAAATAGTACATACAAACCGAATGCAAAACAATCAAAATAACACTTCAAAGGCTAGTGCACAATAGTGAAATAAACCTTATAAATTATTAACATTATTACACATCAACATCAATAAGGATTTTTGGGTGACAATTGACATCATCAAGCGGTATTAATTTACAAAATCCATCAAAAGCCTTTATTTAAGGTTTTAGCTATCATGTGATGCAAGAGCATCGAACACACAAGAAATCCCACACCATCCAAAAATAATTAGGATTAGGTGGAGTAGAAATCATAACTTTTGGTGCCTACATCGTCTTGAGAGTCATGTAATGTTGATTGCAATGGCTAACACCTTGCAAAATCTTGTAATTTCAATTCATTTACTCTCTCAAATTGAGGTATCGGTGTTTGAAGAGTTCTAGAAGCCTTAACGATCCATTTGTAGGAAAACCTCTTGGATATATCTTTGTGCATTTGTGATGACCATTTTAGAGAAGCTCTACAAACTTGGGTACACTTTGTCATCCTTACGAGAAATGGGTTATTAAGGTCTTGCAAAATTATGCAAGGTTTGATACAACGAGTTCCTAGAAGCCTTACGACACTCCATTTGTAGGAAAAGCTCTTGGTTATATCATTGTGCATGCGTGATGTCCATATCAAATAAGTGTGTACTTGGGTGCAATTTGTCATCCTTAGTGCAATGAGTTATTTTGGTCTTGCAAACTTCCCCGATGTTCGATGGAATTTTATGTTACTTCATATTCATCGCTCGCGTAGCTAAGATGTTTACAATTACATGAAACACATCATTTGAGGCCGAGAAGTAATGCCCCGTCTGTAATTGAAGATTAGGTGAAGATTTGTGAAGGGAGTTGCCACATCTTAGTTGAGGTGTTTTCTTGCGAGATTCTCCCGAGGGAGTGTACTAATAAAAAGGATGATACCTTTTGAAGGATGTTAGCTAGAGTCAAATTAGTTGGGTTGATTAATGACAATAGAGTGTTAAGTTAGCAAGGATTACAAACTAGCTTGCAACAAGAATTTGATGGTCTTTCTTCCGAAGGGTTGAGAGTAGCTCGCAAGAAGTAACTTGATAGGGAGGTGTGCACTATTGTGTGATAGTAAGTAGGTGTGGAGTCTCGCTCCATTGAGGACAATTATTGTAATATCTAGGTAGTTGACTTTGTAATAGGGAATTATGTTTACAATCATTGTAATTTTTGTTTGGGGAGAAATAAAGAGAAGTTTGTGATATCTATGTTTGATATCCATTGTTCATGAGAAGCTCTAGGCTTCCTCATATAAGGCATTTGATAACTTGACCCTTTAACCATGGCTGCACCATTTGGTATCGTAGTATGTTGTATCCTACGAGTGTGTTCGAAGTTTTGTTCTCCATATTTTTGAGTGTGGATAGAATGTAGTCAAGCATCTTCCAACAAGGAAAGTGTTGTGTAAAAGTTGTCCTTGTTGAGAAGAATAGAAAATGAGACATGGAGCAATTTTTCTTGGGAGAGGAGGTAGACCACCGAGAGTCACAAACTTAAGAGAGATGTTACGATGAATCCTAGCTCTTTTGGAGGCTATGGAGACTACACAATGTCGTGGAGTTGGCATGTGTGAGTGATGACAAAATTGAAGAAACCACTAGGCTTCGAGTGGAAGAATTAATAGATGGACTTGAAGAGTCATAAATCATTTCCAAAGTGGGAGGCAAGTCTAGATAGGACACTCTAGTTCCTTAAAGAGTTTATGTCCAAAAGAACTTATTGACTAGATAATTAAGTTGGAGAATTGTTTTGAGTATTTACAAGTGGAGTAGAAGAAAGTGAAGTTTGTTGGCGTGGACTAAAAATGACATTACACCATGGTAGGATCACAATCATAGTGAAAGCATGAGGAGGAGAAAGATATAATCGAATCATGGGATTAGATGATTGCAAAGTTGAAAGACAAGTTTGAAGCATTGGACTTACATACAAGTATGTTCAAGAAGTTGCAGATCTTGCAAAAAAATGAGATGAGTGTAAAAGATTACATCGTAGGAGTTTTGCTAACTTGTGTTTTGAGCGGAGTCATGTTGAAGATGACAAAAAAATGTGTCCAAATATGTAAATGGACTACGAATCGCCTTTTGAGATGGGTCGGGAATGATTAAAATGTGTTCCATAGAGGAAGCATATCAATATGCATTGAAGGCGATTAGAAGTTATTTGAAAGGAAACAAAACATCGCTAAATGAAATGAAAAATTTTCATAAGAAAGAGGACAAAAAAATAGTGGGAGAGGACGACATACCCACGAAGGAGAATCAATTACTTCTTAGAGTTGGAATATTGCGTGCAAGGGCAAAATGTATCCTTCTATAGGAAAAGGGTACACATGACGAGGAAGAGGTAGAGGATTTATGGGTATGTTCTACAAATGTGAAGAAAGAAGCATGTAGCATTTGAGTTCCCACATGATCAACAAAAAGAGCAATATGAGATATGAAGTTGGCAATCACATTGCACAAGGTGATGAAGACAACATGGCATCACCGATCACATGAAAGAACCAAATTTAGGAGAATCTCCCATGATGAAGTTGGTGTTATAGAAGCATACGAAGGAAGAGAATGAGCCACCACATAGGAATTGTATTTTTAGAACCATTTTCAAGACAAATGGGTAAGTGTTGTAAGGTCATTATTGATAGTGGAAGCATTGCTAACCTTGTGTCCAATGAGATGGTAGAAAAGCTTGTCTAGATGAGGATTTCACATCCGAGTGCATATAAGGTGTTGTGGTTGTTGAGGGACATCCAATTCTTTATAATGAACAATGATGGGTCACTTTTCATATTGGGTCATACAAATATGAAGGTTTGTCTCGATTTACAACCCATAGATGTATACCATGCATTGTTAGGAAGACCTTGACATTATTATACGAGTCATTTGCATGATGGGAGAATGTATACATACACCCTTGTGAAGGATGGTATGAAATATATGTTGAGCTCTTCGAGGGGTGAGGTGGATGAAGTGGAAAAAGTCTTAAGATATTGTTGGTTTCATGGAAGTAGTCCCTGAAGGAAATAAAGGAGAAAACATATTTTTCTTTCGTTCCCAAACAATTGCAAGTTGGGATCACGGGAAAAAATTGATTGGCATGAAGAGGTGAAGGATTTTCTAGGTGAGTATAATGAGACCATTTCCAATGATATGCTAGATAGTTTACCACTGTGAAGAGTGACATCCATCATATGGATATGATTCCCAGTGTGAGCATGCCAAACAAGGCAACTTATGGAATGACGCCTCTAGAGAACAAGGAAGTCAAGATACATGTCCAAGAGTTACTGGAAAGTAGTCTAATTAGTGAGGCTCATAGATGCCCCTATGCAATACCTGTGGTGCAAGTAATTAACAAGGATGGAGAGTGGAGGATATGCATTGATTTTAGAGCCATCAATGAGATAAATATCAAGCACAAATTTACATCACCTACAAAGGACAAATTGATGGATTGTTTGAGTGGAGTTAATTACTTCATGAAGATTGATATGGAGAGTGGTTAGCACCATATTTCTATCGGGAAGGGGATGAACGAACTCCCATGTTTAAGATGAAGGGTGGTGTGCGAGGGTTAGTTATGCCATTTGATTTGACAAATGCACCGAGCGGAGTTCATGAGACTTATGAATGATGTATTGAAGTCATTCATTGGGAACATTGTTATTTTATACTTTGCATGACATTATGATATTTAGTAGAACAAAGGAGGAGAACTTGATAAATTTGAGGACAAGTGTTGTAGCAATTGCAAAAAAGTTGTTGATCAACTTGAAGAAGTGTAGCTTTGATAGAGGAGGAGCTAAGATACTTGTGCTTTTGTGATTTTCGAAGATGGGTTGCATATAGATCTAAAGAAGGTGAGAGTTATCCTAAAATGACCTACACCTAAAAGCATGTTTGAAGCCCAAATCTTTTATGGATTGAAGAGTTTCTATAGAAAATTCATATGAGATTTCAATAATATATGCGCACCAATCGCATAGACAATGTGAGGTGTCAAAAAAATACTCGCCTAGACAACAAAAACATATCATAACTTTTAGAGTTTTAAAAAGAAGGCGAATGTACAAAGCGTGTTGGCATTGACAAATTTCAACAAGGTGTTTTAGGTTGATTGTGATGCAAGTGGAGTTGGGATTGGAGCCATGTTGAGTTAGGAAGGTAAGCTTACCTCTTGATTTAGTGAAAAAACTCGAATGAGTGAAACATAGATTTTTACTTTTTGATAAGGCATTTTATGCCATCATGCAAGCTCTTATGAAGGTTCCCAAGAATTTGTGTCACACACAACCCACTGACCCTATAATTCATCAACAATAAGATAAATTTGAACTAGATACATGAAGTGGGTGGGTGGATTTTTTTGCATAGTTATTCATTTGTATTGAATCATAGAAGTGACATGTTGAACATGGTTGCATATACATTTAGCAGAAGATGTCTCATATTAAATAGGATTTATGCGGAACCAGTGGGATTTGATTCCCTAAAGGAGCTATATGAGACAAATGAGGATTTCAAAGATGAATGGCTAACATGCTCAAGACCTACGAGTGTGGACGGAACACCCTTACTAGATTATTTCAAGGAAGAAGGATTGACGTTTAAGGGAAAACAATTATGCATTCTCAAGGATCCTTGTTGGGAAAATTTGATTAAGGAAAGTGCGACTTGGTTGGTGCTCAACAAAAATTTGCGGTAGTAACCCTTGAAGTTTCAACTCATTTGGCTGCCATATTTTCTAATTTACTTGTGAAGACTATCATCTTGCCAACGTTATCATAATTTGTAAGGAAATTGGTTTTAATATTGGTATTGGTTGCATTCCGTTTATGATGAAACCATCTTCATTCACAAGTAGGCATGGAATTTGATGGTCTGTGGACCATATTTCCATATTTTAACCGTAATTTACAATTTAATAAAATTTTAAACCGTAAATTTAGACCAATTATTTTTATGCAAGTTGTAAATTTGAAGGTGTATATTTTTTACAAACTGTAAAAAATGTTAGTAGTCATACATTATATGAGGTAGAAAAATCTAATATATTAAAAATAAATATTTAGAAATATAATATATGATTTTGAATATGATTTTTTGTTCAAAAATAAATTTAGAAACAACTGATTTATCTTCAATTATAGTTTCTAAATTCAAAAATATGTTTTATTCTTTTTTGTTAAGTGAAACTACAAGATATTCTATACTTGATTTTTCAAACCATTTAGTAATTTACTATTCTAATTCTAGTTTACTTAAATTTAGAATGATTATCTCTATACAATCTTTAAATGCTAGACTAATTTTCATTTATTTTAACTTCGAGTAGTTTGAAACTAGGAAGATCAATCTAGCCCTAGAAGATCAATCCAACCCAACTATGATGTTTATTTATTGCATTATTTGGTGTTTTTTTATATACCATAAATTTGATAAATTTATGTTATTTGGAGACTTGATTTTTTATCATCTTAAATGCACACAATTAATAGCTCTGACATTATACATAGAGTACTAATAAATTTGTATTTCAAAACATAATTTTAATTAAAGTGAATGGCTGTAATTTTCTCCTCACACCTAAACCCAATGTGCAACCATGTATGATAACACCGTACACGTTTATTCCAATCGACATTGCATTCCATTTTCTTTTTCCAATCATGATTTTACACAAAATGTAATCGATTTTATAAATAATAACATTAAAATATTGGCATGAATATTCCATTACAATTTATATATAGTGTTGATGCCCTCCAACTTTAATTACTTAACAAGAATTGGATTGAGTGATTTTTGTTTTTGCCTTGCAAAAATCTGGTCATTGAATTAACCTAGAGAGATATTTCTCTTCTCAATATCTAGGAGAAAATAATATATTTTAAGCTATAATTTTTTTGACAATCTTAAATATTATGCAAAACATAAATTGAAAGGCTTATACATAACCAAACCATCACATATTTTCCTTTTAATAGGCATGGGTGACCGTCAAATTCGTGCTTGTTCACAAGGACTCACTCAAGATCCTCATTTATCCATCACTGGTATGTATGCTTTGTTAACTCTTCGTGATTGTCACCATTCAACTGTCACATGAGTTGAATCGAATAATATCTGTCATGTTCATCCTCATATGCAATGAAAAATATCTGTCACTTGCATTATCTTTCGACTAACAGCGTGTGAAGAGGTGATTGGGAATAGAGATTGTTGGATAATATATTGTTGTTTTAAATTTCTGGCCATCACTATGTTGGGTAGTCCAAATGTCACGTTGATGAGAATACGTGGCAAAAATATATAAAGTATTTGGTGGTATCGATTTGATGCATCTCGTCTATATTTTATTAATAATATTTGAAGTTAATCGATCTAATGTATACCATCTATATTTTATTAATAATAATTTAAGCTAAATCCAATTTGTTCCAACCTTACAATGTGTTGCAATTTATTCTTAATATACTATGTTTATCTATTTTGAAGATTTTTGTATTTTCATTGTCTCCGACAAATTTTTATTGTTGTTTAATGATTATAATATTAAAACGCACAATAATGTAACCGAAGTAATCCCAATAAGTTACATCATCATTAAATTAAAAATATATGTTGGTGGCTATTTAGACATATTTATTATTTAACAAACATTGCACTAACAATCTCACTTGGCTTCACCTATTAAATCCCATTTGAATCCAATTGATTTGTGCGAGCCTCGTCTTATGCGTGTGGTATACCTATGTGGAACAAAAGTTTGGTGTTCGGGATCTTACCACCAGCGACGTATGCAATAACTTAACATCTACAAAATCCACCTTCCAATAAGCTTTGATGGTTTCTTGTGCCCTTCTCTAAACTCCTATTTTGTTGTAGATGGGAGGATGTCGGTGGAGTCCGAAAATCTCTAAATGACATCACACACATGCCCTCCAAATTTTTTTGCTTACCATTTTGTTTTGGTTTACCTTTCATGCTCACGTTCTTAAAACACAATAATGTGATTGCAACAATCCTTTGAAGTTGAACAACCGAGTGATTTTGGCAAAGATATTTTATCGACACAAGCAAGAAGTGCTTAGTTTTCGAGGAACAACGAACTAAGAAGTCTAATAGATAGATTTTCATCAATGATTTTGTCGTGGTTAGAGAAATCAAGGTGATAATGTGTAGATTATAAAGGAGGAATGCATAGAGTGAAGATATCAAAACCATAGTGAAGGAGGAATGCATAGAGTGAAGATATCAAAACCATAGTGAAGGTAGAATTCATTAGAGAAACCAACCATGTACTATTTGATAAACAAAATTATGCCTCATCTATGATAAATGCACCATCTCCATGCGGGATATCAATGTGGTAAAATGAATATTTTTGTTTTTGTAGTCACAAAATTTTGCACTTTCTATTTACATCAACCCTTTAAGTATGTCATTATGTGCATGATTCATACATGAGAAAACTAGAAATTAACAAAATATGTTTTGCTTTTATGTTGTTTTATCATTTTACACACTCTTCTTATTTACTTTTCTCGGAATGATCACTTTAATCTTGGACATTAGACATCACATAACGTAGTTTAATGTTTACCGTTATATCCTTCGAGCATCCCGAACAATACCGTCAATTAGGGACAGAGCAACCAGTGCTATTGTCCCCTTTGGGTGCTTCTAGCCTTTTCCTCCTTTTCCCAAATTTCAAATGCTTCATTATTTGGTACCTTTTCTAAAAAAATCTTATGACTTTGGGTCGATTTTTCTTGTTGTTGATGAAAAAATTCAAACAAGGGAATCATATATACATGACTTACTTACCATTATTAAGGACTGGACAATTCGGGGCTAATACTTACAATTTAATACTTGGGAAAAGAGAAACATTCAGAGAATGCATTTGGGCTGCATTAATCCTTTGCACAGGAAGAGATATTTCTAAATTCCATATCACACATTCATGTTGGGGGAAAAATTAGTTGTACCTCACTCTCGTGGTGTGAATGACACAAGGGAAATCTAGTTTCACGGGACATAATCATAACCACACACACACAAGAACTAGATAGAGTTTGAAATGTAGTGCAACGCTCAGTGACGATCACATTGGGGTGACCGTAGATGTAAGTCCAACTCAAACATATTCATTATTTATTCCATATTATGTTTTCTTGAGCTTTGTGTAGGTAACTAGGGTTTGCTTTACAGTACGGTTGCACACACAAGAACCCTATAATGAAGTAGACACGATAAATAACTAAAAGATGAAGCTAAGTTCGGACCTTAAAAGACCGAAGTAAAACTATTGTGTGGAAACTAACACTAAGTCCAGACACCAGTGCCACTGACGGTCTTGTCCTCATTTGGGTGGTCCTGTCTCGAAAAGGTTCTAGATCTCAATTTTCTAGACATAGCTCACACAATCCAAATTCAAAGCTTGTTCCGGTGATTCCAACCTAGAATCAACCCAAATCTTCTAATACAAGATAAGTCATTCTCATCTCCTATCTTGCACACTTGTACTTTACATGCTAGATGTTGTTTGTCATTTTTGTATTCATTTGATCTCAGTCCTTTGATAAAGATTTAAATTTCTTCAAATTATTGGTGAACCCCGACCGTGATTATGCATCAGTTCCCTTTCCTTTCTTCTTCCTCTTTTTTCCCTACTTGTGTCTATTCTCAAGAGGCCATCCAGTGAGTATATTCTTTTCATTACTCACCACCCACCTTGCTTCACAACCACTCCTGCAGATCACGCTCATCGATGTCGTCACCACTCGTCACAATAAGCAACCTTTGTAGGTTCATACTTTTGTTCCTCCTCTTAGTGTACCGCTTTCTCACCTTGTTGCCTTATCAAAAGATTACGATATCATTGAGAAATTAAAGAATAACCGAGATAAGATATCTCTCTTTGATTTATTGCATAAGGCCCCGATTTTCATTATCTTGTAGAGGCCACCTTGCGATATGAGCACTTTATCTTGCTGATCCTAAATCCTTCAAATATTGTCCATGGATGTGGCGAATTCCATGGTTATACCTCCACCCTAGCCAATCCCCTCACATTGTCTTGATACATATGATATCGGTGATCCTATTATTCTAGCCCATATCTCATCATCTCTCACCAATCCTTCCATTCGGACTAATATTATTGATCTCATCTCTCCTGTTATTTCCTCCCCTTCACCTTCCGTATCTATCCCCATCCGCATCTATCCCCAATCTCTTTGAACATTCATGTACAAAACCATAATGTTGAGAGTGATGATTCGATGATGATGTTGTTGATACTATTGAGCTTACTAATGACACTCTTTGTGCTTTGGATTTTACCCCATGGAATTTGATGAGTCCATATTTTGTAGTCATTATATTGCTACGGGTCTTGATGAATATAATTTTAAATCTACCGCTCCACCAACTACTATTATTGCTGCTCTGGTTCCTTACCATAATATTGTGCACACTCTTGAGCCCATTCCACCTCCTCCACTTGTTGACCATGTTTCTATTTCTATTCTTGGTTCTTTGTCTATGTCATTTCCTTATTTTGATTGATTCAGTTACACATTATTTATCAATCAAGTATATTGGCAACATGTACCTTATGATCCCAATTTCTCTACAAATGTATGTACTTATGAGGCTTTAACTCACTTGGGCCTCACTCCTACCAATATCATCCCTTTTTTGAACCACATCATGAATATCAAGGCTATATCTTCCTCCTAGAATCTTATGGTAAATAGGTATTTTACATGTAGTTTAGGTCACACTTGATCGCCGGTCTTTTCCGCTTACACTTGGGCAATCTTGGCTAGATTACATTGGTGGTAATATTGACATACACAACACTATTCTCACTTATCTGGTGGCCTCCAAAATAATTACCATATGTAATGATTTATTCTCTAATTACAATCCTAATTTATCACGATGGAATATACATAAGCACTCTGATACACCTTTTATTGATGAAGAATATGCCATGGGCATGTGTGACCTACGTCTTATGGGATTCTTCAAAGACAAGCCAATTTTTTTCATACTATGCATCGATCCAAATCCCTTTGGATATCTTTCGATTTAGATGATTCTCTTGATGACATCACTTAGATCACCATGACATTCACACTTTAGGGGACATATTCTTCCCCCTTTGCTACTCGATGACACAGTCTTGTTCTATGTTTAAACACAAATGTTGAGGGTGCATTTACTTACATGGACATCACTTTGCACACATACACTAGGGGAAAATTTTCTCCCCTCTCCTAGCTATTCTATTTCATGTTCACATATTTACAAAAATTTCAAAAATACTAGCTTAGATCTTGATTGGATGTATCCTTGCTTGCTCATTCTATTCTATGTTGCACATTACTTATCATGTTACTTGGATTCATAGTATGCTCTATAATTTTTCAATACACATGCACATTCATATGGTAATTTTTGAGGTGAATGTAGATCACTTACATGCTCTTACATGATGTATCTTTGCTTGGCACCGTACCATACCAGTTCCATTGAGGCTCCCGAGGCATCTACATTTCCCATTTCTCTATATTCATGTTCTATCATTGCAATATCTACTAATTTCATTCCCATTTCTAATTGTATACATTGTCGCATACTATAAATTATTCTAACATGCTAATAGGTGCTTCATGTGTAGCATTTGTATTGTAGGCCTACTTCTAACCATGGTTCTCTGATTTTCTTATATCTTGTCTTCTTTTCTTATGTCTTGATTGTCATTGTTTGTGGGCTATGTTCTATGTTCATTTCTTATTTTCTTGTATCACTTTAAAGGCTTTGATTATATTGCAACATCTTGAATGGTGTCTCGTGAATTCAACCAAGTACTCGTTGTGTCTTTTGTAATGTTATTGAGTGTTGTGAATTGTTTCTATTACACCATGTATACTCGTTTGAGACTAACAATTTTGGATAGTATTTTTCCCATTTGTTTCATACACCATGATTACTACCATGTGTATTCCCTATTCCCCCTATAGGAGTTCTAATTTAGATGTGCACATCATTTTCATCTTTCCTCGTTTAGCCATCTCTCACCTTGGTTCATCTCACACCCCCAAACGAGTGGGGAAATAATCGGGTGACTATTTCTCCCTCTCAACAATTCACATACCACATACAAAATAGTACAAAGAAAAATTACAGAAACAAGAGATAACAAATAGGTTCAAAATTAGAATTGGGATAAAAATTAGTCCAGACAGAGGTGCCCAACACAAACAGGAGTGGTAGGAACTAGTGTGCCACATAGGAGTTCTTGTCATGAGGGTAGAAACAACTACACAATACGAAACACCATGTTTTCAGTGACAAATTTTTCCAATTTCCGACAAAATAGGCTCGGTTAGAAGTTATTATTAGAAACAACATGAACAAATCAGTGACATGTTACACACTTTGCACAATAAAACTAATGATTTTGTATGGCTCGGTGACCGATTTCAATTGGGTTTATGAACTTCTATAGTGGAGTTTATCTGTGGGGAAGAGTTAAGGGTTGGAGGGAAAATATGACCTCTCTCCCAATACTCTTCCCCTGGCGATAGGAAAACCAAATATGAAGTTTAGCGGTAGGACACTCAAATCTAAAGTTTAGTGGTAGGACGCTCAAATATGATATTTAGTGGTAGGACGCTCAAATATGCAGCTCGGTGGAAGGACGCAAAATCCTTAGTGTTATTCTAATTGTCTACAAGGTAGCAAACATACATGAAAAATTGTATCTCTTTTTTCACGCCAAACATGTGTATTCTATCCTTGATTCACTTATTTTTCAATGCGCATTTCTATTTTGACATGTACTAAGTTAAAGTTCAATTTCATTTATCATGAGAATTGATTACACTTATTTTCTTTTGCAGGTCCAACCTTACTTTGCCAAAATGGAAAAAAATGGAATAAGGAACAATCTCAAGCACAAGACGCTCCAGAAAAGGAAATATCCAAGAAACACGTGCATACATCACCTATACCACACACACAAAGGTCACCTCGAGGATCCTAAGAGTGAGAGAGAGATTAATGATTGAATGGAAAGGTGGATTAATGTTGGTAATATTAATCCTTACGTAACTTAGGTTTATTCCTAAAATGATGCTTTGTTTCCTATGTCTCACATATATGAGTTATTTTCAAATTTAGTAACATGAAAACAATACATCCATATAATATTACTAAATTCTCTATAACAAAAAAACATGGATTCAGAAAAATCATAAAAATCTTTCAATATTACAAATCAACATGTGCTTTAAGAATCGGGAATGAATAATTTCAATTTAAACAAAATAAGTTTAGAGTAAGTTGATTGATTAAATAAAAAAGCGTAACCACTCAAACCATGCTTTATTATTAGACCCTTATGCTTTATTTCTTACATCAATCAAACTATCTTAGGGAAAATACCTTATCTAAGTAGGCGGGAACCATATATTTATATTATACTATACATATACTAGCAATCATGTGACGGATCGTATGCGATGTGGACACCGTAAGAGATCCGAGGGTTTTTTTACCATGCAGAGAATTAAGCGTTGCAAAAGGAGAGAGAAAGAGAGGTTATGGCAGAGTGTTGTAAATGAAGATAATTTTGAGGAGGATTTTCCAAACCACGTCCATGGTTGATACGTAATGATCCATGAAATTCATTAACAACACCAAATGAATCACATGTCAAGATCAACGAAACAGGGTATGTTGAGTAACAAAAATGTGCATTGCTGCTCCTGACACTGTCTATGTCATCCAGGTGAATCAGATAGTATTCCTCATCAAAATATAAATGTGATTACATATTTGGATTCATCTTGAAAACTTATACACTTCAAAAATAAATGGTAGTTGATTTCAAGATTGCATGCAGAAGTTGTGGCCTTTGGAAGGTAAGAGACTTTATGTAGTTGCAAAATTGTCGGGCAGTTTTGCAAAGCTTCAAAAACAATTTTGCTACATCTACGATGGTTCTATATTCACCATCAACAAATAAAATGGTTTCACAATTGTCGAGGCAATTTCTTATAGAAACCGGTGATTTCAATTGCCATAATCGAATAGTCACTTCAAATTTTAAGGACAATGAACCGATTTGTCTTCCAATTGTAGGCATTTCAAAGGATTGGACCTTCAAAGGGACATCTCCAAAATTTTATAAGGGTCAAGGATTGAGGAATTGGAACTGGTGACCATGGAAGCATGATCTATGGGACTATGGGAGTGAATTGGTGAATGTAAAAAGAGTAACAGAGTAATCATTGGTCTTGACTATATCTATTCTATGTTACTTGTAATTCTTCCATCGTAGCATTAGGAAGATAAAAGTTAACTGGAAGTGTGAGTTGTATGCTCTAAGAGCTCTTTGTAATAGAGAGTAGCAGAGTAGTCAGTGGTCACAACTATATCTATTTTATGTTGCTTGTAATCTTCCATCACAACATAAGGAACACAGGAGTAAACAAGGAATGTGAATTATATACTCTAGGAGCTCTTTGCATTCACATATATCATTGAAAAAGATGAGAAAGATGTGTTGCCACTTATTACTGCCTTTTCCTGCATTGGTGTTTCGAGGGAAAAACCCTCTTGTGACATGTGTCTTTGTTTCCATTCCTTTCTTACTATTCATCATTTGCAAGAAATATGTTTTTTCTCATGCACATTCTATCGTGTAAAACAAAGTAGATCAACGTTATGTGATTTTGGGAATTCTATACATATGCAATCTTGGGAGTTTACAGATTAATTGTCTTATACGTAGCCAAATGTCAGGGCCTGGTTGAATGAGTGTATCCAGGTTGGTTTAGAGATTGATAAGAATGTTATCTGAAGATGAAGTTGTCAGTCAGTTGATGAAACTCATTAAGGAAGTGAAATCCAAGATGAATCATCTGCAAGCTTGTGCTAAATTTGTGGCTTGCACTCTAATTATCCACCTCAAAGATAAGATGACCAATAAGGTAAATATCCAGGTGGCTTCGATGAAGATGTTTGTGATGGTAGAGATGGTAAATACCACTACTAGTCCCAAATTTTGGAATTTTCTCTTACATTGATAATGAGATAAAATATGAGACCTTAAGACTTCTTCCCACTTTCTTGAAGTTGATTCTATGATCGAAAAGAAGCAGCTTGAACTTTATGACTCTCTTAAATACTAAAATTCCTAAAGGAGTATCTCAAAGTATCTTGATTAGCTCTGGACAAAATGAGGAACAGTGGAAGATCATACATGTGCATTCCTTCTCCCTGATGCATATGGTGAGAGTTGAGGAAGGAGCTTGGGAAATACTCTTTTTGTTTTCATCTCCTTAAGAGATCAATTCTCTTAATAATTTATAAATATTCATGATGATTTGAACTCTTCATTGTGTTGGTTTAAGTATATCCAACCTAATTTTCTCTTTTGGCTGACCTTGAGAAAGGAAGCTCCTAGGTGTGCCCATTTAGCCCTTTTTTGAGATTATGGAATCCCTAAAATTCGAGTACATATATGCTTTGCAAGTTAGTAACTCACTGTAGATAAGCCTACTATTCATCTTGAGAGGTGGAGATAAACCCTATTCCTGTCACGAAAGTAGTATTCAAGAAAGTCACAAACAAATAAGAAATCAATAAATTAAATATTTCAATGCCAATCAAGCAGTCACAACTGTCTTGAGGGTTACCCTCATTGACAATACCAACACAACATGCTCATTAACATATTACAAAAGAAATAATTTGAAAAAATCCTTCTGATGCTAGGTTGTAGACTGATGTTAAGGGCACTGCATATATTCGTAATAAATGAATAAATAAGTAAGTTTGAGGATAATAAATATTTATTATTCAATGCTACAAAATTAGAGTTTTTAATTCTTGGTCTAGATGTAGTTCCTGAGGATGATCAACGAGGTCTGTGATGTTAGAGTTCAAATCTAATGAGTATTGTCAAACGTACATCACAAGTTATATAATGGAAAGACTATTTACTATATTGCGTAATGTGTATCATTGTATCAATGGTCATAGAAAAATGAGGTGAAATACATTCGAGCAAAATTTTTTTTGGGAAAAACCAACATATAGAATTCAAATTGAGAAAATATCCTAAAGAATGTAAAACTTCATATAGAATTATAAATTTAGGGTCCACTAACATCAAAGAGACAGTGGGTCAATGATGACACACTCTCTTGAGAAAAAATGAGGTTTTAGAACATACATCTGAAAAAAACTTAAAAGGTGATTTATTTTTCAATTTGAAGGTTTTTGCTATCATGATGAGTATTAAAAAATGTGATGTTTCATTCTACACAATATGTCATCGATATGTGCACTTCCCATTATTCATTTCAATCATTCCACTATACTACATTTCCTATTGTTAAGTATTTCGTTCTGCACAATATGTGCTTGCGAATACTTGTGGGTAGAGCTATCCATCACGTCCAACCTCAATGTCTCCTTCTTTTTCCCGTTTCCTTCATCCACTTCCCATTCTTGAACTAGAAAGTGAGTCACATTTACAAATTCTGTAGAACAATTGTAGTCCTATAAACAAGTTTGAGTTTTAGAAATCCCTGTGTCCCAAACTATATTAAAAACCATCTCTAATTTATATGATTAACAAAAACATTAAGGCATGTTAAGGAAGAAATGAATACCTCGCACCGAAATATGTTCTTCAATGCTCAAAACAAGATTTGACAACTTGTTGACATATTAACCATTATAACTCTGTTTGAAAGAAAAGAAAGTCATCTACCCTCCTCTTTAGAGATGAGGTCAATGAAATGATTATGATTTTAAAAATATGTGGAGTTAGGAGTTTTTCAAATAAATGGTGCAGTTCAGCCCATAACCAAAATCAAGGTGTTTATTTACATAGAATGAACCTCAATAGTGAAAGCAAAACCAAGAACAAAATGGAATTTTCAAATAAGAGGAGAAACAAGCAAATTGTGTTTTCATCACAATAGTAACTTACACTTGATTAAATCTCAAAAGCAAAAAAATCAGGGTTAGATGTTTAGATCTAATCTAAAATACAAGAGTTCCCTAAATAGGAGCAACATAAAGAAAAATTCTTACAAAAAGGGTTAAATTGGTATTCCATCTTCATTAAAAATATCAATACCTACACATCCAATTCTTGATGCTAAAGAAATTTCTCGTAAATATAGAATCTTTGGCTATAAACAGACGCCCAACATGTCATTGAAGCTCAAAAAAACATGTACAAGTCTATGGTAGGAGAAAATGCAAATACAAAATACTTCATGCAACCATGTACAAGTCTAGAGTAGTAAAAGAAAAACTCAAAAAGAAAACATCTCATGCACTTAAAATGGTGAGGCAAGCAACAAAGTACAAGTAATGATTGATCTTTTAAATTGGATAGTGACTTGGAGGATAACCAAATTTGTGTCCCCAAAGATCTGCAACACCTTAATCTACCTCTTTTCAAAGCAATGAGAAGGCTATGTACCCGTGTTTCATATTCTACTATGTTGTTGGAGCATGTGAACGCAATCATGACGCGAAGAATAAATTCTCATCCTTGGAAGAAATGAGAACAATGTACGTACTTGCACCATTTTTTTCTTCTGGATCCATAAAAATTATAATTTCCATAGACTAGAGTTTTCTTCATTTTTTTGAGTGCGCACGGAAGCACAATTTATTCTTCTAGGATGCAATAAATACCAATCCCAGTTTCAAAGGGCTTCAATTTGAATCAAATTTATGATGCCTTTCTTCCCACTCATCTAACACTAAATCATGTACAAGAGGGGGAATAAGATGCTCTTTTGAAATTGAAACTTGTACTTGGTCTTCTTGAATTAGGAAATTAACTTGGAGAGGGGATGGGTCTTATGATTCAACATGATAGGAAAATATTGGCTCAGCTTGTATGGTAAACTGGGTACCATACCTTATTCTTATTAACATATGTGACCAATCAAAAGATAAGTAACCACCCACTTTAGCAGTGAAAGCTCTTGATAGACATAAGGAAAACAAATGAGGTAGGTTAATGATTGATACATATTAAGTTATTATGAGGCTTAGACATGCATGGAGAGTCAACTCAAGATCCTTGATGACTCCTAGAGTGGTGAAATTTGATCCATCAAGTTGCGGGACTACTTTAGACATAGGGTTGTACTTAAAACCTAAGACATCGGTGATTTTATTTGGCATAATAGAAGCACCAACCCCGAATAAATCATACAATTGGGAAAAATGTGTTTACCAATGATTAGAGACATATAGAAGGGTGTGGTTTTAACAACCTTACTTACTTTCTTCTCCTCTCGCATGAAAAATATTGACAATAGTGTGAGGTTTTGAACAATTGGGTCTCCATGAGGAAGTGCGATAGAGCTTCATGCAACAAGTTGCGGTAATATGGAATGGCTAGGGCGTCCCACACCACATTGTGAAATTTGAGGCATAACAACATCTTTTCTTGGTTGTTCAAGTGCGGGGTGGGCAGGGGCCTTAGCTTACGCTAACACCGACCTACCAAAGGAGGGTTGCATGCCACTTCTATTAGAGCATTACACTAAATATCACATGGATAAACTTACATGCCATAACTAATGGGTGGTTTTTGTACATCTCTATTATTTTGAGGATCGACACGTGTTATAGAACCGAAGGTTGTGCGCCAAACTCAAACATCCTTTCATTTTACCTTGTGCTATCAGCAACCTGCTTGCGCGGTCTATTTATGTCATCTGCACCTTGATTGATTACATATAAGTCATCGTTGCGAAAGAACATATGGTTGGCCTTAGGAACTAGTTCTAACATTTCTTGATTTTCCGGCTCACTTGCGCTTGTGGAAAGTTCACAATTAGAAGAAACATGAAAAATTTAAGCCTGCACATGAGAAACATTGTCATAATGATTATGAGTGTGAGGCATACTATAAGGAAAGCACTATTTTGACTCTTGAGCCACATTTTTTCACTTTCCCGAGAAACGAATCAAATCCATAATCCTAGTTGCTTGAAGTTCCTCCATACTATGGTATGCTCACTGAGCATAAAATTCTATAGATAAGTTGGAGGTTAAATTCAAATGGTGATCTAATGCACTCATCCCGAGTCAATGGACATATGAAGAAGTTGTTTCTAGAGAGGCGGGATGAATATATTGTTCGAGAATAAAGATGACCCTAAGGCACAAATTCATACGAAGACATAGGCTATAGAAATTATATGGTGATGTATGAGTATGAAAAAAAAACTCCCAATGTTGTTCAAGAAGATTCTAATGATATATGGATTCTCGAGTTTGACGGAGTTACTCCATATTAGGTTCTAGAGTAGACATTGTATTGGTCTCACCTGATGGAAAGCTCCACCCATTCTCCTATAAGCTTCAATTTGCCAATACCAACAATATTATTGAGTATGAGGCCCTTCTTCTCAGCCTAGAAATAGCGAGGAGATGAAGATAAAGAATCTTCAAGCACGGGGTGATGCGAACTCATTGCCAAACAGTCCAAGGATATTTTCAAATAAGGAATGAAAGAATGAAGCACTATCGCAACAAGGTATGGGATTCTATTGAGTTTCTAGATGCCTTTTCAATCAATGTTGTGTCAAGAGACAACAACACTAGAGTGGATGCTCTAAAGCACTCTTTGGGTACTGCTCATTCCTCACCTGAGAATTTAGTCAATGAAAATTCACGGTGGAGATGATATTCAAACCTAGTGTTCCTGATAATGTAGATAATTAACATGTTTTCAATGGTGATCAACATTTGATTTCTTTCCTTTAGTTGAGTGATAATTTCAGCTAGTTGTATTTTGAAGGAAATGAGGCTAGATATCATGAATCAACTACCTCTTCTGTGACTAAGCAAGGAGTTGAGGAAGAGTCTAATAAGGATGTATGCATCAAACTCAAAGGTAATAAGATACTTGGAGGTACTTTGAATTTTGAGGATTTATTTGATAAAAATTATAGATATAAGAGGGGAATAAGATTCTCTTCTCGAAACTAAAACTTGTACTTGGTCTTCTTGAATTAGGAAATTAACTTGGAGAGGGGATGGGTCATATGATTCAACATGATAGGAAAATATTGGCTCATCTTGTATGGTAAACCGGGTACCATACCTTATTCTTAGTAGCATATGTGACCAATCAGAAGATAAGTAACCACCCACTTTAGCAGTGAAATCTCTTGATAGACATAAGGAAAACAAAGGAGGTAGGTTAATGATTGATACATATTGAGTTATTGTGAGGCTTGGACATGCATGGAGGGTCAACTCAAGATCCTTGATGACTCCTAGAGTGGTGAAATTTGAGCCATCAAGTTACAAGACTCCTTTAGACATAGGGTTGTACTTAAAACCTAAGACATCGAGTGATTTTATTTGGCATAATGAAGCATCAACCCCTGAATAAATCATACAATTGGGAAAAATGTGTTTACCTATGATTAGGACATATATAAGGGTGGGGTTTTAATAACCTTACTTACTTTCTTCTCCTCTGCATGAAAAATATTGACAATAGTGTGAGGTTTTGAACAATTGGGTATGCATAGGGAAGTTGCGACAGAGCTTCATGCAATAGGTTGCGGTGATATGGAATGGCTAGGGCATCCCACACCACATTGTGAAATTTACATTTGTCTTCTTCATCTGCTAAAAATGTTGAATGGAAGTCCTATTGACTTGTGAATTTGAGGCATAACAACATCTTTTCTTGGTTTTTCAGGTGCGGGGTAGGGGCCTTAGCTTACGTTGATGTTGACCTACCAAAGGAGGGTTGCATGCCACTTCTGTTGGAGCATTGCACTAAATATCACACGCATAAAATTACATGCCATAACTATTGGGTGGCTTTTCTACATCTCTATTCTTTTGAGGATCGACCTATGTTATAAATGTTATGCACTGCAGGACTCGAACATCCTTTTATTTTACCTTGTCTTTATCAAAGAACCTTGCTTGCATGGTCAATTTATGTCATCTGCACCTTGATTGATTACATATAATTTGTCGGTGCCAAAGAACATATGGTTGGCCTTAGGAAGTAGTTCTAACATTTCTTGATTTTCTTGTTCGCTTGCGCTTGTGGAAAGTTCACAGTTAGAAGCAACATGAATCATGTAAGCTTTGCACATGAGAAACATTGGCATAATGATTCCGAGTGTGAGGCTTATTGTAAGGAAATCACCATTATGACTCTTGAGCCACACTATTCTGAACTGGAACTAGTGCTTGGCTTGCGCTGGGTGTTGGAAGAGGTTATGCAAGGGAAATTACTTGTAATGGTGCAATGGAAGGTGTTTGTTAGCATTCCATATGTCATTTTTTTGGTTTTTCCCATATCTTTGATTTTCATATTGATTTCTGAAGGGCTGATGGCTCTGGTTATACCCTTGATTAGAACTATTTATAAAGGCTTACACCTGTTGCTTCTCTAAAGATATGACTTTATTAGACAAGTTTCTAATCAGTTCTTCATTTTTTCATCCTCCTTTTGCTGCGTGGGAGAGTAGGATGTGGAAGCAACGGGTTATGCACTTTGTTCATGGATATGTGCAATGGAAGGTTGGGGTGCATGAGGTATTTATGTGAACAAGGGCATGGGTGGTCTAGGAGTTAAATTTCCCACCTAGATGTGGATATTCTCTACCCTTATTGCAATATTATAAGTACCCCCATAGATTGAATCACGATTGATATGTCACTATTTAAATCCCTTAGATAATATAGGAAAACATGCTAGGTTGTATGCCTTACAACTTGAGGAATTCTATCCCAAGTCTTCTAAAACTTGATATTAAAATCAATCATCTACTCATTGGGCACTCTTTTTGTTGTTGTCAATTGCTCCACCAAGGACAAGTGATCTGACTTATCTTCAAAATAGTTGCAAAGAGATGTTCCAAGCTCATCCCAACTAGTAATAGATGCAGGTCTCAAAATTTGGTACAAATGAAGCACTTTCCCCTTAAGGGAATCTGCATGAGAACCCTAATTGATACATCATCATGTGTGATCAAATAGATAGAGCACACATTGACTACATCTTGGATATGTTCGATAGGGGTGAATTGATTCTACCCGGTGAATTATGTAATAATTTTGAGCGTGATCTTTGGAATATCATGTTGCACATTTAGAAGGAGGAATTCCACCAGTGAAGTTGGAAAAGTTCCTCGGAGGTGGTGGATTTTCCATAGTAGCATGCACAAGTCTACCGAGAGGAGGAGTGGAAAGTGCATGGCACGTCAAAGATGGATATACGCATGCAGAAACTCTATTGTGTGTTCTCCTTGGAGAGAGTTGGAGGTACTCAAAGAAATCTTCAACTGGTGCACTTTGTCTTATATGTATCATTCTCATGAAAGGTGCACATGATCGCTAAAATAGTAGATCCGAGTGTTAGCAGTTTCGGATGTGTTAAAAAAAGCCTCCAAAGGTTAGAAATACTCAAGTCACACAAAAAAATTTAGAAATGATGAAATTTAAGCTTTCAATATTTATCTTGCTGGGAATGCCAAAAATTGTTGGAGATCAAACTTGCACCCGTCGAGATCGGTGAACTAGATTGTTGAGGCAACAATGGGACTTTCTCCAAGTTTTGGGACCTTGCGCGCTTGAGACAAACCTATGGTGAAATATGGTTCCTCTACCTATTTCTACTTTGCTACAAATAATCCTAGTATTGAAATTAAATCCTAAACTAATGACATGAAAGGACTAGAGTTATAAGGATATGCGGAAAGGGAAAACTAATCTAAGGGAGGTGATAACACCAAAAAGAAAGGGGGTGAACATAATCAACTTTGAGTGAAAAGGAATGAAATGCACACATGGAGGGAATACATGTGTACCATAGTATAAAACACACTCAAACATCCATTTTCATGAAACACAATGAAAAATATAAATTGTAAGGGACATGAGAATGCACAACAACCCACCAACGTGAAAAGAAAGGCAAGAAGATACAATAAAAGAGTCAAGGTAGAGAATAACCAAAAAACAAATTTTATTGCTTCTAAATAATATAGACTCAATTACAATGGTAGAAGAGGTGAGTATCCACATGCAGAGAACTAGATCCAAAGGTCTACAACTCAAAATTCAAGGCAATACCTAGATAATACACTTGTGAACTGAAAGAATCCAACCCTTACAAAGAGAAAATATATAGAATAAGGAGAGAAGAAGAAGATAAGTAGAGGGAAAATCGAATTTGAATCTTTAACCACCAAAAACCAAAAATGAATGCCGAAAATCCACACCGTAAAGCTATCATATCCGCCTCCTCATGTCTATTTTTCTTATTGGAGAAGAAAAGAGGGAAAATTAGATCAAATTTGGTGGTTGAGTCGATTAGATGTTTGCGTTAATGGATGAAAACACATTTCCCTTCTTCTCACCTAAAAATCCTACCAAAATCTGATTTTGAATGATCCAATGTGTAGCCCAAGTCACAGCCTTTCCAACAATCTTAGGCGCGCGTGTGTTAGAGCCATATAGAAAAATTTATGGCGATTTGAAGGTTATATCAAAATATGAACATGGAATAACATGTGGTGCGTGGTGATTGTCTGAAATATCGACCAAATGTTCATCGGTTTTGTCATTTTTGCCACTTGTCACACATTAGATTGTCGTAAGGATATAATGTCTTGTTGGCGTGCTTTTATAGGTTTCATGTAACACACTCAAGATCGATAGGTTACCACGTGGCACAAAGATTAACGTGGGAGACATGTGCAAGGGTGAAAAGGAAGAAGCATGGGAGAATAGAAGATGGGCACATGAAAGGTTGTGTGCGTAAGGAATGCATGAGGGACTTAGCCAATTTGGAAGGAAATCCCGTGGATACACCCACAAAGGGGCGCTTAACCGGGAATGGAAGAGGGAGCGTGTGCATCCTACACAATGATGGAAAAATAGAAGGAAATGGTGAAATAAAAGAAGTGGAAGCGCACAAAGGTGCGCATAGAAGAAAATGAAGTAGAGGGAGGTACAAGGAAGAGGTAGGAAGAGCACGTAAGGGCACACGAAGGAACTTGTAGCCAAGGGAAATATGCCAAGATAACTAGAAAAGTGTGCGTAACCTTTAACTTTGAACTTCAGAGATAGAATGGGGATGAAAAATTTCAAATTAACTAAGGGAGATATTTTAGACAATAGTAACATAAATTTGATAGAGATTCGTACTGATGTCTCTCGTAGAGTGATGTATAAAGTGTCTTTGATGGACTAGACAAATCCTAGAATGAGAAAATAGTGGAGTGTGGAAACTAAAGATGTAAAAGTGTAAAAAGTGGTGAGAGTGAATTTAGGGTGGAAACATGTGTGTAGTTTCCGATGTGTGTGATGTACCTACATGTTAGTATGAGGTGTGTTTTTCCACAAAATGTTAGTGTTGATGCCTTTATCATAGCTTTTGTTGTTCTTTGCTTGCTTCTCTTACGAACGGACCTGCAAGGAAAAGATGACCAAGTAGTCAAATACACATGTATATATGTCAAAAATGAATGTATAAAGTAATCAAAAGACTAAAATGGAAATGTGAAAGTGTAAAAGGAACATGTGCACTTGATCTGTGATGAGAGAAAAGGGTTTAGAGAGAATATCTTGTACTGCAATTTTTTTGGGCGATCTCACACCACCTTGGACGAAGAAGTGTAGGGATAAAGTCACATTATTTTCCAAACTATAACAACTTCCTTGAAGATGTATGAAGATATCTATATCTTGCATGGTTTTTGGGTGATCCGATACCATTAGCTGAAGTAGTGTAGGGGAAATCCGCAGTATCCTCCAACTTATAACTTCTCCCTAGAATGCTAAGGAAAACCTATCCTGTAAAAGCTACTTTTGTGTAAGAGGTTCGTAAAATCATCTCGAACCCACTCTCTCTGTATAACACATAATGTCAAGGAAAAAAATATGAACTAAATTATACCAAGAGAGAGCTCTAAATATTGTGTAAAATAAAAAATGATGCCCCCCCTTTTTGGTGGTGCATGTGATGCCACTAATAGGATAATGCCACCCCAAAAGAGAACCAACTACATAAAATATGCCCTGCAGAGGGAAGGAAATGCACTTGGTAGAAAACGTCACACACACAAAAAGTGGATAGAAATAAGTGTTAGTACAAAAATCATGTATGTAGAAGAAAAGTGTAAACTACGAAACAATATAGAAGCTAGAAAGCTAGTAATCACACAAGAAGATAATCATAGAATGCCAAAGAGGGTTTCAAACATGGGAAACCACTCACGATGTCACAAGAAACTCAAGGACGCAATGGCCATATACAAAAAAATGTGCACACCAAACAAAGGGCAAGGCCCGCATACAAAAAGCAAGAGACAAATAATAGTAGACAAGCAAACACATAGCGATGGTAGCAAGTAATCCTGTAAAAAAATGTTGCACATGAAGCACCCATTAGTATGTTAGAAATATGACCCTTATGTCAAAAGTGTGTATAGGCATGTAATGTAGAGTGCTAAGTACAAAATAAAACAATAACACCTGTAAGAGACGAATGTGGATGCCCCCAATGACCATTGTAGGAGTGGTAGGAGGCAAGAATCCATGCTATGTGTAGGAGACTTTTATTTGCGATCATAACTAGAAAATGACGTGAAGGCACATGTTTTTATGGTAAAGATAATGACATATAAGAGATCTAGCTAACATGTGTAATAATCGAACATGAAAAAGCAAATGTAAGCAAGAGTAAAAGCAACCAAGATATGCAACATGTTTTGGATGGATGGAATGAAATGCAAGATGGATGATAGGAGCTGCATGCCCCCCAGTGAATGGATATGTATGCAGCAAGGTTCATTTAGTATGCCCCCTCAACATTCAAGAATGAACCCAAAGCGAGAGTGCGTCATCCGAAATGGTCGCAAAGTGTGTGTTGTGTCTAACGTGATGTGATAAGTGTGTATGTGATGATATGTGACATAATGATGAAGTGTGCATGCCTTTATAGCCTAAGTGTATATCATGAAAAGATGGATAGAAAAGATGTGGTGATTTTGCCTAACGCGTATACCACTAAACAATGTAAGAGAAAGTGATGATATAACCTATCACGAGATGATGCTAGAAGAAGTGACCCTATAGTCTCAGGCATATATCACTAAATCTAGGAATATCGCACGAGAAGATTGAGTGATGAACGTGTGAGTATGATGTGTTCAACTTGCGATGTATACCCTCAACATTCCAATATGGATTGTGAGACTAAAGTGCGCCATTGGGTAATGAATGCAACATGTAAAAGAATGTGTGGTATGTGTGATGATAAGAGATGACAATGTGATGTGTAGGATGCATAATATACTATGTATACAATGTATAAGATGTAATGAAAGATGAGTATGTAGACTAAAAGTGTAAGGTGCACGCTATGTGATATGCATGATGAGTAGTAATGCTAGACTCCTAGACAATAGGATTGTGATACATATGTAATGAATACTAGTATGGTGTGCATAATGTGTAAATGCACAATGGTTGAAATGATGTAGAATAAATGTAGAGTTTATGATGTAATATGTAAGACATATAACACGATACATGTGAAGAGACGTAGTGTGTAATACCTATTGTGGAGTGTGTGGGGTTCATGTGTAGGTGTATCCCTCAATAGTCAAGTGAGAACCAAAGCATAAGAGTGTGCCATTGGGTAACAACAATGCTAAAGTATAGATGAATATGTCTATGCTATGAGGTTGATGTTATGATAATGCATAAATGAGGGATGCAACGATGCTACAAGGAGGGGTTGTTGGACGTTATTCTACCCAAGTGTGTGGTAATGCATGTACTATTCGATAAATAATGTATTAAGGTGGTGAAGTGTCATAAATTTTGTAAGATTGATTTAGTAATGGGATGAATACTAAGAGAGCGTATAGTATACGTGAAAAGCGATAGATGATTGTAGAGGTACATATGTATGAGTGGTTATGTAATAGATATATATGTTAATGTAAGATGAAATGAGGTTCTTTATTGTAACAAACCCCTCAACAGTCATATAAGAACCATAAGAATATGAGTGTGTCATCAAGAGGGTAGGGTGACAAGAGTCACCTACCAAATACCAAGTTTGCGTGAAGCGGTGGAAGCATGGTGGGAAAGAGTAATAGTAGGACCATGCGGTGGTGGAATTTGCAATGTGTCTTGACCAACAGTAGAAGGGGTAGTTGCTTTGACAAAAATGATTGGTTGTTGAAGTGGTGTAGGATGGGGAGGTATCTTGAATGGTGGTATCTTTTTGGTGTTGATGATCTTTGCCAAAGGCTTGATAGGAGGCCAAGTTGCACTGAGTTTTAAAGGAGGTTTCTTAGATTGACTTGTTAGTGTCATAGATGCCTTGAGAGGAGGGGGAGTGAGACTAATTTTGAGAAGTGGTTTCTTGACTTGAGTAGATTGCATAGGTGGCACTTGAGTGACGAAATAAACATTAGAAGTGATGAATGGATGCTCATTAGACATGGTGGAATCAGATTTAGGAACCCATTGAGGTGGAGCATTTGTAGACGGGCATGTAAGAGAATGTTGTGTAGTGAATGAGATAAAGCCCTAACACTCAATATGTTTGATTCTTAATTGTAAAGCATGGCATTCGATGTCATTATTTCTATTGATTTGATGATGATTACAATATGGATGACCTTGATATCCAGCTAGCCGATAAGGGGTATATCAATGAGTAGGTGGTAAAGTGATCAATTGGTGACTAAGGAGGTCATGTTTCTTAGTGTTGTGATCAAGGATGAGAGGCTCTAGTAATAGTATGAGATGAGGCTCACTAATATGAGCACATGTAGTAGACATAACATAAGCATGAGATGTAGAAGGAGAACAAACATGAGTGTAAGAAACATCCCGAAGTTGTTGGATTTCATATTTGAGAGATGTGATCATGGATTCCATATCTATAAAAATTTTCTTGGAAAAGAGAGTGTAAATCTTGGATTGATTACAATAAGGGTTGATTAAATGGAGGAGCACTAACACTAGGGTCATCATATAAGCAATTGAATATAAGACTTATTTTTTGTGCCAAAGATATCGTTAGGAAGATATATAGTGTCTAGGTATTTTTGTAGAACAACCTAGCAATTTGGATGTATCTTAAGTAAGTCGACAAATAAAATTGAGGAACTTTAGAAGCCATGATAGAGGGAAAATTAGGATCCTAAGTGTGAAAGTGTTCGGGTTCACCAGTATGATTAACTAAAATGCTAATTTAGAAGTTAATCTAAGAAGTGTAGTAGTAAATAATAGATAAATTCATAAAGAAAATGACCTAATCAACTAAGAAAGTATATACGTAAAATCCTAATGTGCAAGGAGAGTTAGAAGGTGTTTAGCTGATTTGACAATTCCTTAGGATTGTGTAGCATAATAAACTGCATAAAAAAAAAACGGTAACACAAAAGCTCCAGAAAACATAGATCTAGAACAACAAGCTAGATTGGGGCACCTGGAAAGGTACATAGGTTCTTGTGGGTTCCTTAGTATGAGATATGGACACCTTGGTCTATGAAAAATATATGCAAACCTCCTCCAAGGTATCATTAAGTAATATCATGTGTTTTATTCTTGTCTCACTAGTGTCATTTGAAGCGTGCAATATGTCGCTAGAAATAAGTGATGAAGGAGAGACCTGCAAAATCCCAAAACAAGAGTCAAACCCCTAAAAAAAGAAAGATACATTTGAAGGGGTTAGATTGTCCTTAGTGACCACAATGGTGGAATTACTAACTGAGCACTACAATACATCTCATACCTGATGGTTTTCTATGTGCATGTGTGTGCAATCATGCCCTAAGTGATCTTGTGCCAGTCACACTTTGTGAAAGTAACGAGAAATAACTATGTGTATAAATGTAATAAAATGGTGGATGGAATAGAATAAAATTCCCTCCTATATAGTGTGATGCAGATGAACCATCCTTGTGCCTTGTGATGGAGCTAGATGGATGCAAATGGAGCCTTTGATAGATGTAACCTTACGTAATGATAGCAATGCTTAGTTTTTGGTCCCTCATTATGGTCTCATAACTTTATATTTATATGGTTCTCTTGTTCTAATTTCATAATTAACCCCGAAAAGGATGACCAAACGAAATATAGAAATCCCAAATGGGTAAAAAGTGCCTAAAATATGGCAAGAAAGTGGAAAAAGGATCGGGGTGCCCGAATGGGACCAGGGGGCTGTGGGAACCCTAGTACTAGCATGGGTGCCCCAGTCAAGGCTAAAGTGGTGAAAAATGACAAAAATAGACCAAGAAAGTATGTGATGAAGGTCGGTGGTGACGATAGAAAGAAACATAAAATGGCCAAAGAGCATGGGTTAATTAGTAATTTCTTCACTCAAAAACCATATGAATAGTAGTATGAGACCGGGACTACATAATGTCTAAAGTGCATGATTTTGTGTCTACACTCTTGAGAGGGAAGTCCAAAATTTAAGGAGACTTTTTCTAAAGTGTTTGAAAGAGTATAAAAAGGAAAACAAAGATAGGAACAATTAGAGGGACATGTTCAATTTCTTTCTAATTTCATAAAATCATTCCTCTCTCGAAAATGTCCTTCTTGATCCCACTCATCTCTCCTCACTTCCTCCTACTGACCATTATTTCCATAGAGGTTATTAAGAATATAAAATAGATTAATAATCATGTAGCATAATGAGCTTCGAGGACTGGATTCAAGGAATTTTAATATTCATATTTAGTTTTTTGATGAAGCATTCAAAAATATGATAATATCTCTTGTACACATGATCGATTCGATTCCACAATCAATGTCATCGATAAAGATCTTAAAATTTGGTTGGATATTATTCAAGACTTAAAAACATGAGAAAAAATGATGAGAATATTCTGCTCTCTCATAAGATATTAGATGATTCCAAAAGCAATATATCCAAGAAGTGGGTCTATAATGTAGAATGAAGGATCAAGGTACTCAAAGAGGTGTAAGTGAATTGAAGAATTCAATCCGAAGGACAATTATATAAACTTAGAAATTTGTGTTAATCTACATGCTCTTCGCTATCAATTTTATAAGGGTAATTCTACGAGAAAGGAATTCAATGGATGAAGTCAAGGACAAGTTCAATGCATTGATCAAGGAATATTTTTTCAAGGTTGAATTGATCAATAAGGAGAAGATGGAGGAGCTCTATGAGCTGCATAATGTTGTAGTGGAAGCCACCAAGGGCCTATTGCAGAATGGTGGAATTGCTAAAGAAATGGAATACTCCCTTGGCAGTTGGTTAGCTTCTATGTCAAACACAGTCATTCCAAGAGTCATGGAAATCTCTAATGTTGTGGCCAAATTTTGAGTTCATGTCCTCAAGATAAAGGTTGCATCTTGTGCCACTAACTAATGTTCCTTCTTCTAGTTCTTAGTCATTTCTATCTAATTGTTATATTTTGAAGTTAGCTTTATTATTTGAAAGTGAAATTATAAAATAAAGCTAACTTCACTTTCAAATAATAAAGCTAAATAAGGCTTATTTTTCATTGTAAAGGGCTAGATATTGGTGTTTTTGAATGTAGATACAAATTTTTTGATCAATACAGAAGAAGACACTTTCTCTCCCTTATTTGTATTCTTTCCTTTTCCATTTCTTGAATCTTGTTAACGTTAGGATTAATATATCTGAACCTTGAAACTTTTTGTTCAATCTTTTAAATACAGTGTGAGGAACTTTGTGTCTATCTGCATTTATATTTCATGTATTTTCATATGTATTGCCTCACACGTTCTTTAAATATTCTTGCATGCATAAATAAGATATGATTATCTAGTCTTTATATCTTAATGTGCTTCTTTCTTCACTTCTTGCCTCACAAGTAGTATCTTGTATAACCAAGGAAAATGCTTATAATCTTGACCAGTGGGTTATATTGAAATTTGTGTCCCCGATTCTACGATCTTACTCATATAAGCTATTTTTTCTTACTCTAAAACCCTATTCCCTACTCATCTTCGGTATTGAGAATATTGGAAATATGGAACCATTCACTGCACCAATATCCTCACTCGGGAATAGTTAATCTGTACATTTGTAAATTAGTAGAGTTCCAAGATTTTGGAAAAATAAGGGAACCTCACCACAATGAGGAGGGACTATTGTCCCCTGAATTGTTGATTGTGTCTAAAGACAAAATTTCCTACTAATAGTGTTTTAGCGCCCACCGTGAGGCACACATTGTGCTTCCCACAAAATAAACTTTAGAGAAAACCAATAGTTTCAACACTGCTTACATAATATATACATGATGACAGAGATCCCAATGCGTATAATATCATGTTTTCCAGTTGTAACAACAAGGATTTCAATTGTCTCCAAAAAAGAGAAGTAGAAGAAAAAGATCAATAAGTACACCTCCTCTTGAAGGAAGGGATGGTAGATCCTCTCAAGCAAGTACTACCACTCAACCACAAGTAAGTGTTATTTCTTAGGCTTTAGTCTTAGTAGTTGTTGTTCCTTTACAAGATATTTTTCCCATAGCGGTTGCACCAGTGCCTTGGGGCCAACAAGTTTGACCTTTAGCCCTTGTAAAACCGCTACATGACTTTCCTAAGGGGAATAATAAGAATTTTCCCAAGTTTAGAGGTGATGCCAAAGTGCACCCAGATGAACACTTGCAACCTTCATTATTGTATGTGGGATTCTTGGAGTTAAACATGAGGATGTGTCCATCATACTATTTGTTGAGGTGAGAAGAAAATTGTAGACTAGTTATATCATCTTCGAGTGGTACTCTTACCAAGTGGAATACAATGCAAACTTAGTTTGAGAATAGGTTCAAACTTGTGGAAGATTCTCATGCACTTCTGGCTCAAATCTCCCATATGAAGAAAAAACCTTATGAGCCTATGTGAGAATTTGTTGCCAAATTCAAAAAAATGGCTAATAATATGTCAACTACTACTTGTCCTATTAATCAAAATCTGAAATATTTCTTCCTTAATGCTCAATTTCCAGAGGTGAGTTATGCACTAAGGAGAGCTAACCTTGCGAATGTGAATTTTGATCAAAAATTGGCCATACGTGTAGAAGATGAGAAATGAACCACCTAAGGCCAAAGTCTCTACTTCAGGTACAACAAGTTTTGAATAATTAGTTCAAAATATGTCCAAAGACATGATTGAAATCAAGAAGAAACTTTTGAGAATATGCCATACAACGGTATTCTACGAAGGAAATTCTAGCCAAGGAACCGTCTCTCTCTTATTCAACCAAATATTGCTAGTGAAGCTCCTCCTATGAAGTTATATTCAATGCAACATGTGAAGTGTAAGAACCAGAGGATGAAGTGGAAGCATAAGATATTTAAAAGCAATAAGAAGTACAAGAGAAGGTAAAAACTCTCAAATCAATTATCTCGCCACCGAGGGAGTGGATGATGATGACCATGATGATGATGATGATGATGATGATGATGATGATGATGAGGTAGTTATAGATATGAATAATGAATAATATGTTGTCATGACTAGAGAGCAATTGAATAAGAAGAAAGATGTTGTGTACTTTGTAAAGAAAGAAAAGTCTAAAGAAGCTCCAAATACCATCCCAATAGTTGTAAAAGAGGAGCACCCATTCACACTCTTTTGTTGTTAAAAAAGTAAGTACTCATTCTCCATCTAATACTTCTTATTTGTCTCCCTCTTTGCCTAAAGTTACAACACCTTCCACTGCTACATTCAAAAAACCATCAACCCCTGAATATGATAAGCCTAAAACCTTTGTTTTTTATAGTCAAGAAACTCCATCTACTTCCGAGTCTTTTGATATCATTGATCATATCAAGAAGACTAAAATTTAGATCTCTGAAGATGAATTATACCAGACTCACCCTAAGGCCTTTTCCCATGTTGTAAAATTTTTCAATTCCAAAGGCTTATTTCCTATTCCTAGCTCTCTATCTCCTCAAAATCTAATGGCTTATGCACCTTTCACTTCTGAAAAAATTGATCCCTTCTATGTGATGCTACTAATAGTTGGCCATGAACTTAGTAACTGTGTTATTGACTCTAGAGAATCAGACAATGTGATTCCTACAAAATTTTCTCATGCACTTGGTCTTACCCTAACAAAAACTTTTGGTTCATACTACTCAATGGAGACCAAGGAAGTTCCCCTAGTCAGAAGAATAAAGGATGCTCAAGTAGATTTTTATACTTTTCCCGAGAAACAAATCAAATCCATAATCTGGTGCTTTGAAATTCCTTCATACTATGGTATGCTATTGAGCATAAAATTCTATAGATAAGTTGGAGGTTAAATTCAAATGGACTGATCTAATGCACTCATCCCAGTCAATGGACATATGAAGAAGTTGTTTCTAGAGAGGCAGGATGAATATATTGTTCAGAATAAAGATGACCCTAAGGCACAAATTCTGTACGAAGACATAGGCTATAGAAATTATATGGTGATGTATGAGTATGAAAAAAAAACTCCCAAAGTTGTTCAAGAAGATTCTAATGATATATGGATTCTCGAGTTTGATGGGAGTTACTCCATAGTAGGTTCTAGAGTAGGCATTGTATTGGTCCCTCCTAATGGAAAGCTCCACCCATTCTCATATAAGCTTCAATTTACCATTACCAACAATATTATTGAGTATGAGGCCCTTCTTCTCAGCCTAGAAATAGCGAGGAGATGAAGATAAAGAATCTTCAAGCACGGGGTGATGCGGAACTCATTGCCAAGCAGGTCCCAGGATATTTTCAAATAAGGAATGAAAGAATGAAGCACTATTGCAACAAGGTATGGGATTCTATCGAGTGTCTAGATGATTTTTCAATCAATTTTGTGTCAAGAGATAAAAACACTAGAGTGGATGCTCTAGCACTCTTTGGGTACCTGCTCATTCCTCACCCAGAATTTAGTCAATGAAAATTCACGGTGGAGATGATATTCAAACCTAGTGTTCCTGATAATGTAGATAATTAACATGTTTTCAATGGTGATCAACATTTGATTTCTTTCCTTTAGTTGAGTGATAATTTCAGCTAGTTGTATTTTGAAGGAAATGAGGCTAGATATCACGAATCAACTACCTCTTCGTGGATCGAGGAAGGAGTTGAGGAAGAGTTTGATAAGGATGGATGCATCAAACTCAAAGGTAACAAGATACCTAGAGGTATTGTGAGTTTAGAGGATTTATTTGATAAACATGATAGATATATAAAAGGAAAAGTATCACAAGATGCTAGCAAATCAAATGACTTTGAAAAATTTAATTTAGGAAGTGATGGGCATCACAAGTTTGTAAATATTGGAAAATGTTTCTCTGGTGTGGAGAGAAGAAAAAATGTTGAATCTGTTGTCGAAATACATAGATGTGATGTCATATTCTTATGATTATCTAAAGACTTTCAAACCAAGAGATATATAACACTACATTCCCTGAAACCAATTATTCAACTATTGCATAAAAAACAAAGACAATACAATCTAAAAATTACAGGTAATATTCACTAAGAAATATAAAAATTGTTAAATGCTAGGATAATTTTTTTAATCCATAATTCAACCCTGGATTACCAATATTATACATGTAAGGAATAAAAATGGAGAAATTTAGATTTGTGTTGAGTTTAAGAATCTAAATCGGGATTCTCTCAAATGCCACTACTCGCTTCCTATGATGGACCAGATTTTGCAAGGTGTGACCGGTTCAGAGATGTTGTCTATGCTCGATGGGTTTTCAGGGTATAACCAGATTGAAGTGGACATGCAAGATGAGCATAAAAATGCATTCACCTCTCCTTGGGATACCTTTTCCTACCGAATAACCCCTTGATCCGATTAAAGTAGGTGCAACATTCCAGGGAAATGAATTTGGACTTTGGGGACTTAAAAACAAATACATAATGATTTACCTAGATGATCTTACTATCTTCTCCAAGAAGAGAGAGGAGCCTTTTCTACACCTAAAATTTGTCCTTCAAAGATTCAGGGACCATGACATCTCATTGAATCCCAAAAAGTCTATCTTTGGTGTAATAGAGGGAAAGCTTCTCGGGAACATTGTGTCTAAGGATGGGATAAATATTGATCTAGAGCATGTTTAGGCCATTCAAAACATATATATTTCAATGATCACGAAAGGTGTTCATTCCTTCTTCGGAAAGATCAATTTCCTTAGAATATTTATTCCTAATTTTGTAGAGTTGACAAGAAACATAGCTCATATGATGAAAGAAAAGAAATATTTCCATTGGACTATTTGTTGGCTAGATTTTCTGCATAGCTGAAAACCTAGGTAGTCATGAGATAAATCTCCCTCATTTACCGGTGAGGCTCCCGTGTTAGATTTTTCAATTAAAATATGCTAGTATCTATATAGGGTTTTACTTTAACTATTCAGCTCATGAACCATAGCTATACTGGGGATTTTCATAGCAAGTAAGCAACTGTTTAAGAAAGTAAATAATTTAAAGAAGAAGGGAATAATTAAACACAGGGAAGAAATAGGGAAGATGTGCAACCCAATCAATAGATAACAGAGTTGATTGCATGCACATAGAAGAAACCAATAGATATCAACACAAAATTATAAACAAAGGCAGCTCTAGATCTAGATCTAAAATAACAGAAAGTTTATTCAAAGATCTAAGATAGAAAGCTAGAAACAAAATACACCGTGACACAAAGTTCTCCAGAAATCTACTCCTGTATATTCCTTTGCTTCAAGTGGCTCTCAAGGGTTTGAAAGACAAAGTGCGGAACACAAGAATGTTGCTTACAAATTCGATTATTAACCCGAAGGTTCTTCCTCTCGCTTATAGAATGTAGAGGGCAATTGCAAGTTAGAAGCTTTTAGTTGAACTGGCACATGTGGAAGTCGGAAAAGAAACAACTGGCAATCTCCCTCCTGGAATTCCTCTTTGCATGACATGTATGATTTGCAACTGAAAATAGAACCTTCTATTTTACACGTCTGCCACCTATCTCCAAGTAGTTGACTTCTTCAAGTATTAGCTTTAAAACCAATCACTTAAGTTGTATAATTTAATTGATCGCTCAATTACTTTGTCGGAGGAAAGAAGAAGGAAGAGGAAAGCTGCAGTCTTGTCCTTTTTCATGTCTGCGCACGGTGATTCTTTGCCTTTGATTCTCACCAAATTGGATCCGGGGTAGTATTTGGATTTGGAAGCAAGTTGGATTTGGAAAAAATCTAGAATTGGAAATGGTGGATCTCGGAAACAACAAGTGGAATTGGAAACAACTAGATTTGGAAACAAGTGGATCGGATTTGGGCCTATTGACTTCAACAAATCTAGAAGCTACGCATGATTCCGCTGAGCTTTCTCTTTCATCCCGCTTTTCCATGGCTGGAGCAATCTTTGTCTGAACAATTCTTTTTCTTCTTACTCGGCGAATTCTTCAAAATTGGTGCAGATCTGGATAATTCTTTAGATTTGGAGGATATATTCAATGTATTGGACATTGATTTAAGCTCCTTTTCTTTTGTAAAGCACCTGTAATGAATTCTTGTAATTAATTCAGACAAAGATGGCAACCGGACCATGAACAATGGATTTTAATCATAAAAATATGCATAATTCAAGCCTGCTGCCCCAAAAATTGATGTTTTATTTGCATGCAAAGCAAGCATGAATTTTACCAACTTCACCTGAGCACTTGTATCACTTATGCAAATAATTATCCAGACACAAATCAACCTCCTTCAACCTTTGTGCTAATTCTAGAAGCTTTCAACATTAATTTCACCTTCTTCGAGAAAAAATCCTCTTCAAATGGGGCACACTTTTCCTCTGGGCTGCACTTCTCTGCCTGTGAATTAATTAATTCATCCTTATGGCAGCCCTTGCTTATATAATCTTTATGATTCTATAATTAATTAATGTCTTTCCTATTACTGGCAATTAATTAATTAATTAATAAGCTTCACTCTTCAAATGGGGCACCTATTTTGTGCATGCTTATGGCTACCATTAAATAAAATAAATTTATTTAATTTTAGACTTCTGCTTCCACTTAACTCAAGCCTCACAGTATGCTTTGACCTTAGCCACTGAAAATAGGAATTAATTTAATCATTTAATACTTTAAAAAGTATTATTTATCTCCTAAAAGGGGCACACTTTTTTACATAAAGGGGGCTGCATTAAATAAATATTACTTATTTAATTTTAGAACAGTCTATTTTCAACCTCCTTTTGTCCATTTACCTCTGTTGACTTTTCCACAAGCTCTGGGCGCAAAATTGGGTGAATAAATATTAACAAATATTTATTTAATGCATTTATTATTCACCCAAGGTGGGTCACACTTTTTGGAATAAAGAATTTCTATTTTTAAAATTCAGATGTCAATGGGATTATTTACCCTGCAAGGCAGCCCTGAAAATCCCATGATTCACTTAAGTCGTTTGACTTTCATAATGAGATTATTTACCCTGCAAGGCAGGCAATAAAATCCCATGATTCACTTAAGTGATTTTTCTTTTATTCCACAATGGGAATTTTTACCCTGCAAGGCAGGTAAGAAATTCCCGCCTGCCTGCTGCCTCTAATTTTCCCATTGTGACTTAAGTGACGTTGCTTCCATGGGAAAAAGTACCCTGCTAGGCAGTACAAAATTCCCACCCCTACTGTTGCTTCCCAAAATCCCATGATCCACTTCAAACCTTCTTTTTCCAAAAATGCGGCCAACCCAGAAGAGGCTTTTTGGTGCACGACTTCATCTTTTCCCAAGAGAACCAGACCTCCGATGGTGAATTCCTTCTAGCACAACATGCGTATGTGATCTCCAGATACTCAGTGCCAAGAAGAATCGGGCCAAAGCAAAGAAAGAAATTGATCTAGAGAAATTTCAGAAAACGAAACAGGAAAAACATAAAAACACAAAACATTGCGGAAGTTACAAATAAAGCCCAAGATTCATTCCTGGTTAAAACCCTACTGGTATACTGGAATAACGATATATACGATCACAACAGGGTTAAACCGGAGCGCAAATTTCCTCAAACGAGGCTCAAAATAATTAAATACAAATTTCCCGCATGCAAATCCCGATGACAGAATATAACAATTTTAGGCATCTGGGCATTTGGTGAAAATGGATAATATGGCTCCTTGGGAATATCTCGACACATTATAGAAACTTTCTGGTAATAAAAACACAAAACGACCCATTATTTTAAAAGTATGAAATTTTTTGGATAGGGTAGTCTCAGATTTCAGGATGAAATCTGGGGACACCAGTCGGCTCCATCTGTGGACATCTTTTTCTCTGTCAGAATGACAAGGGAAAAGATGAGATCCCAACATCTCTGGTTTCATATCTTGTCTTTTGGGCACGGGGTCAGGCAAACAAAAACAACACAACACAAAAACAAAACAAGGAAATACAAACAAAGTTTTATTTATATACATACAAGTTTTACCCTACTTTTTTATGTCCGGAAAAGCTTCAGATGCTGCCCGTTGAAAGGCAGTGGTAACTCAATTCCATCCCGGTAGGCAAGGAAGAAAGTATCCATTCTCATAACTCTTTTGATCACAAAGGGCCCTTTCTAGAGTGAATCAAATTTGTCGTGCATGCCCTTCGGTTCATATCTCTTGTCCCACTAGAGTACCCAATCTCCGATCTCAAACTTCCTTTCTTTGGCCTTCTTGTCAAGTACTCTGGGAAAGTCCTTATCAACTTCATCTGGTGGTGGCTCATCCTTTCTTATTTCTGTAGTGGGTAAGTCTGCATCAACTTACTCCGTTCCCATATTTATTTGCTACATTTCTGAGGAAGAACTATCACCATATTATTTGTTCTTCTTTAAGTACTGATCATGCTTGTTGAAAGTCTCTACTAAGGAAACTAAATCCTTGGGGATTTTGTTACCTTTTGGTTGGACTACTCCACTACTGTCATCATAACCTAGATCAGATTTTCCTTTGATTGTTTGTCGTGGTGGTGATTCACTCCCTTCAACATGCAGACATGTAGATGTTGTTCAGGGATTTTGGGGTGGTAGACCATCTCCACTTTATAGTTACCTTGTCTGAATATAGACGGTGGTCTATCTCGGATTCAATAGTGCAGCCGTGACTGCCAAAGAATCTACCTTGGAGTTTTGATTTATTGGAATGAAGTCAATAGAGAAGGCTGCAAAATCGAATGTGGCAGAAAGTACTCTATCTCTGTAATGCTCCAGCTTATCTCTTTTGACTTGACTTTTCCCTTGAACTTGCTTTACTAGAAGTTCAACATCTCCTTGGGCTTTGAGGAGTCTTACTCCTTTCTTTCTAGCTTGCTCCATTCCTAGCAGCAATGCTTCATACTCCGCCGTATTATTGGTGTTCTCAAACATCACTTGTGGGAGTATGGAAATATCTCATGATCTGGAGATATTAGTAGAGCGCCACTCTTGATCCAAAAGAACAACATGTGCCTTTAAACTCCAGAGTCAAAACTTTTTCTTCTTCTTTTTCTTTGCCTCGGCTCTGGGTCGAATTTCTAGCTCTAGAATGTCTTTATCTTTCCAAGAAATAGACCCCATGGTCAAATCTCGAAAAAGAATCTGAGATCTAGGATCCTCAGATTTTGTAACCGTGTACCTGGATTTCTTTTCCGGCTCTAGCTTATGGTTAAGCCCTTTGATAGGAATATGCGCACAGGACCAATCCATCTTTACTTCTCCTCCCAGCTCTTTGCAGAAGTTTCTACTCAGCAACATCCCGTAGGAGACATGAATATCTGCAACTAGAATTGTCATCTTTAATCTTTTGTCAGGAAAAGCTGCCAGAACAACTTGTGCATCTTTGATTTGTCCGATTAAAGGGACTTGTCTCTCCATGGAATAACACCTTTTTATGGTCTTTGTCAAGGTAAGCCCAAGAGCATCTGCAACTTTAGCTAGCATGACATTATCAGACGCACCTGAATCTAAAACGCAGTTGCTTAACTTGAAACCATTAAGCAATAAGGAGACATAGAAAGGTTCTAATATTTCAGAAGATGATGAGGATTTAACCACTGCAATGTTGTTCTGGGGAGGAGTATCCTTGGGCTTAGGCAAAATGCCTTTTGATGTATTGGATTGTCTTGGTGATTGTACAAATTTGACTAGCCTATTTAACTGCTCAGGAAAGGCTCTCAAGTATTTAGCTTCTGACATTTGAACTTTAGTTTTCTTGGCATGATCAATAATGTCGAAGGAAGGTATAGATTCAGATACCTAAGCTACTTTCTGTGGTTGAGATGAAGAACTTGCATGCTTACTTCTGGGAGCTAAGGAAGAAGGCAAAGAGATTCTCATTCTTTGCTTGTCTGCTAATGCTTCAGCTTGGTGAGTTTGTGATTTTGTAAGTACTGCATATGTATGACCATGATCATCTTCATGAATTTTATCATCGTCATGTTCAAATTTGTAGTTCAGGTAATTAATGTTGGAGTCGCCAGCAGGTCCTATAAAATCATCATCCTCGAGCTGATCAATGCCAGCTTCCTGGTATTTTTCATTCATCTCCACATTGTTTTAAGGAGCATCTTCAATTGCTAATCTTTGGGTACCAAAGCAATGTGGTTCGGTTGTTGTTGAAATTCGAGCGGGGTAGTAGTATTGTTGCCTTGAGCCATTTGAGCCATTTGTTTCTTAATCTGCATCATCTCATTTACTAACTTTTGCAGTAGTGAATCAAAAGTAGTAGCAAAGGATGAAATTTCAGCTCTAGAAGTGCTGCTCTTTATCTTTCCAACCATGATGAGGTCGTCTTCAATTTCAACCGCCATGTTTTGAGCTGCTAACAAGTCAGCAGGACATGCTCTTCGTAGTTGATAGCTTACTTCAGGAAGTAAAGCATTGATGAAGAATATTTTTGATTCTCGTCATTCAGAGAAGCGAAGCCAGAATTTTGTACAGTAATCTTTGGAATTTTGCAATAAAATCCCGCATGTGCTCATGTGGCTCCTTCTTCAACTGAGTGAGCTGAGTAATCAATGTATTGAAATCTTCGGCTACCTTGAATCTTTTCAAGAATGCATCTTGCATAGTAGCCTAATTGGTTATGGTGCCAAGAGCTAGCTAGTAGAACCATTCTCCAACCAAGTCATGCAGAGTCTCTATGAAGAGTCTAATCAGATACATCTTCATGTTCGACTGCAAGCACTCCACAGGATATGAAAAACAAGCCAAGTGGTCATCTAGATTTTGCTTTCCATCTCCAAAGAATTTCAAAAATTCTTTCTCGTCCCTTTAGGTAGATCATGCATAGGAGGAGTTAGATTCAAAGGTCCAAAGGCTGGACCCCATGGAGCAGTGTACCTGCGAGGGGAAAGTGGCTGATTCTGCATCATGAAAGGAGGACATCTTCCTTAAGAATAGACTTGATGAATAATTCCATTTCTTTGGATTATCTTGAAGATGATCCGGATCTGGATGTGTTTGCACTCTTCTTCCTGGTGAAAGACTAGATCTGCAGCTTCTAACTTGAGAAATCTCTGGTCTGCTAATTTGTGTTGTTCCCCAGCGGAGTCACCAAAAACTGTTGGCTAGATTTTCTGCATAGCTAAAAACCTAGGCAGTCATGAGATAAATCTCCCTCATTTACCGGTGAGGCTCCCGTGTTAGATTTGTCAATTAAAATATGCTAGTATCTATATGGGGTTTTACTTTAACTATTCACTCATGAACCATAGTTATGCGGTTTTGCAGCAAGTAAGTAAGTAAATTGTTTAAGAAATGAAATAATTTAAAGAAGAAGGGAATAATAAAACATAGGAAGAAATAGGGAAGATGTGCAACCCAATCAATAGGTAATAGAGTTGATTGCATGCACATAGAAGAAACCAATAGATATCAACACAAAATTATAAACAAAGGCAGCTCTAGATCTAGATCTAAAATAACACAAAGTTTATTCAAAGATCTAAGATAAAAAGCTAGAAACAAAATACACCGTGACACAAAGTTCTCCGAGAAATCTACTCATGTATATTCCTTTGCTTCAAGTGGCTCTCAAGGGTTTCAGCACAAAGTCTGGAACACAAGAATGTTGCTTACAAATTCTGATCATTAACCCGAAGGTTCTTCCTCTACTTATAGAATGTAGAGGGGCAATTACAAGTTGGAAGCTTTTAGTTGAACTGACACATGTGGAAGTCGGAAAAGAAACAACTGGCAATATCCCTCATGGAATTCCTCTTTCGCATGACATGTATGATTTGTATGGCTGAAAACAAAACCTTCTATTTTACACGTCTGCCACCTATCTCCAAGTAGTTGACTTCTTCAAGTAATGACTTTTAAACCAATCACTTAAGTTGTATAATTTAATTGATCGCTCAATTACTTTGTCGGAGGAAAGAAGAAGGAAGAGGAAAGTTGTAGTCTTGTCCTTTTTCATGTCTGCATGCAGCTGATTCTTTTGCCTTTGATTCTCACCAAACTGGATCTAGGAGTAGCTAGATCTGGAAGCAAGCTGGATCTAGAAACAAGCTGGAATTGGAAACGGCTGGATCTGAAAACAACAAGCTGGAATTGGAAACGATTAGATGGAAACAACAAGTGGATCTCGAAAGTGAGTGGATCGGAAGTGGTGGAATTTTGCCTTCACCTTGTCTTCTCTTTTATCCTTGAAGCTTTTGCAATTCTTCTCTTGTACATGCATCAATGCAATGTTTGCCGTAAATAACTCATCATTTTTATTTTTAATTGCATATGAGCAATTAAATTTTTTGGAAATCACTCCGGGTGAATGCAACTTCAATGAAGGCTTCAACTGGAAGATTGGAAGCACATGCAAAAGATCTTGGAAGAAATTTTTCATGAACTTACTTCTACACTGGTTGCATCAGAAACAAGAGGATGAAGCCTTTGTGCCAGAAGCTTTTACAATTATGGGATCGGGATCTGGATCTGGGCCTATTGACTTTAGCAAATCTAGAAGCTATGCATGATTCACCGAGCTTTCTCTTTCATCCCGCTTTGCCATGGCTGAAGCAATCTTTGTCTGAACAATTCTTTTTCTTCTTACTCGGCTGGAATTCTTCAAAATGGTGCAGATCTGGATAATTCTTCAGATTCGGAGGATATATTCAATGTATTGGACATTGATTTAACCTCCTTTTCTTTTGCAAATCACCTATAACGAATTCCTACAATTAATTCAGACAAAGATGGCAACCGGACCATGAACAATGGATTTTAATCATAAAAATCTACATAATTCAAGCCTGTTGCCCCAAAAATTGATGTTTTATTTGCATGCAAAGCAAGCATGAATTTTAACAACTTCACCTGAGCACCTGTATCACTTATGTAAACAATTATCCAGACACAAATCAATCTCCTTCAACCTGTGTGCCAATTCTAGAAGCTTTTAGCGTTAATTTCACCTTCTTCTGAGCAAAAATCCTCTTTAAGTGGGGCACACGTTTTCTCCGGGCTGCACTCTCTGCTGTGAATTAATTAATTCATCCATATGGCAGCCCCCGCTTATATAATTTTTATGATTCTATAATTAATTAATGTCTTTTCTATTCGGCAATTAATTAATTAATTAATTAATAAGCTTCACTCTTCAAATGGGGCGCCTATTTTGTGCATGCTTATGGCTGCCATTAAATAAAATAAATTTATTTAATTTTAGACTTCTACTTCCACTTAACTCAAGCCTCACAGTATGCTTTGACCTTAGCCACTGAAAATAGGAATTAATTTAATCATTTAATACTTAAAAAAGTATTATTTATCTCCCAAAAGGGGCGCACTTTTTGACATAAAGGGGCTGCATTAAATAAATATTATTTATTTAATTTTAGAACAGTCTATTTTCAACCTCCTTTTGTCCATTTACCTCTGTTGACTTTTCCACAAGCCTGGGTGCCAAAATTGGGTGAATAAATATTAACAAATATTTATTTAATGCATTTATTATTCACCCAAGGTGGGTCACACTTTTTGGAATAAAGAATTTCTATTTTTAAAATTCAGATGTCAATGGGATTATTTACCCTGCAAGGCAGCCCTGAAAATCCCATGATTCACTTAAGTCGTTTGACTTTCATAATGGGATTATTTACCCTGCAAGCAGCAATAAAATCCCATGATTCACTTAAGTTGTTTTTCTTTTATTCCACAATATGAATTTTTACCCTGCAAGGCAGGTAAGAAATTCCCGCTTCTTGCTGCCTCTAATTTTTCCATTGTGACTTAAGTGACGTTGCTTCCATGGGAAAAAGTACCCTACTAGGTAGGTACAAAATTCCCACCTGCCTGTTGCTTCCCAAAATCCCATGATCCACTTCAAACCTTCTTTTTCCAAAAATGTGGCTAGCTCAGAAGAGGCTTTTTGGTGCACGACTTCGTCTTTTCCCAGAGAACCAGACCTCCGATGGTGAATTCCATCTGGCACTATGTGCGTATGTGATCTCCAGATACTCCAGCCAAATTGATCCGCAGAGAAATTTCACAAAAATGAAACAGGAAAAACATAAAAACACAAAACATTGCCAGGAGTTACAAATAAAGCCCAGGATTCATTCCTGGTTAAAACCCTACTGGTATACTGGAATAACGATATATACAATCACAACAGGGTTAAACCAGAGCACAAATTTCCTCAAACGAGGCTAAAAATAATTAAATACAAATTTCCCACAGGCAAATCCCGACGACGAGAATATAACAACTTTAGGCATCTGGGTATTTGGCAAAAATAGATAATATGGCTCCTTGGGAATATCTCGACACATTACAGGAATTTTATGGCAATAAAAACACAAAATGACCCATTATTTTAAAAGTACGAATTTTTTTGGATAGGGTAGTCTTAGATTTCGAGGTTGAAATGGGACACCACTATCGAAGGGAAGAAGGCCTTCGAGAATATAAAGAGAGCTATTGCCAAGACACCTATTCTTTCCTGCCTTTATTTTGATAAGGATTTCATAATTTATTGTTATTCCTTTGAGAACACCTTAGAAATAATCGTGGTGCAAAATAACTTTCACAGATGTGAAGTACCCATTTCATTTATGAGTTACGTGTTGAAGTCTCATGAGATAAAGTACTTCTAATTGGAAAAACATGCCTTTTTTGTGGTGAAATTTGTTAAGTGGTTTCATTTGTACATTTTGAATTCACACTCTACATTGTTTTTACCTAAAACAACAGTGAATTCTATCCTCACCCAACAAGAGTTTGGATCAAAACGAGGAAATTAAAGATCCAAACTCCGGGATTACGATCTCAACATCAATCCCACCAAACATTTTTGTGGTAAGGGTTTATGTGAATTGCTTACTAATGGTTCAAATATTATTTTAAGTGAAAAAGAGACTATCGACATTCCAACCTCTACTCTTCCTAAGTTCAACTGATAAGTGGTATTCCAATATCACTCATTTTCTTACCTATGGAGAATGTCTAGAAGATACGAGTCCCAAAGAAAAGGATCCATCAAACTTCACATCTGCAAATATGTTCTCTGGGAAAATTATTTGTTCAAGAGAGGAATTGATGGTTGTTTTCTCAAATGTGTAGACAAAGAACAACAAAAGAGATTATTGAGAGATTTCCATGATCAGGCCTATGGTGGCCATTTTTCTTCCTCAATAACAACTCATAAAATTCTCCATGTAGGGTATTATTGGACAACTCTTTTCAAGGATGTTAAAAAGTGGGTTTTGAATTGTGAAGCATGTCATAATTTTGTGGGCAGAGCCGAGTTGGACACCTTACCTCTGAAACCAGTGGTTATTAAAGGTGATTTAAAACAATGGGGATATATTTCATAGGAAATATCAACCCTAGTTCAAGTGCAGGACACACACACATTCTAACTACCATTGGATACTTTACGAAGTGGGTTGAAGCAATTCTAGTTAAGAGGACCACTTTTGAAGTTGTTTGTGACTTTATTAAAGAAAACATATTGGTAAGATTTGGGGTCCCAAATAAAATTGTGATAGATAATGCCCCTAACTTATCTTCTCATGAACTCATTGGATTTTGTTTAGGTATGGGATTTCCCTTGCACATTCCTCATATTATTATCCACAAGGGAACAAATAGGTTGAGTCTACCAATAAGAACATGGTAACCATTATTAGGAGGTAAGTGGATGAGTCACAACGGAATTGACATAAGAATTTGTATGATTTTATTTGGGTAGACATGCTCACACCAAAGAGAGCCATCGTGATGTATCCATTTCAGTTGGTGTATGGAATGGAAGCTCAATTTCTAGTAACATTGGAGTTGCTTGCATTGCACCTTGCAAAAGCTATCGAAGATGAAGAGTTATCAAATGCCATGGAAAAGAGGGTTCTATACCTGCAAAAGTTGGATGAGGAAAGGTTACAGGTTGTGGATAAAATATTAGCACACTAGAAAAAGTTAAGTAACCTTTTGACAAGAAATCCAAGTCTATGTAATTTCACTTTGGAGATTTTGTTTTACTCAGGGAAAAAGACATGAACTACAAGGAAGTCATGGTAAGTTTGATTCACTCTGGCTTGGTCCTTTCAAAATTTGGCATTTTGTTGGTGAGAATTCATATTATTTAAGCTATATGGATGGAACTTCCCTTCCATTGCCATATAGTGGCCAATATCTGAAGCTTTTCAAGTCATAAGGTGGATGTCAATCCTTTGTATATAGTTCTATATACTCTTGTACAATATTTGTTTTGGTTTATGCCTTGTGTTTTTGTGCCTATGTGTTCTTCTATGTTATCTTGTTATGTATTTGCCCAATGGATAAAGCATTAGTCTTGTAACCATGCATTTTGAGGTTCTTTGCTCTATCTTGTTTTCACTATGTGTCAAGTCAGTCAATCCCTAGAAAGAGCCAACTATTGTCACTTACCCAAAAAATGTGTAATTTTTGATTTTTTTGAAGTTTTGGTTAAGTGACCCATTTTGCACTATATATTTGTCTTTGTCGGGGTTTAAGGGTTGGAGAAAGTCTAATAGTTAGTATTTTTGAGTTGATTTGAGCCATTTTGAGTGCATTGTGGTGAATGCGGGTTCTAGAGGAATAGGAAGAACAAGTTCCATTGGGACTCCCGTTACCCACATACCCACTTTCCCCACATTTCTTTTGATTCTAGTGTTATGCATACTTTTTCTTTCCCCATGAAACCGTTCCCTCGAGTCCTTATTACTCACACTTACTTGTTCTCCGTAATGCTTTCACACCCATAAATTATGCCTTCAATAACATTGTGGAGATTGTACTTGGGACGGAACTTGTTCTCCCAAATCCTTTTTCGTCACACCTTGTTGTTCCACGAAACTCATTTGAACCCACAAATATTTGTTTTATAGCTATTTAGAAATTATTGATCGGGGAACTATTCCCCATTGACCATTGAGCCTCGTAGGATTCCCTTTTCCACAAGCAACTAATTTTTTTGTAATGTGGGAGTTTGGGTATTTGTGGAACATAGGGAACTTGTTCCCTAGAGCCTTCTGATTCCTCGTAAACTGAAATATTCAAAATTTTAGGGAAAAATATTTGATAAGTTCTAAAGCATTTCTCACCACCCACATTACACTTGATTTTCCCAAGTTAACCTATTTTTCGAGATGTATTGTTATAAAAGGGGTAAACATAAATCATTTTTACCATTCCAAGTCATGAATTTTCTTGTGCACTACTATTTTGCACTCTGTGCCCTCAAGGATGTTTTAGCCGTATCTTTCTCATTTCTGATCCTTTTTCAAAAATTCAAATTGTGTTGAAGATGTGGTGAAGGAACCATTCTTTCCATAACAAAGGTGAGTCATTGCATATCCTCCTAGTTTTTTTTAGTGTCAATTTGATTTTTTGTGTCCTCCGTCTAATCCCTCCTTATAATCATTGAAAACCTCCATTTTTATTAGAGTCTTCCCTCATATTTTCACCATGAAGTTCCAGTATGGGGGTATGAGAATATTTCTTCCTTGGAGACCTTTATGCCAAACATTGGGGATAATGATGTTAGGCATTTGAATTTAGATGATTTTGGGCCCGAATTTGTCAGGATACTCACATTATCATAGCCCAATTGATCAATAACAAAGTGGAATTGCCTATGTTACATGGTTTCCCTATTAGTCCAAAGTGCATTGATACTTTCCTAACTTGTGCCTCTTGTTTTGATCCTCGAAACCAAGGAAGTTAGAGATCCTCATGGATAGGTTATTTCCAAGCTCAATTCAAGTTGTATAAATTCAGCCCTAGGAATCTTTTTCATTGAAGAATCTAACAATTTGACTAAGGCCTAGGCCCAAAATATATTTGAGAAAGATAAATAAATAAATGGAAATGATAGTTAAATCATGGCTCAAGGCCCAAAAGAGAGGAGATTCCAAGTTTCCTAAGGTTTTTATAGGTTAGATTTCAAGGAATAACTATCTGATATGATCACCACCCTGCTAGCAAGATTGATCGTCGACCATTTACCAATGAATTCCAATTTTGGATGTGTGTGTACATCAACATCATTTGTGAGGGAAAGAAGAATTTGAACTGGGGAGAGATAATCTATGAAAACCTAAGTGAGAAACTGGTGAATGTGTAGCAGAGTAAAAACTTTCACATGACATCCTACCTTATGTATACAATTACAACCTATAGAGTGTGGGTAGGGTTGTCTCCTCAAGATGATAAGAAAAATGCACTAGTTTATGAGTTTTATCCACAACTCACTTTTGAGAATAGTAAATTTCACCACAGGAGAGTAAATGATGTTTTCACAATGTTCATAGTTAGGCTTCTAGAAGGAAACACAACTGAAAGAGTGTCTACAAAAGCAAAGTAGTTGATTTCAACCTATGGCAACCTCTTCATCTAGTTCAGAAATTTTTCCTATATAAGATTGGCTGGTTTTGAAAGTGCACCCAACAAATTGCCAATGTATTGTAGTGATAAGTTGGTTCTTGTGGAGGTCTGTAGACAATTAGATATGTTACACAGGACTTGTTGGGATAAGAAAATCATAGGCATCCAGTTTCCTATCTCCTTAGGAAACTACACATGCAGATCTGCCCTAGATGCATAAAATGTGGAGAGAACAATCATTGACTCCTAGTTCCCTTCCTATAAGAGAAGATCCTCTTTTGATATCAAAGGATTAATTTCCAATCATCTAAGAATGTCTTACTATCATGTTCCCACCTTTGAGGATTATTGGGAATATTGTACTGATGAATATGAGGTAAGAAGAAGGTATTTTGGAGACTTTCTCTACAACAAATCAAGGATTTCAAGGTGTATCAAGTCCCTGAGGACTTGGAAGATGATAATGATGATTTATATTCTATGGAATATATCAAAACCATCCAACATATGCCTCTCCCAACCATTGACTGGTCCCAAAAGGAGAGAGATGATCCCTCTGAGATAAAAATCTAGTTCTTGCAAGGAAAAAACATTGGTTTAACAAGAAAATGAGGGAATATAACCAGACTGTGAAACAATATTCCTCTCAAGAGGCTTCTTCTTCACACAAGGAAACTTCCATTCCTCCTCTTGAAATTCTAGTCGAATGGAAACCTTCTTGCTCGCCCTTGGATTCCTCAACCAAGGTGTATGTAAAAAGGATAAAGCAAAGGAGATAGAGATAATGGATTAAATGCATGAAAAATAGGTTAGATAAGAGAAAATTCAGTAATTGAATGAAGAATATTCTCCTACTCTTGAACAAGTATCACAACCTTTGAGAGAAGAAATGAAAGAAACTCAGGAATGTAAAGATGAATCACAAAATGTGACCGAAGAACAACAAAAGAATGGATCAGAAAAGGGAGGATATGAACATGAAAAGAATAATGAAGAATATGATGATGATCAAGAGAGTTGAAAAATCATTGAACTGACATTGGAAAAGCCGGAAGGCCTAAACTTGATGTTAGAAGATAAATTTATTCTTCGTTGAGGATCTTTCACTCGAAATTTCCACTTTGTTTAGCCTCTTGGTCCTCTAAATGTTCTTACACTAGCACTACCTCCTACCCCACCTTCAAGTGATTATTTGACACGAGTCCAACCCATGGTGATAGCAGGAAGAGGAAGGATATTTCATAAATTGTTTCTCCTAGTTTTGATGCGGTAGATGCGTTGCTTGACACAACTCCTACTCCTCCTCCAAAGAAGGCCAAGACAACCTCCCGTTTGGTCTTTGATTCAAAAGGACAATAATTTCTAGAAATTTCCAAACCAAAGGGAGACAAGGATGAAAAATATATCACTATGGCAGATTTGGAATTGACCAGATTTCACTTGGAGAATCCACTCTGAGGGGGAAGTCCAAAATTTGAAGGAGACTGTTTCTAAAGTGATTGAAAGAGTAGAGAAAGGAAATAAGACACAAGAACAATTAGAGGAACAGGTTCAAGTTATTTCTAATTTCATAAAATCCTTCCTCTCCACTGACAAGGTTCCTCTTGATCCCACTCCTCTCTCCTCACTGCCTCCTACAACCATTCTTTTTGAAGAGGATATTAAGGCTATAAAAGAGATTCATAATCATGCAACATTTGGAAGAGCTTCTGAGGCTTGGATTCAAGGAATGTTAATCTCTGGGTTGAGTTTTATTGATGAAGCATTCAAAGTATATGATAATATCTCCTCAACATAGGATCAATTCAATTCCACAATCAATGCCATTGATAAAGAGATCAAAATTTGGTTGGATAATATTCAAGATCTGAGAATCATGAGCACAACTGATGAGAAGATTCTACTCTCTCACAAGATCTTTGATGATTCCAAAAGTAATCTATCTAAGAAGTGGGTCTACAATGTTGAATGGAGGATCGGGGTACTTAAAGAGGTTCAAGTGAATTGAAGAATTTAGTCCGAAGGCGAGTCTTTAAAATTAGAAATTTGTGCTGATCTTAGGCTCTTCACGCCAATTTTATAAGGACAATTCTCTGATTGGAATTTAGTGGATGAAGTCAAGGCCAAGTTCAATGCATTGATCAAGGAAGATTTGTTCAAGGGTGAATCATTCAAGTAAGGAGAAGATGGATGAGTTCTTTGAGTTGCATAATGTTGTAGTGGAAGCCACCAAGGGCCTATTGTAAAATGGTGGGATTGCTAAAGAAATGGAATACTCCCTTGGCAGCTGGTTAGCTGCTATGTCAAACAAAGTCATTCCAAAATTCATGGAAATTTCTAATGTTGTATCCAAATTCGAGTTCATGTCCTCAAGATAAAGGTTGCAGTTGTGCCACTAATGACTAATGTTCCTTCTTCTAGCTCTTAGTATTTTCTATCTAATTGTTATATCTAAAAATTGAAATTGTAAAATAAAGACAAAATATGTAATTCATTAATTAAGTGTTTAGAACTTAATTAAAAGATAATTAGTTAGAAAGTTGGTTATAACCACCCCTCAGCCTATATAAGGCTTATTTTTCATTATAAAGGGGTTGGATATTGGTGTTTTTGAATGTAGATACATAAATTTTGATCAATATAGAAGAAGAAAATTTCTCTCCCTTATCTGTGTTCTTTCCTTTTCCATTTCTTGAATCTTGTGAATGTGAGGATTAATATATCTGAATCTTGAAACTTTGTGTTCAATCCTTTGAATATAGTGTGAGGAAATTTGTGTCTATCTGCATTTATATTTCATGGATTTTCATATGTATTGACTCACATGTTCTTTAAATCTCTTGCATGCATTAGTAAGATATGATTCTACAGTCTCTATATTTGAATGTGTTGCCTTCTTCACTTCTTGCCTTACAATAGTGAGTAATCTTGTATAACCAAGGAGAATGCTTGTATTCTTGACCGGTGGGTTAGATTGAACTTTGTGTCCCTAATTCACTCATCTTGCTCATATAAGCTACATTTCTTCCTCTAAAACCCTATTCCCTGTTCATCTTCTATATTGAGAATATTGGAAATATGGAACCATTCATTGCACTAATATCCTCACTAAGAAATAGTTAATATGTACATTTGTAAATAATTAGAGTTCCAAGTTTTTGGAAAAATAAGGGAACCTCCCCATAAAGAGGAGGGACTTTTGTCCCCCTGAACTACGATTATGTTTAAAGACAAAATTTCCAACCAACAAATATAGTGGGAAGGTTTGTAGTAGGGAGAAAATATTTGGATTCCAAAGTGGGAGTTGAAGAATATTGACAGTGGAAATTTGATGAATTCCATCGATTGAATTCGCATGAGCATAATTCTTTTCAACCATGGGAGGATAATGCATGAGCATAACTTATGATTCGGCTCTTGGATTGTCTTTAAATTTTCGAGGGTGTTAGATATTGATTAGTGTTAACCTTAAGCCTCAACGTTAATGTGAGGGTATATTAGTTCACCCTTTTGCTAAGGATTTGTTAGGAAAATATAATATAAATTCACATAAATGAACTGAAAGAATGTAACATAGCATAACTGAGTAAACACATGATATCAACCATCACTCTTTATTCATATCTCGAGATAAATTACATGAGTCTCATACACACTTCTCATATATTTATCATGTGCGTATATCTATATTATTTTCTATTACATAATCTATATTATTCTATATTCCACACATCACACACACATATATTCTTGTGATTAAGTACAATAAATATCTTTTCTTACAAAATTAGCCAAAAGACACTTCTTTTGAACATGACTCTGTCAACTCAAGCCACACTATGTTTATGGTCTTTTTTGTTTCATGGTTCGGATAGAATTCTATGGATTTATCATGTGTTTGGTGGCTTTTTAGTCTTCCACGAATTTCTTTAGTATTTTTAGGATTTCTCTTTTAGCTATGGCTTCCTCTATGTCTTGTGGGTTTTTCTTTACTTTGCATATTTTCATTAAAATTGATGAAGAACCCTTCCAACATCATCCCTAGACTTCAAACTTTGTCTCATCCTTAAGAAAACAAAAAGATGAAGATCCATGTCTTCCTTCACAAAAAATTAGTGTGTCTATACTTTCCTTCTCAGTTGTACTTTGGAATAACAAAACATCACCTTACCAAAAACTTAAACATCTAACATAAGGAAGTGTTCCCTCATTCTACTCACTTAATTGGATTTACAGGACACTATGGCTTCCCAACAAAATTTTCCTCTTTTTTCTCTTAAGTGGTAGCTTGAGGAATGTATTTTTCATACTTAGTAATAATATTCTTCTCAAATTTATACCATTGATCTAAGTGCTCTTTGACTTCCTACGTCCATCCCTGTAGCTGTGTATTCTCTTGAGCTAGGAGAAGAATATATGTAGGGGTTGATTCAATTGAAGCTGGTTGTATATTTTAATTTTAGCTTCCAACTCTTGTTGCCTTATTATAAGGACCATGTCCAATATAGTACTATATTCTTGCATATCCACTATTGTTCTGCTGGATGTTATTTTTTTTATGGTATTGCTCTATAAGCTCTACAAGTTTTCTTCATTGGGAACCATGAACATTAGTGGTTATATATTTTTTTGTTGATTCCTTACTAAATTGTAATTTTAGTTTATCTAATTTTGCCTCACCCTCTTTATTTAAGCCGACCAACCCATGGCATAGGCATAGTATGTCGTGACTTTAGTAACTTATGTATCAAGATTTGTAAGGGATGTCTACATATCATTCCATCTTATTTGATTATTTATTTCTCAAGGCTAAATGATTTTCTCCTTATACTCTTGTATTGCCTCTTCTCTAATTTTCTTGTTTATAGTTTCTTGTAATGTGGTATTATCGGCCTAGAATTGCTTTTATCGTTTGTTTAGTTGTTGTTTCTACTGGAAGGATAAACTCAATCTTGATTTGTGGTTTGGCTATTTTGTTAGATGCGTATTTTTTCATTTTCTCCTCAATGTATAGGCACCTCTACATCCAATCCTATTTAGCACTTTGGTCTAATAGTTAGCTACATGTAGACTTTTCTATGGGTGAGATCTTACGTAAATATATGGCGTATCCTTCTTGAGTCTTCTCTACCACCCCCTGTTGTAGTTTTATTATCTGTGCATGTCTCCTCTGTTGAAGTGCTTGTTTGATATTTTCCAAGGAATCCCATGGAGAGTGAGATTGCATTACCCTACGGGTTTCTGCAATTGTCTCTATGACAATACTTTGAGGTTTTACTTGTATTTAAACTTCATTTTCCTCATCCTCTTTTTCTTTCTATTTTAGTTCTCTTTATTCCCTTTTCCTATCTTCTTCTTCCTTCTTCTTCTTTTATTCTTCCTTCTTTCTTTCTTCTTCTTTCTTCTTTTTCTCCTCTTCCTTTTTCTTCTCTTCTTGTTCCTTTTTATTTTCCTCATCTTTTTGTTTCTCTTCTTCTTCCTTTTTCTTTTTCTCTTCCTCTTTTTCCTAGCTTCTTCCTCCCATTTCTTCTTCATATCTTCTTCTTGCTTTTCTTTCTTCTTCTTCTTACTTCTTATTCTTATCTTCTTCTTGGTTCTTTTCTCTTCTTCTTGTTCTTCTTATCTTCTTCATCCTTCTCTTTCTTAGCTTCTTCCTCCTTTTTATATTCTACTTCCTTCCTCTTTATTTCTTCTTCTTTCATTTTATTCTCTTGCTCTTCCTTCTATTTCTCATCCTCCTCCCTTTTATTCTTTTAATCTTATTTCTTCTTATATGTTTCTTTCTTCTTTCTTGCCTCTTCCTCTTTTTATATTTCTCGGTTATCTGTATCAACTCTTCTATTTCCTCAATACGAGGTCTCATATTTGATGGTTTTATTCTTATTTTTCATTGGCTTCTTGAGTTCCCTCCCAAAAGATTCTAAATTTTATTCTTCCACCATATCTACCTTGGCTGTATTTCTATGAGCAATTCACGGCGAAGAAGATGGATTATATACATTATATCACCAATGCAAATATTTATATGTAATCAATGTAGCCTTTCTTTGCTAGAGACACATGTTATGTGGCTCTTCCCACCTCATATTGTTATGCTACTTGTGAAATTACTAAAGGGGTTAAGCATGTTTTATAAAATATGTATGTAGTGAAGGATAAATGTGAATCTTCCCAAGATTCAATGTCATCTGTAAATTGGTGACATGATTCTTCTTGTTCCTATGTTGTGGCTAGAGGTGTGACTGGGGAAGATGTAATTTCTTCCTCCCTGAATATGAGACATCCTTTGGTTCTTCCTCTCGACTATTATTCTTCCTCACTAATTTTGATTCCTTTAGTATTTTTCGTGTAGCCATTGTCTTTTGGCATTTGATGGCTAGTTGTGGAGAAGTTTTTTATTTCTTGGTTCTTCTTTTGTAAGTTTCTATCCCTACGCTACTTATTTATCCTTAACTATGTTCCTCTAGATATATATTTTTAATTCATACCATGTTTTAGCAATGACATCATCGATGTTTGGAGGTACTTGGTTTGCAAAGTTCCGCTAAAAGGTTTCTTGTGCATGTATTGTTGTGGTTACCAACTCATCGGTTACCTCGTAAGGTAGCGGAGCTATATGTGCAACTAGTGGAATGAAGGGTCTTATGAAAATGTAATCAATATATGCAATAAAGACCACCTCATTTTAAAACTTAGCTACTATTTTCTACGATATTTTTAATCTATTAACCACTATCTTCCTTATATTATCTATCCAACCTAGTAAACATGTAATATGTTTTACCTAGTTCCTTATGTTCATGTGTTTCAAAATTTGTTCCGTAATTGGTGTCTTGATTCTATTGTATGCGATTACATTATACATGGGAGGGTATTTGTGAAGTACATTGCAAGACATAGTAAAAGGGACCTATAAAATAATGTGTGTTTACCCTCAATTTTTCTAGTGTTTTCATGAATTTTTGCAGGTAACACTTCAATAAGTTATATTCGAGAATGGGAGGTCAACATGTCTAGGGAAATTTGTGTGCTTAATCCATGTGCACCATATTCTCTATTTGTATGATAAATTTTCAAGAAAATGGCCTTAACGACATACCTTAGGGCATGATTTTTATGTCATCATTTCATAATCCTCTCTTTGACATTGTTATCTCCATCAACCGCGATGTAGTTTTCATTAGCATATTTTACTTTGTGAGTGTCGAAAACCCTATTGTTGGAAATACCGTAACTCATTCTAGCAACACCGAATTGATTTGTAGGGTTGATCAAGTTAAAACATTTGGTTGTGTAGGCAATGAGAAGAACCCGATTACATTTATGCCTTAGCGAAGTAGGGAATTTTATTCCGCACATCGAAATTTAATTTTTCTATAACCTTCACATCATTCTTATATTCCATCTCCATCATATTTGGATTTTCTTTGAAGTAACAACTTCTTATCAATACCGAGAAAAAGTATGATCATATTTTTCAATGTTTGAATGTATATACTTTTAGATATTGCAAGCATGTGCGAATTTGAAAGGAATTTGTGAAAATTCTCCCGCTTGATCATGTTTGGTGGATTTAAGTGAATGTTTCTAGAATTTATTTGCGTGAGGTCTTTGTTCAATAATGGTTGGAGTCACCATATTTTTATCTTCCTTTGCGTGCCCTAGCTTTCTGTTCTTCTTGTTTGTACTTTGCGCTTCTTAGACTTTAGTGTTTTTGCTTTGCAAATTGTCCCTTCCTTGGCTTATAACACTTATTTCACTAAATATGGACATATTCTAGTGAATCTAGACTCCAGTATTTCAACTATTAGAATAAATCCATCTCCGTTTTTGCATATATTGGATTCCATTTTTGTCTATACTAAATTCCATTATTACTATTATTAGAATCCATTAGTAGTAATATTGGATTCCAATATTGTCATTATTGGACTTATTCTAGTTCCAATTTCACTATTATTAAATTCTAATCTTGTTATTATTGGATTCCAATATTGTTATTATTGGATTCCAATTTAGCTAATATTGGATTCCAATAGCACTATTATTGGATTCCAATAGCACTATTATTGGATTCCAATTTCACCACTATTGTAATCCAATTTATAAATCCTAATTTTTGGATTTTAGTTTCGCTATTTTAGGATTTATATTTTGTTATTATTTGAATCCCCACATAAACCAAATGGCTTCTATATTACTTAAGCCTCAAGGCTGCTATTTTACATAAGCCTAGCGGTTGATAAATTACATGATTAAACCGTATGCTAGGTGAAATAAGCCTAGCGATGTCAAAGTTACATCTGCCTTGCAACCACTAAGTTACATTTTCCTTGCGGCCACTAAGTTACATAAGCCTTGCAGCCTCTAAGTTACATAAAAAGACGATAAGCCTAGTGGCTTCTATCTTACATAAGTGTATAGGCTATTAACTTACATAAGCCTAACAACCGCTATCTTACATAAGCGTATAGGTTTTTAACTTACATAAGCCTAGTGGCCGCTAATTTACAAAAGAGTAGATTCATCTAGATGAAATAATCCTAGTGGATGGAAAGTTACACCAACCTACCGGTAGCAAGTTTCATAAGCCTTCCCATTGCTAAGCTACATAAGCCTAGTGAGAGATAAGTTACATAAGCATATGTGCTACAAAGTTACATTGACCCAAGGGTTAAATGTGATAGCCAACTATGTCTGTCAAACAATCTTTAGATGACGGTAATTTTACAACACGCCCTTTAAAAAATACAAAATATTAGGTATTTAAATACTTCAAATTTATATTTATTTAATTTTTATCTATATTATATATTGATATAATTTTTATATAAATCTATATAAAAATTGATGGTGATATTATAAATATGTAAGTTATGTGTGATAAAGTCAACTACTTTTATGCTTTTCCATTCTCAAATCATAAAGATCAACACGAGAGTTAAAACTACATTAAACAAGTTGTTTGGATTTGAAAATGTGTTTCCATAGGCAATCAATTCCTTCAAGAAAATTACATTGAAAATTACATAAGCATTGATCCCTCACAAGGGTATTAATTATTGTTCTTGAATTTGTGCAAGGTATTGTTAGATTGCTTCATGACCCCGATTTGGTATTTTAATTTCATTTCCTTTCCACATTTTTCTTGGACTTCATTCCTAGATGACGCTGTCTATATTAATATTTGATGTGTCCCTTGATTTTCACTACCATTTCTTTTTCTTTAAGCATTCTTGGTACCTTTATTTTTCTGTATTTCTTTTTCCTATGGGTTCCCACCAATGTACCCTTATCTTTTGAGTGTTTGTGTGAACATCCTGTATTAGTTTTAGTTCTGCCTTTCCCATCCATATAGGTACATTATCATCAATTAGTCTTACTAGTATCATCTACCCAACATTCACATCCACTACTAGGTTGAATTCCTCTTGAGGTATATCACAAATAGGCCCAACATATATATCCTTATTTGAAAGGACATTTTGATTATAGTAGCTATCCATGTCAAGATGTGGTGCACCCACTATCTAATCATACATTGCACTATCTTGAATTGTTTTTGACCAAAAATCTCTCCTTGTCAGGCTATAATTGATAAAGGTATTCTTTAGGGCACGTAGAACATTTTTCCAATATGAAATCTTCATAACCCAATATGTTTCTCCACCATCAGTTGAACTCTTTTCCCAGTGTGTGATGTATTCAGAATGCCTCTCTACATGTCTGCCATCTCTTTTAGTTCTTTGAAGGGTTCCAATGGAGGATCCCCTTCAAGAAATAAAGGTTTCTCATCCACTATTTTCTAGATCTTAATTGAGCATGACCAATCAGACTCCATGATTGATGATTTGAAATCCATGACAAGAATGTTTGCTTTGATACGAGAATTTAAACATCTTTAGCTTTCTGATACCCACAACCTTGTGGTTACCATCTAGTAGGTGTGGTTCCAAAAAGGCCTTAAAGTCGTAGAATTCCTCGATAAGGTATGAAATGAATGTGTTGAAATCCTCTTGGCATGTTTTGTAAGTGTCCATTATTTGTGGCAAAGATAATGTATCCAATTTGCACAATGTTGGTTAAAATCACCCGAATGTCCCATCTATGTATTTATGCATGTGACCCAATGAAAGGAAACTCACATACACTGTGTTGAAAACCATTCTAGCTACCAGCATGGATGCAAACACAAACAATGTGTGAATTTTTTTGTCACTTGTAGCATTATCTAGTTGTAAGTAGAGAATTGGTGGTTGTTTTCTAAATGAAATTGAATATATGCTTACCATATTAGTTGTATGAGCACCCTTATTTTTCTATTTGTATTCCTTTTACTTTTAATGTGCATTATTTTGCAACAATGCATCATGTAATGGGTGCTTTGACATCCCACTACTATATAAAAATTACCATACTAATATGTAAGTCATTATTCTAGCTTAGGATACATAGTTCCGATGATCTTTGTTATTGAGCGATTTTCTCCTCACTCAACAAAAGAGAGACCAAAGTTCCCAAAATGCCTTGTTTTGTGCCCATGTGTCAAGCATATCGTCAAGGTGATGGGGAGATTAATAGAATTCGTTATTAATTTTACTTTTTTTTTTTTTTCGTCCTTTCTGATCGCAATTTTCATCTTGTCCATTTTTTCATGCAAAATGCTCAAATAGCTATTAGGATTTTGTTATGATTACAATCTATGTGCATAGTAAGTTACACAAAAAAATTGAATGTAATCATTGTGCCATTTCTGGAATTGATTTATTTGTGTCAGTGTTTTTGGACATGAGGTTGTTGCACATTTATTCTTAAGCTTTGTGCACTTGTCACATTTGGCGAAGTTGTTCTTGGTGATCAAAACATGGGAGAAATTTTCTTGCCATATTTTTATGAGATTTGACTTTGACGTTGGAGGAGGGTCCAATAATAAACAACCCTCATTACACTTTGGTAGTATGTAAGAAAAAGTATAACATACATGTAATAGTCTCATTGTTACTTTAGTACCATATGGTCCCAATGAACGATACATGTGTGGTGATATATTATAATTATTCTCCACCATTTTGGATATCAATTCAATAGTTACGACAGTGTTTAGAATTTGTTTTTATTTTCATGTATTTCTATTTACTGTCCTCCTCTCACCATTAATCCAAGATTGTTTGTATCCTTAATAGGTGTTTTTTGGGATTCCATGACATCTGTACCATGCATTTTGACATACATCCCTTCTACATAACTTTAATTTATTTATAGCATGTTCTAAAGTTTTACTCGATAACATTTGCTAAGATTTGTGGTAAATGTATTAAGTACAAAGATTTTGATGGTAGGTTCATTCATATCTAGAGTTAAATTCCAATTATGATTGAACATTCTTAGAGATAGATTGGAGAGATATCCTTCCTTGCAACAAGGTTTTTCTCAACTTCAGACAAAAATTGTTCTCTTGATTTTCATCATTTTCCCTTTCTTTTGGTGTACTAGATGGAGTAGAATTTACCTTTTGGTGTTTGTAGGCGTTGTAAAGTCTTTTTATCAAGTTTTCATTACTACTACATATGGAGGATTCATATGAATTTGGGTATACCAGTTGAGGAAATGGATCTTTAAATGCACTCCACATTTTTACCAATTCTTCTAGAATTTCTTTTAGCCTTACTTCCATAATGGAACCATCTTGATGGGCCAACTGGCTAATAGGCCATTGGATGAGAGATCCTTTTGATATGGAGCAACCCTTGCAAAAAGGCGTAATTAATTTATCAATATGCACCCCAAATGTATTGCCATCTAATTTTTAAAGTGCAACATGTCTCCTTCACAGACATTTGTAATTGTTGCTTCTGCAAAAAAATTGTGTTCTTTTAAACAAAAATGTATCAACTTGGTAGTAACCCCTTGAAATTAAAATTGAAGTTAGTGTTTGATGCGGTGGTTGTTTCTTGGAGTTCAGAATTTTCATTCACACGAAGTGAAGTTATCGTTTCTAGATAAATTAGGTTTTTGATTGGTCGGAGTAAATTTTTTGTTGCATTGTAGACTTAGATAAAAATCATTGCATGTAGTTATAATATTCTCCACAAAAACACAAAAGTGCATGGGTCCCAACACTACTCCTAAAATCACATGTTATTCTTGTACCAGGGATATAAACCCTTCAACTATGTCACCTTATTTCTAAGGACACTTATGTTTTAGCATCACATAGGTTGTATTACATTCATCCCTATCTTTAGGAGTTGTGAAAAAATGGCTATCACTGTTGGAATTCAAACTCTCGTCCTCATTAAATGTATCCTCTGAGTCACTGCTCATGATGTTTTTAATGCTATCATCCCCCACATGGGAAACATTTGAAATCACAAGATTAATCATTTTCTTCATTTTCCATGGTATAAAGTATCCCTTATTTTCAATTTCTACTGGGTTTCACAATCATCAATTGTGTATAGCAGATCTCGCTTTACCATTGAATAAAATACTTATTGTGACAATGAATAAGATAGACCCACACATCTATATAATGGAGTATATATTTGGATGGATAAACTATTCCCTCCGCAACTTTCACACCTTTAGATAGTAAATCCATATGTGCTCCATCTTCAAAAATAGAGTTCATTTTCAATTGTATCCACAAATAAAAAGAGAAAATTAGTATTAAGGAAACTTAAATATTTAACATCATTTTGGAGAATTGAAATCAAAATGAGAAAATAAAAATATGCATCTTATATGAAGATCTTTAATTTTAATCCAAATCTTTAAAAATATAACAAATTGTATTACACCCTTAGATCCCATTGTTGTGTGTATAATTTTATCCATAAAACACATAGTCTAGGGGAAAGGAGCCAATGATCGTGAATATTAATGTAGGAGGCTATTAAAGTTACTTAAATATCATAGTTTTCTTTTAAGAGTTAATTTTAATTATGTACAAATAAAATTAATATTGGCCCTTACTTGTGAATAAAATCACCTTTTCAGGGATAACCGATGTGTCATCTTTTATTGGTGATTTGTACATGTGACTTTATTTAACTTTGGTTATTAGCCACTTTTTTTTTTACGAATTTTTAGTATAAAAGTTATAAATGTTGAATTCAATTTTTACAATTAGTGGTACTATACTTCACATTACCATTCACATTCATTGGCTTATGTACATTCATTGGCTTATTTCCCCTATGGCTTTCAAAATTTGTATAGCCTAGCGATCGTTATGACGTAATTTATTTTCTTAAATGATAAAATTTAAATATTGACAAGAATGGGAGGCCAAAAGTTGGTAATCGCACTTCAATGTGTGAGCGAGTGCAATTTCAAGTTTGAAAACTCACACTTGGATGTGACACTTATATCTCATCATAGTGTGAGATATTTGTGGCCTTGTACATCTACAATGTGAGATCCCTCACACGTCAAAGTGTGATCCGTCACACGCGTCAAGTACGATCCTCGCACATATAAGTGCAATCCATTGCATAAAAAAGTACGATCATTTTCAAGACGAAGTGTGAAAATTCACACTTGAAATTAACAATCATCGCATATTGAAGGGCATATTTTAACCTGCCATTCTAGAAAAACTATTTCTAGACTAGCGACCTCTTGGACTTAAATTTAGGGCCATTAATATTGCGTCGAAGTAAATCATTCATTTATTTAATTCTCTAATTGTATAACTATGTTTATTTTATGGTATAGAGTTCAAGTTAGTCTTTATTTGATTAACGATGGTGGTATATGCTTTGATTCAATTATGTGTATTAATTGTTTCTAAGATTTTTATATCTTACGTAATATTTTAACAATATAATTTTTTTTTTAATAATTGTATATAATATTGAGTAGAAGTAACCCATGCTACATAGTTTTTTTATAATAATTGTTAATATTAAAGACTTAATTTCAATTAGATATATGTATATCAAATTTAAGTTTCAAACAATGTCAAATTTTAGTTTTCATACATTAAAAATTATATTATAAAAATGTTACCTTAATTCTTTACAATAAAATTACACTTTTTTGTAAGGTCAAATGTTACCTAATTAATATTGTGCTTCCCTAAAAATTAAATGGCCATTAAACCGTATAATGTAAAATCTACATTTAATGTTTTTTTGTATTGCATTTAATGTTAAGTGGTACAATATTAAATTTTAATCCACACAAACTCTATTAATGTCTTTATTTAATGCAATAAAATGGAAAATTGTATACTCATTTCAAAGGTGACAACACCAAAACAAGGAGCACATATACAAATGGGGAAGAACAAAGTTATAGAAAATTAAAAGAGGTAAAACATTGTTATTTTATTTTGAAGAATTTCATTTTATACACCCATTTCACAGTGATTGTAAATATTACATTTTTTAGTAGGTAATTAAAACTTTTTCAATGTTTCTCCACATGTTTTGATTCTGTAAATTTACAGAGTGCAGGATTCCTTGTATATTTATTATTAGAAAATGAAAAATGAAATTAAGTTTAGATAAAATATGGAGTAGGTAAATTGTTTCATTTATGAATGTTTATAGTAACTAATAAATGTTAAAATTTAAGGATTCTAATAAATACGGATTTAATCAACTTACATATTATATAATGTTACAATAAATATTTAAATAAAGATTACATCATAATATAAGTAAATAAAGAAATACTTACGAGAAAATAAATAACACAGTGACGATATTTATAGTGGAAAACCCCAATAGGGTAAAAACCACTTTGAAAATAACTTTTTACTTGAGAGAACTTATTTTACTTTTAGTAATATCACCTCTTCCTTTAAAACCCTATTTATCGGGGTAAAACCAAATCACTTGATTTGCACACCTTTGATATATTTCTCGAATATATCAAATGAGAACCTAAAGTCCTTTTTATATAAGGTGATCTCGTACGCCTCCGAACCCACCTTTTCAACCTAAAATGGTTAACACATACACCTAGGTTTATAATATTTAATATTAAAAATATAATCATTTCATGATATTAGATATTTAACCTAAAGTATATACCTAGGTTAGCATATTTAATAATAGAAATAGAAATATTTCATATTATTAAATATTAACCTATATATTATTGATGGACCTATATACATTAAGGGTTGGCTAGACCACTTAATCATTATGTTCCAACACTCCCCCTTAATGTTAAGTGGGATAACATAATATATGTCAATAGATTACACTGCTGTGGTACACTACAAGATTTACAATCCTTAAACCATAAAGGTTTTAGGCTAGCATATCGGTTGAAAGAATTATAACACCTTCATCATACTTAATTTACCTTTTGGTACAAAATAATTTGGAATCCCAAAGATCATCCCATGATCAGTGGCTAAGTATAAGTTTTGAGTTTTACATGTTCTCATAAAAGGTTATTGAACCCAAGCATATAGGATCCTTTTACAAATAAGGACCTCCTTAACAATATGCTTGTATTGGATGTTTACTAGTAAACTCAATAGCACTAAAGAGTTTATTGAAGACCGCCTTTAAGATCTTTCTACACTTATTTCTAAAAAAGAAGCCGAGGTATACATGCCCAAAGGTCTTTTTACACTTTCTCGAAGGTTTTTTTACACTTGCCCGAAGGTCTTTTACAAATTCTGAAGGTATTTTTACAAAAACCAAGTTCCATTAGGAGGTGACATTGTCATGCACACTCCCCCTCAATGGAAACTCCGACAATCCAAGTTTTTCACGAAAGTGACAAAACTTTGCAACACTCAGGGACTTTGTGAAGATGTCAGCAACCTACTCTTCAGTCAACATGAACTTGAGATTTATGTCATCACTTATCACCTTCTCATGGGTGAAGCATATATGTATCTCAATGTACTTCGTCATCTGATGTTGAACTAGATTCTTAATCAAGAGTAATACAACTGTGGCCACCACAAAAAAGAGGAATACTTCCTTTAACTTCCATGTGTATCTCTACCAACGATTCTTTGTAGCCACATGACTTATTTACTTCTTCCAATGTACTTCTCGCCTTTAGTAGAATAAATGGAGACTATTGATTACATTTGTTGTTCCAAGTAATAGTTCTTACACCAATAAAACTTGAACACATATCCAGATATTTTATAACACAATATCGGTATGGTTAGAATCACAAAATCCATATAAGATAGTATTTTCATTCTTAGTATAATGTAACCCATAATTGATTGTTTCTTTAATATATCTAAAAATTATATTTGCAAGATTCCAATGATCTCTAAAAAGGTTCTGAAAAACCTTGAAGTAATTTCCTATTGTATAGGAAATATCTGATCTAGTTATAATTAGATAAATCGACTATTAACTAACAATGTATATAAAATAAAATCAATATTTTTCATATGTAGATTTATGGTCAATATTTATTCCAACTTCCATTGAAGTAGAAAATGGTTTACAATCAATCATAAGAAATTTTTTCAATATAATGGTTGCATATTGTGTTTTGAAAAATAAAAATAGAATGAAATACGATTATACAAAAACATGATGTGAGAGACCTAACTCATTCATTTCAAAGTCTTTCGCTTCAATTTCTCTTTAATCATATGAATTAAATCAGAATTACCACAGTCATAAGAAACTAATCAACATATATAAATATAATGATAATATGTGAGCCTTATTGCTTAATGAATATATTATTGTCGGAGAAATAATTAACAAAACCTAACAGTTTAAAGAAGGAAACATGATGCGGGAGCATAACTTGCAGAGGCCATAACTTTTGATCTGACCGTTGGATCGTCCCGAAATTTTAGTGGTGGTGGTAGATATACATTAGTACTATGCTGGGGACAACCTTGCTTGGTTGTAAGATTGTGCTCATTTTGGGCACGTTTTCGGCTCGGATTCCGTCATCTAGTGGCCTAAAATTGGCTCCGAATGTTTTTTCCGCTTTTGACTAGGTCTTATAACTTTAATAACTTTTGTTGTGCTTGTCAGAATAAGTCCAAATTTTGTGTGAGCCCTAATTTATGAATGCATATTTGGCACGCAAATTTTGGGGTCAATCCGAGTTGTTTTGCATTTTAGGGTTTTAGAGTAGTCTTGAAATAAAAGGAGAATTGTAATGATGTAATAGATCAGTGTGAATTCCAGAATGAGAAGTAAGCTATTTTGAAACTCCTGGTTTTATTTGCAAAGTCTGTTTATGTGTGTTTTTGGAGGTATTTCAACCTCTTGCAGCTGGATTCACATCAATTGGTATCAAAACTGGATTTTGATCTTGCGGAAATAGTTAAGGTAACATATTACATTTTTATGTGTAGTTTTTACCTCTATTTTATATAACCATGGCTAGACGCGGGAGGGGAGGTTATGCCCAGATGAATAGGCATATGCAGGAGCTACAGAGACAAGTTGCTGAGCTCACGGGGAAGTTACCCGCCTTAGAAGGAGACATGCAAATGGGGATGCAAACCCAGATAGTGATATTGAAGAAGAGACTCCATTAATGAATGAAGGAGGAGATGAAGAAGAAAATGAGAGAGACGAAGAAACCTTGAATGAGAGACCATTTGAGGAGAGATTGATCAAGGCTTTAGAGGGAAAGAATGATGACATCAAGATTAATGTTCCTGATTATGGTGGAGGGTTATGACCAGAGGAGTTGATTGACTGGTTAAATCGCATGGAAAAATTCTTTGAGTGGAAAACCCTTTCAGAGGAGAAGAAGGTTAAGTTTGCATGCACTAAGTTAGCTGGACATGCATTGATTTGGTGGGATCACCTACAAAATGAAAGACAAAGGAATGGAAAGGGAAAGATCCAAAACTGGAATAAAATGGTAAAGAAGTTGAAAGAAAAGTTTCTTCCTCGTAGATTATGCTCAGACACTCTTTCGAAGGTTCCAAAACCTAAGGCAGAAGGATCTCAGCATTGAGGAGTATACTAATGAATTTTACAAGTTATCAATCAAGGTGGAACAGGGAGAGTCTGAAGAACAAAAGGCTACACGGTACATAAATGGGTTGAGTTACACCATACAAGATGAGCTGAGTATGCTCCGGATCCATAGCCTAGATGATGCTTATCAACTTGCATTAAAGGCAGAGGAAAAGAACAAGAGGAGTAATTTTAGAAGAGGTGTGAAGAGAGGTCCATCATCATCTCCAATGAGGGGAAGGGGTAGATTTGAATCTACAAAAGGTGAATCCTCTAATACAGAAGGGCATGAAGATTCTGGTCAAAGCCATGGTAACTACCAAAGAGGTAGGGGATTTCAGAGGGGAAGAGGTTATAATGGAGGACGGGGCTGGAATAGCCCCCAAAGGCAATATACATGTTACAGATGTGGTGAAGAGGGGCACAGAGCTTTTGAGTGTCCGCACTATCCTACACAAGATAGATGGCAAGGAGAAAAACCACGAGTAAATCTGGTTGAGGCTGAAGAGGAAGAAGAAATGGAGGTTGCTGCAGACTTGGGTGAAACCCTCATGATAAGGAGGACGATGATTGTCCCAAGGAAGGAGAAAGAACGTGATGTTGCTGGAGCTGATTCGTGGCTTCGAACAAATATATTTTGAACAAGATGCACCTCTGGAGGAAAGGTATGTAAAATTATTATTGATGGTGGTAGTTGTGAAAATATGGTTTCAACTGTAATGGTTGATAAACTGAATCTGAAATGTGACAAGCACCCATATCCCTATCGTATATCATGGTTCAAGAAAGGAAATGAAGTAACCATAGATAAAAGATGCCTTATAAAGTTTTCAATTGGGAATACCTACAGGGATGAGGTGTGGTGTGATGTTATCCCAATGGATGCATGTCATATATTACTGGGTAGGCCTTGGCAATATGATAGAAAGGTTACACATGATGGAGGGAAAAATACATATACCTTTTGGAAGGATGGTGTAAAGGTGGTCTTATTACCCTTCAAGGAAGAAGAGAAGAGTGAGGGCTTATTGGCTACAAAAGAGTTTGTTACAGAAATGGAAGAAGCTGGATGTTGTTATGCACTAATGTCAAAGAAGCTGGAGAAAGAAGATTTTAATATACCTATGCAGCAGTAAAAGGTACTAAAAGAATACAAAGATGTCATACCAGATGAGCTACCAGATGGGTTACCTCCAAAGCGAGATATTCAACACCATATTGATTTGATCCCAGGATCGGCCCTTCCAAACTAGGTAGCCTATCGGATGAGTCCGACACAGAGTGAAGAGTTGGAAAGACAAGTGACAGATCTAATACAAAAGGGTTAGTGAGAGAAAGCATGAGTCCATGTGCAACTCTAGCGTTATTGACTCCCAAAAAGATGGAGACTGGAGAATGTGTGTAGACAACAGAGCCATAAACAAAATCACAATTAAGTATCGGTTTCCAATTCCGTGATTGGATGATATGATGGATGTGCTAGTGGGAGCCCGATATTTTAGCAAGATTGACCTACGGAGTGGTTACTACCAGATCCGAATCCATGAAGGGGATGAATGGAAAACTACTTTTAAAACAAAAGATGGATTATACGAGTGGATGGTGATGCCATTTGGGCTATCTAATGCACCCAATACATTCATGAGGTTGATGAACAGAGTACTCCGAGAATACAATGGTAAGTTTGTTGTTGTCTATTTTGATGATATTTTGATATTCAATAAGACAGTGGAAGAACACTTGTTACATCTGAAATTGGTGCTAGACTTGTTACGTAAAGAGAGTCTATATGCAAACTTAAAGAAGTGTAGATTCCTTCAAAAGAGTCTTGTTTTTTTGGGATTTGTCATATCAGGGGATGGAGTGAGGATGGATGAGGAAAAAGTAAAGGCAATTCTGGAATGGCCTATTCCAAGGAATGTGACAGAGGTTCGTAGTTTTCATGGATTGGAAACTTTTTATAGGAAGTTCATCAGGAATTTCAGTAGCATTGCACCCATAACAGAGTGTACAAAAGGGAGGGAGTTTGTATGGACCAAGGCAACAACAGATAGTTTTGAATTGTTGAAGAAGAAAGTATCAGAAGCACCTATTTTGGTATTGCCAGATTTTAGCAAGGTCTTCGAGGTTGACTGTGATGCCTCACATGTTGGGATTGGAGCTGTGTTGAGTCAAGAAGGATGACCAGTGGCATTCTTCAGTGAAAAGCTAAATGAAGTCAGGAGGAAATATTCTACTTATGATGTGGAATTTTACGCTATTGTTCAGGCATTAAGGAACTGGAGACATTACTTGGTAGCAAAGGAATTTGTACTCTTCACTGACCATGAAGCCTTGAGGTATGTAAACACACAGAAGAAACTAAATAGTAGGCATGCAAAATGGGTTTCATTTTTGCAAGAATATACTTTTGTTTTAAAGCATAAGTCTGGTAAGTAGAATCAAGTTGTTGATGCCTTGAGTAGGCATGTAGCCCTTTTGACAACAATGGAAAATAAAGTCCTAGGGTTTGAGGCAGTTAAGGAATTGTATGAAGGTGATCCTGATTTTGGTGATGTTGTCAGAAAGCTTAAGGAGCCTACAGTAGGTAGTGATTCTTTTGATTATTTGATACAGGATGGTTATTTGTTTAGGGGGAAACAATTGTGCATCCCTGCTGGTTCAATGAGAGAAAATATTATAAGAGAATTGCATAGTGGAGGGTTGGCTGGACACTTTGGTATAAGTAAGACAATTTCTCTTGTCGTAGAAAAGTATTATTGGCCAAAGGTAAAGAGGGACATCAGTAGGGTTGTAGCAAGATGTAGAGTGTGTCAAATGGCTAAGGGTCATGCACAGAATACTGGGTTATATATGCCATTGCCTATCCCTACAGGGCCATGGGTTGATCTGAGTATGGATTTTGTGTTAGGGCTTCCTAACACACAGCGAGGGAATGATTCTATCTTTGTTGTGGTTGATAGATTCTCTAAGATGGCACATTTTATTTCTTGTAAAAAAACTAATGATGCTTCCAGAATTGCAGATTTGTTTTTTTCAGAAGTGGTTCGATTGCATGGAATTCCAAAAACGATCACTTCAGATCGGGACACGAAGTTTTTGAGTCACTTTTGGAGGACTCTGTGGAAGAAATTGGGGACACAACTATAGTTCAGTAGTGCATATCACCCCCAGACTGATGGGCAGACTGAAGTAGTGAACAGAAGCTTGGGAAATCTCCTACGTTGTATAGTTGGAGAAAAGCCAAAACAATGGGACTTAGCTTTACCTCAAGCTGAGTTTGCATATAATAGCTCGATAAACAGGTCAATAGGGAGGTCTCCTTTCCAGATTGTATATGGTAGGAATCAAGGGGGTCCTTGATCTAATTGTTCTACCAGGTGAAGATGAAACTAGTGATGATGCAGAAGCATTTGCAGAACACATTCTACAGCTACAAGATGAAGTGAGGGAAAAGCTAAAAGTGAGTAATGCACAATATAAAATAGCTGCAGATGCCAGTAGGAGAGTAAGTGTATTTGAAGAAGGAGATATGGTGATGGTTCATCTTAGAAAAGAGAGGTTTCCAAAGGGAACATATAATAAACTCAAGTATAAGAAGATTGGGCCATGTAGGATTCTGAAGAAAATGAGTGATAATGCCTACAAGGTGGAGCTACCTGAAAACTTTGCTATCTCACTAGTTTTTAATGTTTCTGATTTATATAAGTTTCCAGGTCATGATGAAAATGTTGCGGAGGAGGAAGAAATAAACTGGAAGAAACAGATGCCGAAGGAGAAAAAGGAGAGGGTAATGCGTGTCTTGGACCAAAAGACAATCACTACTAGACATGGGAGCTACAACAGATATTTGGTACAGTGGGAAGGTTTGCAGCAAGAAGAAAACACTTGGATTCCTGAGTGGGAGTTGAGGAAAATTGACAGTGTAAAATTAGATGAGTTCCGTCAATGAATTCGCAGGAGCTGAATTCTTTTCAACCAGGGGAGAATGATGCGGGAGCATAACTTGCAGAGGCCATAACTTTTGATCCGACCGTTGGATCGTCCTGAAATTTTACAGGGTGGTAGATATACATTAGTACTACTATATGCTGGGGACAACCTTGCTTGCAGTTGTGCTCATTTTGGCACGTTTTCGGGCTCGGATTCCGTCATCTAGTGGCCTAAAATTGGCTTCGAATGTTTTTTCCGCTTTTGACTAGGTCTTAGAACTTTAATAAATTTTGTTGTACTTGTCAGATTAAGTCTAAATTTTGCGTGAGCCCTAATTTATGAATGCATATTTGGCACACAAATTTTGGGGTCAATCCGAGTTGTTTTGCATTTTAGGGTTTTTGGCATTTTAGGGTTTTAGAGTAGTCTTGAAATAAAAGGAGAATTGTAATGATGTAATAGATCAGTGTGAATTCCAGAATGAGAAGTAAGCTATTTTGAAACTCCTGGTTTTATTTGCAAAGCTGTTTATGTGTGTTTTTGGAGGTATTTCAACCTCTTGTAATGGATTCACTTTAACTAACAGTTTAAAGAAGGAAACAATTTTCACATACCAAGCTTTAAGAGCTTGTTTTAAACCATACAAGGATTTCTCAACTTATAAACATAGTTTTCTTTACCAGTTTATTCAAATCATTTAGATTGAAACATGTAAAGTTCTTCTTTTAAATCGTAATTAAAAAAATTATTTTTCTTATCCATTTAGAGGATTTCCCACCCAAATTGAAAGGCAATTACAAATAAGTCCCTAACAAGACTCATTTTAGCTACAGGGAAAATGCTTCAACATAATCAATACTAGGTTTTTCATAAAAACGTCTAACAACAAGTCTAGCTTTATGTTTGTTAATACTACCATCAACATTATACTTTACTTTGTATATCCACCTAGACCCTATAATACTTCGTGGCTCAGGTTCATACAAGGTAATTAATGTATGCTACATATGATGGCTTATGATCATTTTCCTAAGGTTAATATAATTTGAACTTGCTAACATAGATTGAGCCCAATTTAATTTATTATCTAGGAAGATAAGAGTTTTAGAAACATCTATAGCATCAAAACATCATCATGACCATTTACTAAATTAGAATCAAAACCATCATTTAGAACCATTTAATGAAATAATCTCAAGAGAAGAAGACAACACATGTAAACCTTTCACTAGATTATATATATACATTTCTTATAAGCTTCAATAATTTATGTCATAACCTTTCATGCCATAGTTTTGAATTATTCAAACTTTGAGATATAAAACAAGATGCAAAAGAGAAATCATCAAAAATATACAGATCATTTCTTTGAATTCCTTCAACTATTATACTCTCATTACTATCCTTGATATACCAAGTATCCTTCATGCATGGATTCTACTTGTGTATATACCTCTTTCGGATGTTTGATATTACCAATGTGTAGAAGGTACTTGTTGTTCACATTGTGCAAAATCATAGAAAGAACCTCTTGCATTCGTTGCAAGAATGCATTCATGTTATCTACAATTGCTTGACGACCGGTGGGAGCAACCTCAGATCCAGAAACAATTGTCCAGAGTTTTCTTGCCATAAATTTTTTTTTGACCCAAATGTTGTAGTTGGTTTCATTCGTTCTCACTTTCCAAACTCAGAGCCATGCGGATCTGGGTTTTGTCAAGACAGAAATAATTGGACTCCATTGTTTTCCTAAACTTGTAAAACACACCCCATTATAATATACAATGTACCACAGAGTTAGATACATATTTATCGATAATAAAAAAACTTTTAATAGAATCAAATCTAAATTTTATAGATATAAAGAAACTATTTGATCATAACTAATTATGTGATTACAATGCATACCTTGATTAACCTCCCATGATCAAAATAATAACCCACAATATAAAGGGCTCTGTATTATACCCCAGATTTATATAAAAATATTTCTGACCATATAGAAGTGAAGAAGAGACCCCTAAGAATGCATAACAACATCAAATTTTTTTAAAAAATAAATATAGACAAAGATCCAACCAACTTAAATTTGACGTCTAAATGACCATCATAATGACTTAGTTTTTGGTCTGTCATGACGGTCATTTGACCTTCAATTTTAACACAATGAAAGTTTCCTATAAACCTACGAGATTAAATTTGATGTCTAAATGACCTGTAGTGCCCACACATGACACACCCAATATAACAGTAAAATACCAAGATAATTTTTTTTGACTCACATTGGTCATTACAAAATGCCACAAGGACTCCCAGTCAGGAAAACTCGACAACGTATACGACACTTACAAAAGTCATCAAATCACATAGACACATGATAACACCATATGCATGCTTGATGCTACACTTTTCCCAACGGAAGGTTGCTAGAAGAGACCCAACCACAAGAACCTGACTTCAAGAATGGCGAACCCACAACACATCATTACTTTAAATGTATTTTAGTTACGATTAGCATCCCAAGAACATTGTTATGTAAGCATAATTTTCTCTCTTTTTCCATCTACAAAATCTTAAGTTCATTCCATTTTTTTAATTTACAGTTCGACCAATTTAGGTTGGCTTCCTTTATGCATCTCAGAAATTTCCATAACTTACTGGCTTATTTGGCACAATTCAAATCACATATACAATACTTAATTATCTTGTTCTTATGTTAAGAATGTGCTTCTCAAATGTTTATTTAATGTTTAAAATTTACCCTTGCTACACAAGTGAATCTAACATGATGTCAGGGTGAAATCTTGGGATTAAGGAAGACATAGATTTGAAATAGCTTTTTCCCCGAGAACATCCATCGATCACAGAATAGTTATTTCGCTACCATTAATATTATAGTGCAATAACTTGTTAAATTCCAAATTTGATTTTTATATGTATATCTTTTGTTTTCTCGACGTTTGGTCACACCAAGGTAATTTATATTCTTTGTAATGCATGAAAAAGTTTAATTAAGTTATAAGGACTCCAAGAGTGACCTTAATCCTAATCTCCAATCTCATTTTCATCTTATATGACATGCTCTTACATCGCACTATGATCTCATTTTTAGCATCGTCTCAAAACAAAAGAGTTACGAAAGCACTTGTCTGACATCTTAAGGAAGTACATAGCTAGGAGCATTATAAACTACACATGAACACAAGTGATCTTTGTTCACGAAGATCCCATATTTTGCATTGCACGATTCCGCATAAGAAATATTCTTTATTCCTTAATGCCATAGAATGACATAACAAGGGATTATGAGACAAGAATTCAGTTTCTAAGGTTCTCTAGAATCAACATCTTTTAACTCAATTTCGTATGTAAGGAGTTAAATTATAGTTTTCTACCCACAAGTTAACATCCTAATCCACTAGGGTTTAGTTCCATTCCAATTTTTCACTTAGGGATTTACGCTCCATTATAGATTAGAATAAGATTCAAAACATATTCACTCTATAAACCCTCCGTAAAAGATCAATGCACTAAAATGCCACTAGCCAAAGATAGTACATATAGCTAAGGGGATCTATTCCTTAACAAAATTTAAAGTGATAGAACCACTATTCCACTAGCTCCATGATGTCATCTGGATCTCACAAGAAATTCATTCGATGCAGAAAATTTATTTGACTGTGTTGCTCCTATATGTCTGGTTTATGTCGATGTCACTAAACGTACCTACTAAGACAATAAACCCCTTTTCTTGGGATCTTATTTTCCTAAACCAAGATGCTCCATCGAGTGTAAAGGTTCATTTGAAGGTCACAGTTTTCTACGCTAAGGGATTAACATAGGCAAGTTAGTTATAAACAAATTTTGAACTACGGTTGACTATTGTGAGTAGGTTCCTTTATTACATTTTCAAGGAAGAAGCGCAACACCAATTATTAAACCAATAATTGCACAATGAAAGTTCACTACAAAGTATTAATTTCAATTCCTTTTGACAATTGTATTCCACTTTTACCATAACAATTTTGGGATCAAAATAACATCCATGAAAGAAATACCAATTTCTCAAGCATTTATTAATCTAGCGACTTTTACATACTACCATTTTCAACAATAAGTCTTTCAATATATTACCAAAAATAAACGTTGAATTACTCAACGTCTTTACGGAATCATTCTTTCCTCCTGTAAAACCACGTGAGCAAGATATCAACGATAAATCGTTGGCATGGCATCCACCTTAATCTAACATAATTATCATCTTTCAATTTCCCATTTACATATAATATTAATTAAAATTTTCAAGTGAGAGAAAGAGTTTAGAGACATGTATTCATTTCATTTCACTTCACTTTGTAACCCAGGGGAGAGAAAGAGAAAGGAAGAGAGAGAAAACATCGTTTTGTCAAAAGTTATAATACACACAACAAGTTTCATTATAGTGTTTTTAAACAGTTATTTATGTGTGTTTAAATGTTTTCAGGGTGATTTGGAAACCCTACAAGGTCCCGCAACTTTCTATTCTTACATTTTCACACTAGCTACAAAATGTTCAAAATGGGCTCAGAGGCTAAGAAACTGCTTCCAAATGTTATCTTCCGATGAGAATTCACACCACAATTAAATTTCCACGTGTCCCCAGATATACCAAGAAATCATAGCAATTGACGGAATTGAAAAAGAGCGAATGGTTTGCGTTTGGCGGCTAGTTTTCCAGGGCCACTGGTCGTAGTTCACCCAGTTGTAAAATGACAAAAGTTAGCTCGAGGGCCCAGAAAACCACGTCCATAACTGACGTTCGATGGAGGAGCACGCAACGAGACATCTCCTACTAGTTCCCCTATATAAGGAGAATTCATCAGAGTCAATGGGACTGAGAACTAGAGAACCATTTTCAAACGGTGATAAGTTTTCTGGAGTGACAAGACAAAATTGGTCTAGTTTGACCTCGTCAAACTGTGACCGAAGGCCTACAAAATGGCTTCGCCAAACTATCCCGAAAAGTGCTCTTTCCTATACTAAATGTTCCATGCAATTTTCTAGTATAAACACTAGAGGTTTGCGAAGACGGGAAGTAATTTCTCCATCCAGGTTTCAAATGGCGGTTCAAAACGAAAGCCAACTTTCTAGATTTAACAACTTTCTACTGTTGTAAACTAGTGTAATAGGGCTCCTATAAGAGTGTCAAAAGGATGTCATATGTTCATTTCGGGTCAAACCAAAGGTCGAGGTGACTCCTCGTATACCAAGGTACACGAATGAAACTTCACATCTCATTTCTAGAGTTACGACGGGTACTTAGTGAGTCTCCGAAAAACACAAAAATTAACTATTTAAAACAGGGAGAAGGTCAACTTTATCGATGGGGAGTCAGATTCATCTGGTCGATAAAATGATATTGGAATGATCAAGATGGGTAAGAGTTTTCTAAATCATCTCGAAGTGAGGGTGATAGTTCATGGTTTAAAGTAGACGAGTTAAAAAGACTTCGAGAGTTGTGACACGACACTTTATTGTTTTGCAATGAGTTGAAGGGACATTTAACTGTATTAAAAATCTAATAATTTAAAATTCTATTTAGTTGCAAAAGAGAACTAAAACATGAGAATTATGAGAGGTAAGGGAAGAAGAACCATGCCTGGAAATGATGAGCGAAACGGTACAAGGGGCTCCAAGTAGTTTACACTCGCGATTCGTCGAGACCACCATTGTTGCCATCTGATGCCAGGTAGTCACGTGCAAACCAAGCCATTCGTTGTGTACCCATGTCTCATCGAAAAGAACCATTTTGTGTTTTCAAGAAGTCATCCCAATCCCGAAACTACATTTTCTATGTCAACAGATCACACGCCTTTCCAACAAAATCCATTTTTGTGCATACGAATACTCTGAGGAACGACTTTCAAATACAATGCATAGGAAGCATTAATTAATGGTTCTAACAGAACAGTCCAAAAGCTTGCACTTGGAAGAGGTGAGGCAATAATTCTTGGCGTGATTCTACAAGAGGCACTCATGCCATCGAAGTATTTACAACCCTCATGCACTGAACTTGCCTGGCTACATGCTAATTAAACAAAAATGAAGCTTACATGATCAGGGTATGTTCCATAAGATCACATCTCTTTGAGGCATTCTGTCATGCAGTCCAAACACCTTTTTTTTAACAGACCCATTTCTTTGCACATCCTGCCATCATTGCAGTCCAGGAGACCACATACCTTTCAGGTATTCTGTCGAATAGTTCACAGGATTCCACATATTGCATATGTGTTTGCAGGGTGCTTGGAACTAAAACATTCAAAAATACCTTCTCCATAATGCTTTGACAGATGTGCATAACTCTGTTTCAAAGCTTCCATTTTGACAGCAGCTGGGAGGTTGCTGGAAAAAGGGTTGTGGAGTCTGGCTTTACACGTACCACATGCATTTGCTTGGAAGTTTCCAAGGCCTTTTCAACAAACTCATTTGTGCATATCCTGCCATCATGGCATTCCATGAGCCCACATCTATTTGAGGCATTTTGTCAACAATTCACACGCCTCTTCTACACATTTGTTTTGTGCATACAGTCTACCGTAATATAAAAGAATAACTACAACATCTGACAATAGTTCCTCTACCTTGTTGTTTTGATGGGTGTCCCCAGGTACATGGCGCGGCTGAGAGGATGTTGGCGCAAGTAGAAAGCTGGGAGGAAGCCACAGAACCCAATAAACATTGCTAATGCCAAGGACCCGTGGAAGGGAGAAGTGAAGCGGTGGAAGGGCATGACTGGTTTGAAGCTTATCCTCCCTCCATGGCGGCGGTAGTTCTTACCAAAACAAACAAAACCAAAAAGATGAAATACGATCCCCAATGGAGCCCGAGCCCTAAATTCGCCCCATAGGAGAATATCACGGCCTTTTTAATTTTAATTCTTTTATTTCATTTTTTTTATATTTATTTTATTATTATTATTATTTTATTTTTTTAATAAAAAAAAAGCATTACAAATTGATTTAAAGCTTGTTGCCACTCTGGTGTGAAAATTTGAGTAGAAATTACACCATCATATTAGGACACAAAGGCTTTAAGAAAGTTAGGAAGTCAAGTGAGCCAAGCATTAGCATATTTGATACCTCCAATTCAATCCACCAAGTGTCAATATTAGAGAATTTCTTAGAGGCATTACAATGATGTGTCATATTGTCTTATGTTTGGTCTACTGATGGTCATTTGACCATCAAATTTAATGAAACCAAAACTTCTTTGTGTATTTCCGAATGTGAAATTTCATAATTTCTTCTTCGTATAATATTAGGGATGTTATATTTTAATACATTATAATAATCTATTATAATTTATAATGTTAAAATATATACACTTTAAAAAAGTATATAGTGTATAGAATGTAAAAAACAACATATAGTTCATAAAAATTATAAACTATAGTATATTGTTTTTATATAAAAAAACATATAGCCTTTATTAAAGGGGTTTAAAGGACATAGACTAGATTACAAGAATTTTACTAGGTGCAAGTAGATTTATGAGAGTATAGATTAACCTGCATATTTTACAGAGGGGACAAGTAATTTCACTTGACCAATGAAATAAATTGAAATCCCTATTTTCATGAACCTTGTCTCCTCCCTTCATTTACTCTTAATTTTACCCCACACACATTTAAAACTATGAAAATATTATAAAATATTTTATATAATTCCTACAAGCTAAAAACTTTAAAACTTTTATGTGGCAATAACTACTAATATTTTATTAAATATTTACTACACTTCACGTGGGCCACCAATAAACTAGCCCTTTTTTAATTTTCCATTTATACTTGATAATTTCACATTTATACCTTAGATATTATCTCATTTTATTCTCCACTCCCACTCTTATATAAAACAAAACTTTGAAATAGGTTTATTTATATATATATTTTATAAATTATAAGATATAAATAAATGGGGTTGCCCCCTTACATGGATAATATAAATGGTTAGGGACACATGTTAGGTTTTATTTAATAAGTATTAAGATTTAAAAATTAATCCCTTCATGGCCAAACAATAAACACAGGCCCCCTTACTAAAAAAAAGTAAGCACTTAGGTATTTTTTTTTAAAAACATATATAAACCAAATCTAATAAAATTTATATTTTAAGTAGTTTAAACTAACCATATATATAAAATATGATTCAAACTTAGGTTTGTTTCTTCTTTTTAAAAACTATATATGCCTAGATTTATAAGTTAAGTTTAAATATGATTTAAACTTAGGTTTATAATATGGTCATTGACTCTTCCCTCAATCCCATATAATTTTAATATGGTTTAAGACTTTTAATATATAGTTTTTTTCCAAAACTATATAAATTTTAATATGATGCTTATATAAATTATTATATAAACTTTATTCTATATTATATATATTTTTATTTAAAAATAATAATATAGTTTGCAAATTAATATAGGATATAGTTATAGATTAACTATAAACTAAAATTTTTCAAATCAAATCCTTTTAGAGGGAACCAAAGAATATGGGTATGAATTTACCTTCTAAAATATTTAACTTGCAAATATTTGAAATTATAAAAACATGAAAATTATTTCATATAGTAATAAATTCTTTCATTTTTTCGTATGTGATTTTCACACGCTTAAATATTTGAAGTCACTTTCACTGTGCACACATCAATATCCAAACAACATTATTAATTCTATATAATTTACAAAATGTAAATGAAAGTAAGAATCATATCATATTACTTATCTCCCAAAAAAATAGGGATTTTAAATTGAAAAACCCTAAAAACTTTACTTGAGGGTTTAATTGCACAAATGTAGTGCCAAAATAAATTGGAGAAAAAGAAGGGGACCGAATACTTTTAAATACCCTTTTAGGTTAGTTGAAAAAATCCGTACAAATTAAATAAATAAAATACAAAACATTTGATCTTAATTTATTTAATTTACCTCACTCTGATACCATGTTAAAATTTGAGGATTCTAATAAATACAGATTTAATCAACTTACATATTATATAATGTTACAATAAATATTTAAATAAAGATTACATCATAACATAAGTAAATAAAGAAATACTTACAGAAATAAATAACACATGTGACACAATATTTATAGTGGAAAACCCTAATAGGATAAAACCCACTTTGAAAATAACCTTTTACTTCGAGAGAACTTATTTTACATCCAAGTAAAATCACCTCCTCCTTTGAAAGCCTATTTACCAATGGTAAAACCAAATCACTCGATTTACACACCTTTGATATATTTCTTAAATATATCAAATGAGAACCTAAAATCCTTTTTATATAAGGTGATCGGGTATGTCTCCCAAATCACCTTTTCAACCTAAAATGGTTGACACATACACATAAGTTTATAATATTTAATATTAAATATATAATTATTTCATGATATTAAATATTTAACCTAAAGTATATACCTAGGTTATCATATTTAATAATAGAAATAGAAATATTTTATATTATTAAATATTAACCTATATATTAGTGATAGACCCATATACATTAAAGGTTGGTGGACCACTTAATCATTATGTTCCAACAATAACTTTGTAGGACATGAAAATATCATCATTTTACTTACTTTCACATTTCAAATCCCAAGTTTTAAAATCAACTCCAAGAAACTATGTAGATAATATGGTTTTTTCAACACAACCAAGCAACTTATGTGTAAAGAAATTTTGTGTGCAAACATTAGATGAAAATAGTGTCTCAAATTTGTAAGAAAATGCAAGTGGTGGACAAAAATTGGGTCCTTGCATTCCACATTCATAAATCAATCTAAATTATCCATATATTGTTGATGATGTTGACGATTCAAAACTATTAAAAACATTTTTAATAACCCATGTATATGAAAGAGAGAAATAATGAGGAGATGATGAAAGAATACAAAGAATCTAGCTATGGTCAAAATTTTATTTGAAAAAAATTATTTCAAAATATGAAGAGGTGTATGAACATTTAAATGTGAAAAACTCGACAAGAAATATTGGGATAATATATCATATTCTTTAAATCAAGTTTTTGGAAAAAAACATTCACTAGGATGTAATGAAAATACAAGATGAAAAGGTTGAGGAAAACCCTCAAGAAGGAGAAACAATTGGAAAACATAACATTGGCAACACATTCGACATGAAATTTTTATGAAGTTATGGATCACATTACATAGAAAACACATAAGGTTATTAGTTTTAATGGAAAAGAGAGGGTTAATATAACCACTTCTATTTCTGAAAAAGATATGAGAGGGCAATCGTAAATCCCTTCTATCAACATTGAAAATTTGGAAAGAGCAAATATAGAAACCCCTTTGAATAGAAATGGAATTGAGAGCAAAGGTTTGAAGAGAAAAAGAAACTCTTATGGATATTTGAAAGAGGTAATTGAAAATAACATGAATTTATTTAGTGAAACATTGTTTAAAATTAAATAGGGAATGCTTAAACTTAAGTGTGAAAGAATGGAACAAGAGAGAAAGCTAATGGAGAAAATATTGGATGTACAACTTCAAGTCGCAAGTATTTTACCCAAGTAAATTATAGTTTTTATAACCATAGTAATATAGTATTGCATCATTCATTCCATTATAAAATATGGTATACATTGTGTAAGAAAAAATATCATGCATTGGAGTTAGCTAATACTTCTCTATTTTTCATTCTTCCTTTTATTTTAGAACAATTCAAATGATTAACATCATGGGCACCACCAAGATCATTGACACGGACATCCGAAGATACTTTTTGTGTAACAAAGTAATTTAAAAATTATGTCAGTAAACATGTATATTTTTTTTTAGGACAATATGATAATTTAACATATGAGACATCGATTGAACCACATATCATTGGTAGTATAGTCAAAGTATGTAATACTTATATACTCTCTCTGTAATTTATAGACAATAATATTACCAATGAGCATGGTGTTATTTTGTTGATAATGTTGATAATTTTGATAATATTTGTGTGTGACATATATGGTTAATATTTACGTGTTCCATTAAACTGAATAATGTAAAGTTCGTGTGATATTTGAAATATGATAATTCAATATGTGAGACATAAATTGAACCACATATCATTGATAGTATAGTCAAAGTGGGTAATACTTATATACTCACAATGTAATTTAAAGATGATAATACCGATAATGAACATGGTGTTCTTTTGATGATATTGCTGTTAATATTGATAATTTTTGCATGTTGCATATATGGTTGATATTGTGGTTCCCCTAACATTAATTGGACATTAACCAAATAAAGTAAAGTTTGCGTGATATTTGAAATATGTGTGTCATTTGATAGCCATTAATTATCCATTAAATAAAAAAATTAACGACACTCGCGCGTCTTTTGTTATTCGTGCAATCGAAGAAAGTGGCGAGTTGGAAGTGTCAGCTCCATGTAATTATATATTGTCAATTATTAATATATTTCAAGGACACTTAAATTTGTGAATCTTATGGTGAGAACATTGGCGTAAGGAAAAACTCTATAAGCGTAATAATTCATGGGAAAATATGATCATGGTTTGATTGACAAAATTCGAGCACTTGTTTTTTAGAAGGCATTAACAAATTAGTATGCATTCTTACCTTTCCTTCCAAAATTTTGAAATTCTATGAATGTAGAATTTTTGTATGCTTTTCAACAAAACCCTATTTTTCCCGCTTTTAGTAGTCAAAGTTTGTCATTCTTTAATGATCTTTGATAAACATGTCTCAACCGATAGGTTTTGACATCAATTTTTTATTATATTTACAGATCTCTAAACAATTTTCCAAATATGTGTATACCTCAAGCTTATGAGTAATGTAAAATATGTTATGGGTATTATTTTCACAATAGGATCGAGAAATGATTCGTAAAATACCTGACATGGACATCAATTATTATGGAAGTGAAAAAAATGGTTTAGGTTTGTTAATCATCAATGATTCCATGGACATCAATGATTCGAGATAGGTTTGTTAATCATTTAGGGATTTTGGACCACTAGTGGATGGTTTCTATAGACATTTCATTATAAATTAAATTATAGTAATGAAATAATGATAATAACTTATAGTAGATGAAATAGTAATAGTAACACAAATAATTGTTTGATTATATGCTACGCCCTTAATCATATATCTTATATTGGATGTATATAGCCGACTTGTGGCTATCATAACTTCTTATCATTATGTATCTCTTTCATATATGTTATATTTTCATTAGTGGGTCGGCCTTGGTGTTGGCCATAGCATAGGAATAGTATATATAGAGGTTAGTAGGTAGTAGTTTATCATCATTGGAGCATTTGAGTATTATTGTATGGTTTGGAGGTTGCCCCCTCGAAGTGGCGAAGCTATTCTAATTGCATATTGAGATCATTATTCTGGAATATTGTGTTATTTGGTGTTATATTTCTGCTCATGATCTGAATTATACAAGTAATTTCATTACAAGTGGTATCAGAGCTTGAACTCGGCCAACACTGCGTCAAACCCTAATTTTGAAGGTTCGTCCATATCTCAACATTGGTAGCGAATTTTTCTGCAAATTTTTTTGTGGTGTGGCAAAATCAGTCAAGTAAGCTTCCCTCAAAATTTTAATAATTTTTGACTTGTTTTGCAAAAGTTATAGCGGTTTTATGTTTTTTCATAATTCGGCTACATAGGGTGCAATTTGTGGAATTTTTCAAAGTTATTTACATTTCCAGAAAGAAGATTAAAAATTAGTTTGAGTTCGTTCTTTGAGTTTTATAAAATTTGGCTGAATTCCTATTGAAATCTGAAACCCTAAATTTTGACCTTGATCCTTAAATCTTACCATTTTGGGGCATCATGGCTGGGCCTTCGACAAGAGGAAAAAATAATCCCATCACTCCGGGTAAAACCCCTAATAAGGATGAGATAATAGTTGAGGAGTTAGAGTCAGAAGGGGTATCTACAGAGTCCTCAGGGTTAGGGTTTACTTCAACTGACCATAAGGTCAACTATCTTGAGTTAGAGTTGTGAAACCTTGAAGGTAGAGTGGCCAGCAAAGAAGATGTAGAAAATATTGGACAAAAATTGGAGGATTTCATTCAAAAATTTAGCTACAATATCATGGGTCATCATATCATTCCTAATGAGCCACAACTCAATCATACTCATATTAACCATGGTGGATCTTTAGGTCAAAGTAATAAACAAACTAGCCAGGGTGGATCTGCAAACATGACCAATCCAAATACAAACACTCTACAAGCCCGTAACATGCTTCCAAAAGTGGAAATGCATAAGTTTGATGGAAAGGATCCACTCAATTGGATTAACTAGATGGAGAATTTCTTTGATCTTCATCAGATTCCATTGGGACAAAAGGTTACCATGGCATCGTTGTATCTTGAACCTGACCAATTCATTTGGTATCGATGGTTATGTGCTCAAAGGAAAAGAGTGGCCTCAATGTTACATGGACAGTATTCACCGAAGAGTTGCAATTGCACTATAGTTCTAGTGTGTCAGAGAATTATTTCAGCCAATTAGCAAAGCTCAGACAAATAGGAACAGTCAAAGATTACATCCATCAATTCCAAAACCTTTCCTTACGGGTGGAAAATATTCCTGAAGATAATTTGAATGACTTATTTCTTGGGGGTCTTAAAGAAAAAATTGAGACTGAGGTGCGTATGTTTAATCCTCATAAGGTTTCAGACTCTATGATCATGGCATGTAGGGCAGAGGAAAAATTTCTTTCAAGTCAAAAAAAAACTATCAGTACTATCAGAGATCGTAGCACCCTTCCACCATCATTCCCTCGGCTAGTGAGATTGACACCTCAACAAATTGAAGAAAAGAGAGCCAAAGGGTTATGTTTTAATTGTGACAACAAATTTGGACCAGGACATAAGTGTGCGAGAAAAGAAGTTGTTCTACATTGAGGGACCTACTGAAGAAGATGAAGAGGTAGAGCTAGAGGAGGAATTAGGAGATCCCCAACCAACAATATCATGCCATGCAATTTCTGGTATTAGCACTCCCCAAACTCTCAAAGTAGTTGGATTCTTAAAAAAACAGAGGGTAACAGTGTTGATTGATTCGGGAAGTACTCACAATTTCATCAATCATAAGTTAGCGGTACGCTTGAACTGCTTTGTTTATCCAGCTCCAGAATGTCAAGTCATGATTGCTGATGGGAAAACTATTAGTTGTTCAAGAAAATTCCATAACATTAATCTCGCCATGGGAGATTACTTGCTAACTAGCAATATGTATGCCATTGCCATGGGAGGAGCAGACATTGTGTTAGGAGTTCAATGGCTTACCACCTTGGGAACCATTGAAATGAATTTCCAAGAGTTTTTCATGTAATTTTAGTCAGAAGGGAGGAATTTTAAACTAAAAGGACTAAGAGAAAAGTCCCCACAGATGGTAAGTTCTCATCAGATGCAAAAATTTCTTAGAAAGGGTGCAGAAGGGTTTGTAGCACAACTATTTTCATTGGAAGCACATCATTCCAATACATTTATACCCGCAGATATGCAAGCAGTTATAGATGAGCACTCAGGGGTTTTTGGAGAAATGCCCAAGGGTTTGCCTCCGAAAGAGACCATGACCATGCCATCCAGCTAGTACCAGGGAGTCAACCACCCAACATCAGACCTTATAGGTACCCCTATATGCAAAAGAGTGAGATTGAGAAGATAGTTCAAGAGATGTTAGAAGCAAGACTTATTCGTCATAGTCAAAGTGCTTACTCTTCTCCTGTAGTGATGGTACGGAAAAAGATGACAATTGGCGCATGTGTCCAGATTACAGGGAACTCAATAAGTACACAGTTAAAGATAAGTTTCCTATTCCTGTAATTGATGATTTGCTAGATGAGTTACATGGTGTTGTTTACTTTACAAAACTTGATCTTCGTTCTGGATATCATTAGATTAGAATCAAGGATGAAGATATTCATAAAACAGCCTTTAGGACACATGAAGGACACTATGAGTTCTTGGTAATGCCTTTTGGACTAACAAATGCACCCTCTACATTTCAAAGCTTGATGAATTCCATCTTTAAGCCATTTCTTCAAAAGTTTGTTTTAGTGTTCTTTGATGATATATTAATCTATAGTAAAACATGGGAGGAACACCTGCATCATGTAAATAAGGTGTTGGAAACTCTTGAACAACATCAACTTTATGCAAAGCCTTCTAAGTGTTCTTTTGGTGTCAAGGAGGTTGAATATCTGGGTCATATTGTCTCTTATGAAGGTGTTAAAGTGGATCCTAACAAGATAAAATCCATGCTTGAATGGAAGGTTCCCAAAACCCTAAAAAATATCCGAGGATTTTTGGGGCTTACAGGTTATTATCGTAGATTTGTAAGGAATTATGGCAGCATCGCAACACCACTCACAAATTTATTGAAGGACTCTTTCCATTGGAATGAGCAAGCTACTATGGCCTTTGAGAAGTTGAAGGAGGCCATGTGCACCACTCCAGTTCTAGCCACCCAGATTTTTCAAAAACATTCATTGTTGAATGTGATGCTTTAGGGTATGGTATGGGGGTAGTACTCATGCAAGAAGGGTGACCCATTGCCTTCGAGAGCCACCAATTCAAAGGTAAGAATATCTCTAAACCAGTTTATGAGAAAGAAATGTTAGCAATACTTCATGCAGTGAAACAATGGAGACCATATCTAATGGGACGACATTTCAAAGTAAAGACAGATCATGATAGTTTGAAATACTTCTTAGAGCAATGTTTATCATCAGAAGAACAACAGAAATGGGTCTAAAAAATGTTGGGGTATGATTTTGAGATAATATACAAGAAAGGGAAAGAGAATGTAGTTGTTGATGCTTTATCTCGGAAGGATGAATCTACCGAGGCATTGTTGTGTGCCATATTTGTATTACATGAGGATTGGATAGAGGATGCAAGGTCTGAATGGAAAAATGACCCAGGTACACAAAATCTCATTCAGAATCTCCAACAAGATCCAAACATGTCAGAAATTTTTTTATGGAAAGGAGATGTTTTATGGTATAAAGATAGATTATATCTATGTAAGAATTCAATCCTTAAAAATAGGGTTCTATCTGAGCTCCATGCTTCTCCAGTAGGGGGTCATTCTAGCTTCTTAAAGACTTATCATCGAATCAAGCATGATTTTTTCTGGGAAGGGCTAAAAGGAGATGTCCAAAAGTTTGTGGCAGAATGCATGGTTTGTCAGCAAAATAAGGGCGAAACAATTAAGTCCCTAGGTCTTTTACAACCTCTATCTATTCCTAGCCAGAGGTGGGAAGAGGTGTCTATGGACTTCATCACAGGATTGCCTAAATCAGAAGGTAAAAATGTAATCATGGTGGTGGTGGATAGACTCACCAAATATGCCCATTTTTGTGCTTTATCACATCCATTTGTTGTGAGTACAGTAGCAACGGCCTTCAGGGATACAATTCAGAAGCTACATGGGACACCAAAGATTATAGTAAGTGATCGAGACCCTATCTTTACTAGTAATTTTTGGACTGACTTGTTCTCATGCTTGGGCACACAACTAGCTCGTAGTTCCTCTTATCATCCCTAATCTGATGGGAAAACAGAGGTGGTAAACAAGTGCTTGGAGGGATATCTTCGTTGTTTTACATCAGATAAGTAAGTGAGATGGGTCTAATGGTTACCGCTGGCAGAATGGTGGTATAACACCTCCTTTCATACTTCATATAAAATGTCTCCTTTCTTGGCATTATATGGGTACCATCCACCATCTATCACTTCATCTTTGAGAGTCCATCCAAAGGTTTGAGCAATTGAAGAACATATTCAACACCAATAAGAGGTGCTTTGTAGTCTCAGGGAGAATTTGGCCATGTCACAAAACCGCATGAAGTAGCAGGCAAACCAACATCATAGTGAAAGACATTTTGAATTCGGTGATTGGGTTTTTGTGCGTTTACAACCATATAAGCAAATGTCCTTAAAAAAACAAAAAGGATAACAAGCTTTCACCTAAATATTATGGTCCTTATCAAGTGTTACAGAAGATTGGAAATGTAGCATACAAACTGGAACTTCCTCCACTACTTGAATTCATCTAGTCTTCCATGTATCTTGCCTAAAGAAGGTAATTGGACAAACAATATCAACCCAGACAGTGTTACCCGAGCTTGATGAAGAGGGAAGAATCATCCTAGAACCAGAATGCATCCTTCAGACACGCACTAAGCGGTTGAGGACAAGGGTCATCACTGAGTATTTGATCAAGTGGAAAAATCTAGACAATGAAGACACAACTTGGGAGGATGCAAATTTCCTACAGCAGCATCCAGATCTTCTCAACATTGGGGACAATGTTGCTTCAAAGGGGAGGGGCATGCTACACCCTTAATCATATATCTTATATTGGATGTATATAGCCGACTTGTGGCTATCATAACTTCTTATCATTATGTATCTCTTTCATATATGTTATATTTTCATTAGTGGGTCAGCCTTGGTGTTGGCCATAACATAGGAATAGTATATATAGAGGTTAGTAGGTAGTATTTTATCATCATTGGAGCATTTGAGTATTATTGTATGGTTTGGAGGTTGCCCCCTCGAAGTGGCAAAGCTATTATAATTGCATATTGAGATCATTATTCTGGAATATTGTGTTATTTGGTGTTATATTTATGCTCATGATCTAAATTATACAAGTAATTTCATTACATTATATAAGGCAATTATTGGAAATAATTTTTTTATTAAAACATATATGTGACTACCAAAGAAAAATGCAAAGAGTTTCGTCTATGTAGGTTCCTCTTTGAAAAATAGTGAATCGGGGAATTATAAAACCTACTATTTGAGAAGTTAGGCTAAACAAGATTTTGAATAATGTTTCACTTAATTGATAGTTTTGGAAAGACATATACAACATTTAGAGATTAAAATTACAAGCTCTAGTTATTTTAGTTAAATTAGCTAATGATATATCAACACTAAAAATTATAAGATGTCATGGATTTTCTTTCTTAATGTGATAATAAGCATATGGAAATAGGGAGATGTGATATCATGGAAAATTATGATGTTTAATGACAAGGGAGATTATACATAGGGTTCGGAGTCTATATGTTCATACTAACACTACAAAGAGTGTGTTCATTATATTTATTAAAATTATACCATGGCCTTTGAGACTTCATTTACTAACTAATTATAGATCACCATCACTTTTGAGATTTCATTTATAATTAAAATGTGGAATTTTATATTCCTTTCAATAACTTATAGTAAATAGTATGAGAACTACATAAGGCTTGATCCCTCTCAAGGGTATGTAGTGCAACACTTGGCTCAAACAAATTCGTGGAACAAACTAATGAGAGCTAAGAAAATCATGAACCTTGAAGAAAACATGTAATGTAACTCTTTTCTCAGTTCAATAATAGATTTCAATGAATGATGCCTGGTGAACACTAAGTTTAAAATATTTTGTCGATGCTGATCATAGTGACCGTTAAGCTTGTAAATGTTTTGTTGTGGCTGACCTTAGAGACCACTAGGAACAAAAGTTTATATGTGTTGACTCCTAATTGTGATATTTAATGACCTGGGAGATTATACAATTATAATTAATTAAAGAGACGTCCATTGAATGGTGTTTAGCTAACACTAAGTTCAAAATATTTTGTCAAGGCAAATGTTATTGACCACTAAGATTTATATATTTTCTTGTTAATGCATTAGTAGTTTTCTTGTTAATGATTTTTAGCGACCGCAAAGTAATAGGTATATCCTTATGGCTGATCATAGTAACAGGAAGGATAAGAAGCACACATTTATTTGTTAATGATTCTTATACACCGTTAAGCTCCAAAAATATGTTGTGGCTGACCCTAGCGACCACTAGGATAAGAAATACTTATGTTTATACCCCTCAGTAGTGTAAGAATTGGATTTGTTTTGCTCATTGCAATAACTGTTGTGCTTTAAAATAAGGCTAGATATGAAGAAGATCTAAATAGTTGGTTGTGGCTGAAATTAATGACTGCTAAGATCAACACTACATATATCTTGACCCCCACCTGGCTCAAAGATTGCCAAATTTTTCTCGGTCTCACGAATAATCCTAGATACGACCAATCGACTGTTAGGATAAGAAATACTTATGTCTGTACCCCTCATTAGTGTAAGGATTGACATTTTTTCTCATTGTAATAACTGTTGTGCTTTGAAATAAGCCTAGATATGGAGAAGGTATAAATAGTTCATTGTGGCTGAACTTAGCGACCACTAAGATCAACACTACATATATCTTGACCCCCCACCAGTTCAAAGATTGTAGAAATTTTTCTCATTCTCTAAATAATCCTAGATACGACCAATCTCTAAATATTTCATTGTTGATCAAATTAGCGACTGCTAGGATCTGAACTACGTAAACCTTGAAGTGTTAAGAGTGCTTATATTGATAGAATTTTCTCATTGCATTAATATTTTTACTAGAGTGATGCCTAACGAATGCCATGGTTAAAAATATGTATATCTTGAACCCTCAGTGGTACATGTACAATAGTGGTTTGGTCATTCCATTAATAGTAAGTCTGTGAATGATGATTAGTAACGAGACGTATTCATGATCCTGCAATGAACTAAATAAACATAAGTAAAGGTTGATCCCTTACGAATACATGTATTACAATATTTTTCTCAAGTTAATAATAGATGTCCATTGAATGATGGTTAACTAACATTAAGTTCAAAATATTTTATTGAGGCGAGATGTTGTTGACCGCTAAGATTTATTTATTTCCTTGTTACTACATTGGTATTTTCCTATTAATGATGCCTAGCGACCACTAAGCTATAGGTATATCATTGTGGCTGATTGTAGTAACAACTATGATAAGAAGTATGTATTTATTTGTTAATGATTCTTATAAACCGCTAAGCTCTAAAAAATATGTTACGGCTGACCCTATGATCACTAGGATCAGAAATACTTATGTCTGTACCCATTTGTAGTGCAAGGATTGAAATTCTATTGCTCATCGCAATAATAATTGGGCTTTGAAATAAGCCTAGATACGTCAAATATCTAAATAATTCATTATGGCTAAATATAGAGAATGCTAAGATCAACACTACATATATCTTAAACCCCACCAGTTCAAAGATTGGAGAAATTTTTATCATTCTAATAATAATTTTTTAGTGGATAATACGTAGATATCACCAATATCTAAATATTTCATTGTGGCTGAAATTAGCGATCATTAGGATCTGAACTACATAAGTCTTGAAGCCTCAAGAGTGCTTGTATTGACAGACTTAGATCATTGCATTAATATTTTTACTGGAGTGATGCCTAGAGAATTCCATGGTTAAAACTACATATATCTTGACCCCTTAGTGGTGCATGTACAATCATGCTTTGCTCATTCCATTAATAATAAGTATGTGAATAATGCCTAGCAACCACTAAGCTCTAAATATTTAGTAATTGTTGACCCTAACGACTATTAGGATCAACAATTATTTCATTTATTTGGAAATTATTTTCTAATCTTACCTAATATTCATAATAAGGGACATATGAATGTTTCGTAAAAATAAATTATGTTACTTGTCTTAGTAATTGTTTTTTTTGATGATATATTCAGCGTTCGTGGCCCTTTTATTTTTCAACATGAAGAGAGAGTGGGTAATGTTGATGGTATATGATTATTTATAGTCCAACAAGGACAACATAGTAATAAGATATACCGAATTTGATCTAGTTGTCTTACATGACAAATTTCAGCATTACTCAGCTCTATTTTCTACAATTCATGATGAAAGTGTTGATGTTGATGCCGTAGAAGCAAAGGGTATATCGGAAGAGTAAGTGCTATGATTCCAAGACATAAGGGTGATAAAAAGATTTGGTCTCCATTTAATTTCTGCTAAACTAGAGGTGCTTCCATTTTCGGAAGTGATCGCTTCCTATCTACTTCATGCCAAGTCTAAGGATTTGTCATTAATTTTTAAATCAGGGAAAAAGAGAATAGGTTTATTTCTAGGAATGCATACAAAAGTTATTATAAAAGTACAGAGTTTTACTGCTTGTACAACTCAAACACAATTGAGTCTTGGATGTCCCAAAGGAGAGTAAAAGATGTTTTGTAGAGTTGAGAATTTAACCCATTTGATAATATGGATGATTCTAATTTGTCTGATATCCTTATTAAAATGTTTAGACAAAGAGTCCGTATTGGCATGGCACTCATGAATAGGCTATATGGAAATTCGTCAATCTCTAAGGTGGATATTTCATGGTTCTCGTTACTTTCTTTTATTATTGATGACCCCAATATTACCTCCTCAAGTTAGGTGCTCGTGTCAATTTAGTGAGACAAAGAAATAATTTCGTCAACAAAGGGAAATCATTTTACATGGCTTCCTATCTTCTCGATGTTGTCTTTGGTGTTCTCAAATGTTTGGATTTCTGTCAAATCTGGTATCCTTTGAGCCCTTTGAAGGTAAATGAGCAATATTAAGACTTGTATTCCCATCATTTCATATCACATATTTAAGATATATGCACTTATTTGTATCTTGATCTCTACAAACAATTACATGAAACAGCGACACCGAGAATATCGATGACATCCTCACTTCCATAAGGAAAATGGGATCCATATTCTTCTATCTAGAATATAAAATTATCATGATTGAGGGCTCCTTACACCTCCTTTTCAGTTGTCATATTATGTGCCTAGAAAAATTGGTAGAACAAGAGGTTACATATTAGATTTGCAATGGTATTTCTTTAAAGTGTAAGGAGAAGAAGCTTAAAACACATTCCCCCTCCTAGTTTATGTGGGATGCAAAATATTTAATAGGTGTCCTGATTTGAAGGCTACCTCAACCCATAGAAATTCATTTCATCTCCCCAAACACCCTTTAAGGAAATATGACAAAAGGAAAAGGGTTTCCCACACCTTAATTCACATAAAGGACAATTAAATATACTATATGGTAATGTGAATGATGATAATGACTGAGTATGGATTACACAAACACAATATAGCCTTGTTAAGTAGAATATGAAGGAGACATGGGAAGTTATCCCTCCGAGAGAAATTATTAAAAAGGAGGCTATGAAGAGAAAGCAAGCTTTGTATTCAGAACATTCACAACAATCCCTGTGCTCCCTTATCTCCACCAAATCTTGATATGCATTTTGAGAATTTTTTTCCATACACAAATCCAAATTTTGTTGCATATGCCTTAACTTCATCAAGTGAAGAAGAGGAGACTACCAAAACTGAAATTCCAACCAGCAAAGCCCCAATACAACCATCTCAATCTTCTCCTCCACTTCACATGAAGTGAGACACGATTGGGTAGAGAAATTTATAATTTCCTACAAAGAACATCCAGATTGGGAGGCAAAAGAAGATCCCTTAGTGAACATTAAATTCAATTCAAGGATGGGAACCTTGAAAAGGGTAACCAAAAAGAAGATGTCAAAACAACAAGCCATTGTTTGACACAAAAATTCAGAAGACCTCTTCACTCTTACAAAGAAAAGGAAAGCCAAAGGATCCCAAGTGGTGCAATATGAGGAAGATCCAAAATCCTTGATAAGGGCTACAATAGAAGTAGCTGTAGAAGTAGTGAGGGGAGTACGTGCTAGAAATAAAGAGCTTGAAACTCAATTAAAGGCCACAGTTCCTCCCGACATAGTTTATGTTGTAGAAGAGGCATTACATGGCTTCTAAAATAATATAAAGGAATGCATTACTGCAAAGGAGCACTCAAAACCATTATTTAATAATAACAAAAAAATCATTACAATAATGACATCATTGCACAAAACATTAATATAGATGGGGTAAGCCATTGAAAAATGCATTTGTAAAGATCCTTCAATTTTGACCATGGACAATATTGGTATAAGCCAGACATATGTTAATTATACAAAGGAAAGACTAAGGGATTGGAATGAACAGGAAATAAGACTTTTTTTGCATATTATTGACATTATTTCTAGAGGAAATCAGGTTTTCACATAATCTTCAGTCATGGAAGTATTTAATGGAAACCATGAATTGGTTTCGATGAAGATTTTGTGACATCGCTTAAGTAATTGTTGGATAATTATAAAAGGATAATAATCGAGACGAACAAAGGGGAAACTTCACATGTCATTGAGATTGTTTCCAAAACAAGGGAAAAATACATAAAATAGAGACTCGAAGGAAATTTCCAAAAAAAAAATTGGTAGTCAAAAGGATTTGCTTGACAAGTCTACTATGCTATATAGAAGCCCGATTGTTGACACAAAAAGATAATAAGAGATTATCAGATTTATAAAAAAACTCTATTGATGAAGCATGAAAATGAGATGGTAAAAAGAGAAACAAACCTAGGAAACAACTATGCCCCGGACTCGGATCAATAACAACCCATAGTTAAGGAAGAACCACAATGAATCATAAATGGTAGTATCTGAGATAGGTGGGTAAGCAATGTAATATGCATGACATGTTAATAGATGAATATTTATAATTGATTGAATGTTTGTGTATATATTCCAAATGTTATACTCATATAAACATGCATTTGTTGTTTTGATATGCTAAGCTCCAAATATGTCATTGTGGCATAAACTAGTGCACATTATGCTCAAATATCCATAATTGAGTACCAATCGCTAAGCTTGCAATATCTTACATGTTTTTTGTTAAATCATAGCGACACCAAATCTTAAAAATATATGTTGCAACATAAGCTAGCAAATGCTAAGCCAAAAATTCATTCTTTGACTTGTTAAATGCTAGTGACATTAAATCTAGAAATTTACAATAGTGGTAGTGACTTAGCGGCCTAAGAGTCCAAAATATCCATTTGTTGAGTACCAATCGCTAAGATTAGAATTTTTTTCGAGGCATATCCTAGTAGCCGCCAAGCTTGTAATTTCATACTACCTTAATTTAATTTGTGAAATTCTAGCGACCGCTAAGCTACAAATAATATACTATGGAAATACCTATTGGATGTAAGACTCGAAATGTCTTTCTTTATTTTTTAAACTTATAGTGGCCACTATGTTTCAAAAAAAAATGATGTGGCAGTGTCTTAACGATGTGTCACTTCATGATATGTGTTATTGAGAACCAATCGCTAAGCTCATAAAATGTTTTTGAGGCATAACCTAGCGGACACTAAGCTCGCAATATCTTACTTGTTTTTAGTTGAATCCTAGCGACAACATATCTTCAAATAATATATTGCAACATAAGATAGCATACGCTACGCTATAAAATCAATTCTTCATCTTGTTAAGTTCTCGAGACATCTAAACTCAAAATATTCTATTGTGGAAGCAACTAGATGCCATGTAGCTCAAAATTTGTTAATTTGATTTGTTAAAGCATACCACCGACAACTTGTAAACATTATGAGTATGCATATTCTAGCGGACACTAGCCTCCTGGAATCTTAATTTAATGTGTTAAAATATTGTGACCACTATGCCACAAATATTATGTGTTAAACCCTAATGAATGCTAATTTTAAATTATTACATCATTTAAAGAAAGCCTAATGACCACTAAGCTCAAATAAAATTAATTTTAAATGTTAAATCACGTCGATAGATTTTTTTAAATATTATATTGTTTGATTATAGAGGCCGATAATTTAATACTACCTTAATTTAAATTTTAAAGTTCTCTAGTGATCGCTAAGCTACAAATCATATGTTGTGGCAATGCCTGTGACGCTATATTCAAAATATATTTCTTTATTTTCTTAAATCCTAGCTGTCGCTATGTTCCAAATATTATGATGTGGTAGTGTCTTAGCGGCGTATAACTTCATGTTATCCATTATTGAGAACCAATCACTAATCTCAGAAAATGCTTTTAAGGCATAACCTAGTGGCCACTAAGATGGGAATAATTTACTTACTTTTAGTTGAATCCTAGCGAAAACATATCTTCAAAGAAAATGTTGCAACATAAGATAGCAGATGTTAAGCCAAAAATTTCATTCTTCATCTTGTTAAATGCTAAACATTATGAGTACACATCTTATTGCGGATGCTAGCATCCTCGACTCTTAATTTATGTGTTAAAATCTTACCACCGATATACCCTAAATATTATGGGTTAAATCCTAATGAGTGTTAAGCTTAAATTATTACATCGTTGTAAAGGATAGTAGTGCTAAAGCTCAAATCAATTTAATTTTAAATGTTATATCTTGTCTAAAGCTTATTTTTCTAAATATTATGTTGTGTAGTAGTACGTTTGCTAATTTCATACTGCCTTAATTTATTTTATGAAATTCTAAAAGGAACGATAACCAGATTGTACCAAGCCAAGAACATAGATGCTAATCAAACACCACGATCAATAAGATGAAATCAATTCACCAAAATAACTTTACATAAAACCTTTGCAAACAAATGAGCAACAATATCATTTATTATTATGGAACTCAACAAAATACAATGAGAATGGAACTTGCTTATATAGGCAAGGAATAACAATCTAAGAACCAGTCAAAGTCATAGATCAAGCCATAAATCATGGAAAGAACTAGTCATCAAAGAACTAGTCAAGTCCATAGATTTATGAGAGAACTAGTCAATACCATAGATCTAGGAAAGAACTAGTCAATACCATAGATCAAGGAAAGAACTATACCTAACAACTAGATAATATCTCCTAATATCTAAATAAATAAAAAGAAATATCCACACACATAAGTGGGTGAGGATAAATACAATAAAGGTAAATAATGTACCTAGGTGAACATGAGCTAAGGTAAATACCTACTCTAACACCCCCCCTCAAGTGAAGCTAGGGGCCAAAATAGAAGTGGCATGTCCATAGTATGAGTCTCGACAACTAGGCCTGATGAGGTACTCATGTACAATATATCCATGAAGAAATCTCAAACCAAAAGAAGGAAAGAATCCTGCTATAAGGAAAGAGAAAAAGAAGAAGGAATATGTTCTCACGAACACCCCCCAAGAACAACTTCCGAAACCCCAAGCATTCCATGCAAATCAAGGTAGCGAGGTGATGCAAAAGGCTTCGTAAAGATGTACGTAACTATCTTTCTTAAAGTCGAAGGAACTCCAAGAAAATAACTCCATCCTAAATGTCTTTCTTGAATGAAGTGGATGTGTATCTCAATATGCTTGGTCACTTTGGTGCTCAATCGGTTGCGAGAAATGTGAATTACACTTTGGTTGTCACACCAAAGTATAGTCGAGTGAATCCTATGGGAATCTAAACTCTGTCAATAACTGGCGAAGCCAAAGAATCTACTGACTCGCTATAACTACTGCCCTGTACTCTACCTCTGAAGATGAAAGTGCTGATAGGCACATTGCTTTTGCATGCCCAAGCAACTAGAGAAGAACCAAGACAAAAAAGATAGCCAAAAGTAGAACGTTTATCATCAATAGAACCTGCCCAATATGAATCTGTATACCCAACCAATTGAGTAGAACCCCTAGTGTAGTGTAGGCCAAAGTGGGAAGTGCCTTGTAAATAGCGCAAAATCCTTTTAGTAGCTTGTTAATGAATACTATGAGGAGAATGTGCAAACCGAGATACAAGCCCTACTACAAATGAAATATTAGGGTGAGTATGGGTCAAGTACATGAGACTCCCAACCAACTACCTATACAACATAGGATCACAAAGTGGTGTGGTACATGTGGATGTAAGAGTAACCCCAGATTGAAAAGGAGATGGACTTGGCTTGCAATCAGCCATATCAAAGCATTGAAGAAGATCATGGGTGTATTTTTGCTGACTCAAATGAATCCTGAATGCAATCTCGAGAAATCTGCAAACCAAGGAAATAATGCAACCCAAGATTTGTCATGTCAAATTGTGTAGAAAGAGCCCTCTCGAATACTATGAATGTGGGGAGAAGAGTTGTCGGATAAGTATATTGAGATCATCAACATACAAGACAAGTATCACAATATCCTCACCAACATGCTAGAGATACACTATATGATCGGAGTAGCAACGAACAAAACTAGAAGATAGAAGAAAAGAATCCATCTTCTCATACCAAGCCCGAGGAGCTTGTTTGAGACCATAGAGAGACCTTTTGAGCCTACAAACAAGAGAAGAATCTTGAACAAATCCAACCGGCTACTCCATATATATTTCCTCTTGTAGATCTCCATGTAAGAAGGCACTCTTCATGTCCATCTGGTATACGAGCCACCCCTGTGATGCAGCAATAGCAAGTACAAGGCGTACAGAATCCATCTTGGCAATGAGTGTAAAAGTCTCAAAGTAATAAATACCTTCAACTTGTAAAAAACCCTTTTGCAACAAGATGAGCCTTATACTTGTCAATGGACCCATCAACTACGTATTTGGTTCGGTATACCCACTTACACCTAACCATATTTCTTCCTTTAGGAAGAGATACCAAATCCCAAGTATGATTCTTCATCAAAGAATAATACTCAACTGCCATCACATCATCCCACTCATGTATCCCATGAGCCTTTGAAAAAAGACTGTGGATCCTCGTAAAAGCTCGACACATAAGTCCGTAACTCGTAGAGTGTTTATGATGATGCCTAGTGGGTGGAAGATCCTCAATGAAAGGTGCTTCCTCAAAAGCGTAGTATGAGCCCACTTAGGCATAGGGACAACATCGGTGGGAATAGGATCCTCAACGACATCTATAACCTCCTCATATATCTCTCAAAGAAAGGATCCTCAAGATGAGATGATGAAGAAGAAGAAGGAACAAAAGAAATCGAAGAATCATGAGGAGTAAAACGCTCATCAAATTGAACATGTGTTCGAAAAAGAACATCATGTGTATCGGGATATAAAAGATGATAAGCTCTCATGTCCTCACAATACCCTACAAAGATCAAGGGTTTACTCTTCTTATACAAAGCTTTCCTTTTCTTCTTTGGCACAAAGGCCCAAGCATGGCTCCCAAAGACTCGAAAAAATGAGACATTTGGCTTAGCGTTGGACCAAGCTTCCTCTAGAGTCAAATGCTTAAGTGCTCTGTGTGGTGTGCAATTCTGAATATACTTAGCACAATTAATCGCTTATGCCCAATAGATAGGAGGTATATCTCTAGAATGCATCATACAGTTAGCCATTTCCTTCAAAGTTCTATTCTTCTTTTCTGCTAAGCCATTCTGTTGTGGAGTATGAGGAACATAATGTTGGTGAATAATGCCTTGAGTTGCCAAAAAGTCAAAAAACTCATTGCTGAATTACTCCCCCCATTATCAGTGTGAAGGTTCTTTATGCTACTAGAATATGGTTTATTGACCAAAGCCTTGAAGACTTTGAAGTGTGAAGAAACATCACTTTTGTACTTGAGAAAATAAACCCAAGTAACGCCTTGAGAAATTATTAATAAATGTAAGTGACCATTAAGTTACATATAATATGTTGTGGCAATACATAGTGGGCGTAAGACTCAAAATATTCCTTTTATATATTATGTTGTTGCGGTACATAATAACATTGTTCCAAATATTACGATGTGGCAATGTCTTAGTGGCCTATGACTTCAAAATATATGTTATTGAGTACCGATCGCTAAGCTACAAATATGGTATTGTGTTATACCCTAGCGGCGCTAATCTTGCAATATATTTCTTATTTTTGTTAAATCATAGCGACAAATAATATCCAAATAATATGTTGCAAAGCATAACCTAGTGGACACTACACTAAGAATATAATTCATTAATGTGTTAATTACTAGCAACCCTAATGTTCAACATATTAGTTTGTGGCCTTCCATAGAGACTAATAATATTGTGGCCTTCCATAGCAACCCTAATGAATTAATATATATGACAACACTCTATCTTCCGCCAATAATATGTGGCCTACTAATAATATTGTTTAAAATAATTATATCGTCATGACTAAAATACATAGTGATTAAAATATTTAATATATAAATTTAAATACATAGTGATTAGAATATTTAATATATAAAATTTAGGCGTATATATAATATGTTTACCTTCCATTGCACAAAAATTTATCTCATAATTGAAAACTTAATATGATTTTATAGTTTTAAACCAATTTTTTAACCTCGAATATCTTCTCACAAAGTCAATGGAAACCATATAAACAATGTACAATGAAATATTTACCTCAGGTTGTTTCTATCATCATATTAAAAGGAAAAAAGGTAGATGTAACGAATACCAAAATAATATTTTGAGTCTCGCTAAACATTACAATTTTAAAAACTAGTGATTATGTGACTGACCATCATTATCGGAAAAAAATAATCCTAGAGGGGGACATAGATCGGCGAAAACTTGAAAGCGTTCAAATGAAATAATAACCAGAGCTGAAAAGGGATTAAATTTTCTTTTGGGGCACAATGATTCCTTGTTTTCTTGAAGAACAAGGTGGTGTGAAAAATGATTAGAAAGAAGTAGTAAGTAGAGCTAGGCCATGGAGCGTGTTTTCGTAGGAAAAGTAGGGATGGAATGATGTGAAAAAGATAGGAACTAGTAAGCACAAGGTGGTTTGAAAAACAATCAGAAGGAACTGGTAAGTAGAGATCGGCCACATAGTGCACTTTTTTTTAGGGAAACACAGGGTTGGATTAACATGAAAAAGAAAGGATCTGGTCAAAGACAAAATGACTAAACAAGCCCACAATAAAAAAGGTGCACATTTAGTATAGTATACTTTTTTTGATAAATACCTGATTTAGATATGAGATTATTTTGTGCTTGGTGATGTCATTCAAACCACCATCTACTACATCAAACTAACTATCTACACTATTTTTCCGCAACCCCTTTTGCTTCCCCAGTGTGTGTGCATCCTTTTTGTTACTACCTAATTGTTCCCTTTTTGTTAATCCATGAACGAGATTATAATTACTACCTGATTGTTCCTAGCCAAAATAATCGGGATTCTTGCATTTGGCCCTACAATCTTTGGCTTGCTTGTATTGTTCTATGATTTCAAGAGTTTGTTGTTCTACAAGACGAAAAAAAAAAAAAACCCCTAAAAACTAGTTCTCCAGGGTATTTAATATTTTTTCCGACACAGTCCACATTAGAAAATTTGAAAATATAAAAAGTGTGGGATATGGAAATTTAAAAATTAGAGCGGGGAATTTGTGTTAATATTGAAATTTCAAATTCTCAAAAATGTGGGGGAATTCACAATTCAAATTTTGAATTTACCACTCATTAAGAAAAGGTGCAGGATATCAAAAAAATAAACAATATTGAAAACAATGCCTTTTTTATTAGCTATAGCTTAAAATAGTTAAAACATAATAAAACATATAATATTATAATAAAATAGAAGAAATAAAGTGTATGAATGTATAGGCACATTTATTTTATTTTTATCAAAATCGACCTAGAAAATGTTAGATGTAGTGTGCTAATGAAAAATAATTATCCAATTACTTTGTGCCACGTGGCATGTTTTGAACTTGATAATTAGAAAACATTATAATTGACACATTTATTATGAAATTTATATATAAAGAAATGATTATAAAATATTTGAAACTATATGAAACCTGTGATATTATAATATAAATAGCTACTAGTAAAATGATGACACGTGGCATGAAAATTATGAAATCCCAGAAGTTTTTTTCATTAAACAACAAAAAAATAGCTAGCCTCAAAGTTGTAAAGATAGTGTTTACAATGACAAGAGGTATATATATATATATATATATATATATATATAGCTAAGCTATATCATGATTTTTTATTCTATCACTATTTCCAAATTAAGTAATTGTTGTGCCTAGTGACCATATGTCATTTCAATCAATAAATAAAGCATCTTAGCGGTCACTATGCATTTTATTTGATAAGAACTGATGTGAATTATATGTTGCAATGATTTATCTTATCAAAACTACAAAAATATCACTTACTCTCAAGGGTATATATGTATTCCAATTTACAAAGATATATCTTATACAAGATAAATATGTAGTGCAACAAATAAAGTCCCCAAAATGATATAATTACAATCAATGAAAAACACTATCGATCCAAAGTAGAAAAATAGTGATTACAATGACAAGTGATAATGATAGGATCCTAGTGGCCGCTAAGCTAGACCATTGTTTGTTATTATATAGCTATTCACAAATTAGAAATTGTTGAGCCTAGCGGTCGCTACATTATTCCTTTCAACTAGTAATGGAGCTTAGTAGTCGCTAAACATTTTATTTGATATGAACCGAAAGTCTTGATCCCTCTCGATGGAACGTAGTGTAGGAATTGGCTCCACTAGGTAACGTGTAACCAATTTGATACAATTATAATCATTGCAAATTACAATCGATCTAAATATGTAAAGATAGTGATTACTACAAAAGAGGTAATGAAAGGATCCTAGCGGCTCTAAGCTAGACCATGAGTTGTTAATCAATAGCTACTTGGAAATTGAGAAATTGTTAAGCCTAGTGGTACTAGGATTTTTCTTTGATACGAATGAATATGGATTATAATTTACAAAGATATATCTTAGGAGAAATAAATAAGTCTTGAATCCTCTCGATACAATTACAATCAATGAAAAACACTATCGATCCAAAGTAGAACAATAGTGATTACAATGAAAAATGGTAATGATAGGAGCCTAGTAGCCATTAAGATAGACCATTGTTTGTTATTATATAGTTATTCTCAAATTTAAAATTGTTGAGCCTAGGCCACTACGTTATTCATTTCAACTAGTAATGAAGGTTGACAATCGCTAAGCATTTTATTTGATAAGAATAGAAAGTCTTGATCCCTCTCGATGGAAAGCATTATAGGAATTGGCTCCACTAGGTAATGTGCAAAAATTTGATAACATTATAATCATTGAAAATTACAATCGATCTAAATATATACAGATAGTGATTTCTATGACAAGAGGTAATGATATGATCATAATAGCAGCCGCTAAGCTAGACCATGATTTGTTATTCAATGGCTATTTTGAAATTAAGAAATTGTTGAGCCTAGCGGTTGATACCACTTTTTCTTTGATATGAATGAATATGGATTACAATTTTCAAAGATATATCTTAGGAGAAATAAATAATACTAGATGCCTCTCGATGGAATGTAGTGCAACAATTGGGTCCGCCATGTGAAGTCTACCCAATATGTTACACTTATAATCAATGAAAATTACTAACCATCCAAAGTTGAACAAATAGTGATTATAATGGAAAATGGTAATGATAGGAGCCCAATGCCATGCTAAGCTAGACCATTGTTTGTTATTATATATCTATTCTCAAATTTAGAAATTGTTATTGCTTATCGGTTGTAGTAACGTTATTAATTTCAAATAGTAATGGAGCTTAGTGGTTGCTAATCATTTTATTTAATATGAAGAGAAAGTCTTGATCCTCTGATGGAAAGTAGTGCAACAATTGGCTCCACCAAATAATGTGCGGCTAATTTGATACAATTATAGTCATTGACAATTACAATTGATCTAAAGTTGTACAACTAGTGATTGCTATGACAAGAGGTAATGAAAGTATCATAGCAGCCCTAAGCTAGACCATGATTTGTTATTCAATAGTTATTTTGAAATTAAGAAATTGTTAAGCCTAATGGTCACTAGTATTTTTCTTTGATACGAATGAATATGGATTATAATTTACAAAGATATATTTTAGGTGAAATATATAAGTCTTTATCCATCTTGTTGGAATGTAGTGCTGTAATTGGGTCGACATGCAAAGTCCAACCAATATGATATAATTACTATCATTGAAAAAAAATATCAGTCCAAAGTTGAACATATAGTGCTTACAATGACAATCGGTAATCATAGGAGCTTAGTGGCCACTAAGCTAGACCATTGTTTGTTATTATATAGCTATTTTCAAATTAAAAAATGTTGAGCCTAATAGCTGCTACATTATTATTTTCAACTAGTAATGGAGATTAGAGGTCCCTTTTTTCAAATTGAGAGATTGTTGAGCCTATCCGCCACTATGTTATTCCTTACAATTAGTAATGTCAGCTTAGCGGTATCTACACATTCTATAATATAAGAACCTAACTGAATTATATGACATAAAGAATATATCTTATGAGAATGATATAAGGCTTCATCCCTCCCAAGGGTTTGTAGTACAGACACTTGGCTCCATGTGGAATAGTCAAGCCAATATGATAAATTTATAGTCATTGAAAAAAATATCGATTCAAAAGTGTAGAGATAGTGGTTACAACCACAAGAGGTAATGTTGGGAACCTTGAGGCCTGATAGGCTAGACAATGATTTTTATTTTATCTCTTTTTAAATCAAGAACTAGAAAATCCTAGCAAGTGGTCTTTATGTCATTCCTTTCAATTAGTAATGGATCTTCATGGCCATGAAAGCATTTTATTTGATACAAATGGATGTGAATTACGACATACTCCAATGCTTAGATTTCAAATAAAACTTGTTAGGTCTTAGTGGGCACTACATTATTCTTTACAAAATGTGTTATGGGACAACTAAACATTTTTTTATGTTTAACAAATTTTCTTAGTGACCGTTGGACCCATTATTGTGTTTTGTTTCTCGCACACTCTACTCAAAATTCAAAAAATTAAATCTTAATGGCCTTTACGCTAGTCCATTCAATTGGTGTTAATTACCAACAAGTAATGTTAAAAATTATCCATTCATATGTCGACTTAAATCCTCTCTCTCACTAACATCTATGTTTTCAAATGTTCCTTTCATGTTATCTACACAATGTGGATGGTTGTAGACAATGGATAATCCTTCCAAAATATGTTGTGTGTTAATTTTCAAGAAAATTTTGCATAGTTTCGGTATTAATGATGTGATCCAAAAATATGATTTATAGTAACCAATTGAAGGTTAGATATCATGTCCGGTTGAAGCCTAGTGGTCACTAACGTTTACGTTGATTACTCACCAATGATAAAAATTAATGTATTATAGAGATTGGTGATCACAAAGGCTAATACTTACATTCATTATCATATAATGGGAAAAAAATTACTCCATATGTGAAGTAATTATTAATATATTCTACTCAATTATAGGTACAATGTCTTCCATTGGTCACAATCCATTCTTGGAAATTCCATTCATTGAAGGTGTTGAGTGCTGGAAGAAAAGAGATGAGGAATGGTTTGTTGAAATCCATGGCCCTAAAAACTACTACAATGATGTGGTTGTTTTTTTTATAGATGATGAACATGAGGAAGTCGGAATGGTTATATCCTCTACAATTGTTGATTCAAGTACACTACGTGTTCAAGTCGAACACATTGACTATGAAAATAATAAGTGTCTTATTCTGGATATGGAGTTGGATGTTTCTTTATTAGGAAATGGGAAATGAGGGCCTCAGAAGATAAAACACAATGTTCTTGTTCAATATATGGTTGGGATTTGGGGTTGTTAGTAGATAAAGACAAAACTGGTTATTCAAAATAGAAGACATTCACAAAGTGCATGCTTGCTTGTAGTACTTAGAAAATTGTATAGAGGTGATACAACCTCTTTCCGTTTGTCATTTTTGAATAGAAAAGGTTCACTTTCACCGCCTAAACATGCCAAGTTGTTTACTATGTTGAGGAGAACATATTTGGATAAATTGGAGCTCGATCCATCCAGATCAAAGTTGCATGGGTTGAAAAAGAATACTAAATCAGTTGCATTGCTGAAGAAAGAAACCATTATATTCATGAAAAAAGAACCTTCAACTATTCAAGCAGTTTGATTAATTTTTGTTCAATGGTGAAGTATTTTCAATTGATGTTTCTAGGTGCCATGTAACACCTCAGAGTATCAAGTATCATCTTGTAGATGATGAGAATGTTGACCTTCTCATGTACTCCATGTTGATAAATGTTATTCCTACACAGAGGGACAATTCTTTCTTCCCTTCTTGGATTCTACGAATAAGGTTGTGGAGCTCCAAGATCTGAAAAGACTTGGAAAGGGATGATATTAAATTTTATATACTTGATGACTAACATACAATATGTTCACAAAAAATATTTTGGGCTCAGATACTTACAAGTCTTTACATAAGAGGCTATGGTTTGAAGGGCTCACATTCTTTTTGCAAATGCAACTAACAAAGCCATTACTAATATTTGCAAACAACATAATGAAGTGAACAGAACTTGGATAGAAACCAAGTTTATTGATTTTTTGTACAAAGCTAGCTAGATTGGTTTGAAATTTCTTGGATGTCCTCAACGTCCCAGATTGGCAAAAAAAAAATAAAACAAAGGAGTGGAGGGTAATGTATTTTAATTTTATTGCATTTTTATTAACATTTATCTTCCTTATATAAAAAGATAAAACATATGATTGTCCTTTGAATGCAGAACTTTGAGAATCAATGCCTTTTGATTTTCAAAAAATGGACACAACCAACAATCTATACGAAAAATGGACTTTTCTATTATTTCGGATGATATATGGACTAAATGGACTACAAAATTTAAGTTTTTTAGATTTGGTGGCCTTGCTTGTTCACCTATTAAAGATAATTAGGATAAATTTTAGCCTAATTCATTGGAAAGATTCACAGCCAATTCATTCAGGGATGTTAGAGGAATGAACGACAAAGAACTATCAGTACTAGTAGATAAAGTACAATCAGGGGATGTCTAGTTAACTGGATGTGTTCTAGAAGAAGGTGTAATAGTAGAGACATTTTGATTCTTATTGCCAGAGAATAAAAGGAGATAGAAAAATGAGAGAAAAAGTTCTACAATATTTTAAAGACAAACATCCTAGATATTGATCTATTGACATCCTGTAGTGAATCCAATGTAATTGAAAAATTTAAATTGCATGAATCACACTACCACTAGTTGTCTATACTATTGGGTGAAGAGAGAAAAGGAAAGATAAAATATGATTCCCACATAGGAAAAAAAATAAACAAAAAAGGACCAGGTGGTGGAAGAATTTCTTCCCATCGAGGCTTAGACAATATTAGACAACTATGTGGTGTCAATGGAAGACAATATACTAGAAAGGATGGAGGACACATAAAATAATTTACTTGTCAATGTGCATACCCATTCCATCTTTCATCAACTCTAGTAGTTATTCCTACCACCAATCCTTTCAATGTAGAATGTGTTATCATTGATTTTTGCAATTTGTCTAGCGATATTTCTTCGAAGTAATAATGGAGCTGCTAACAGTTATTGGAACCAGTGTGTGCTAGATTGTATTATTATTGTTCTCATACCAATTGAATATTTAAAAAATGTTGAGAGAAATAATAAAAAAATACATGGAAAATGTTAAAGACAATGAAGAATTGATTTTGGATGGATGCTACAGACTCTATGATAGCAATGGGCAATTTAAAATTTTGTGTCTTATGTACACAATAACTGGAGTGCACAACTGTGATGATAACAATGATGAAAGAGAAGAAGTAACTAGGGATTGGATGGAAAAATTCCACAACAATTGATAACTACAAGAGAAATTGGGCTAAAAGGAAACAAACATCCTTTTCCTTATGAGCGATCATATGAGTTTTGGTTTGAGATGTTCACTTGATGTTGTTCCCATAATTATTTAGTATTAGTGCTTTATGGCGGAAGTGTCACACTGCATGCATTAGTTGAATCCAATCTATCTATTTTTTTATTGTTGAGACACATAGTTAGGAAATGTTTTTGAAACATTACTATTCTCATATGAAGAAAGGTTTCATACTAGAATACAACTCAAACTTGTGATTATGTTAAATGTATTTCAATCAAAAAAATCTACTTACACATTTCTTATTTACGTAGAAAACCAAAGAACAATAGGATTTGATGTAAAAACCTCTCAACTTGATGCTACACAACCAACTCAACATGGTGATTGACCTTCAATCATTTTATAAATATGTTTAATGAGCTTTATTTTCAATTTCCATTGTTTTCATTTTTTTGACAATACTCTATGCTCACCAGCTCTGATGATAGATGAGGAGAACTCAGCCACATCATGCATGAATATGCAATCAAATCTTGGTATGTTAGTCGTGTGCATTTATAAATAAGAACCACTACTAAGCCCCACAAATTTATAAAAAATTAATGGTTTATGCAGACAACCAAAAATTGAGAGAAAGTAATAATGGAGTGTGTGGTGGTAACCAACACAAATATGAATAAAAAAACTAGGTATGTTAGCCATGCGTATTTTTAAACATAACCATTTCTAAGGCTCACAAAGTTATAGAAAATGATATCAACTAATTCTAGAAGTGGAACCATTTTCAAAGAAGGAATTACCAAATAACCTATTTCAAAAGTTCATGGTGGCATCCAATGCTACATAGTTTGTAGTTACCAGGTTGTTGGTTGTTTACATAAACCATTAGTATCGACATAATGATACAAACATTAGAATCGATGCTTATTCCAGCCAATGATGGCATAGCCTAGTGGTTGCTAATCCACATCAATATCTCAAAAGTGTTGTTCGCCAATGGGTGGTTCAATGGATATAAATGAACCCTAGCGGCCACTACAATTCATTCAAAAGACATAGAACATTTTGATTTGTACTTACCATATTACCATGGAGACCAGTATGTTTTTCAATTATGCTTTCATTTTCCATAGCATGAAATCATTTATGAATTGATTATTGTTGTTTGCAATACATCTTGCATCAAAAAAAAATAACTAGTAAGGTCTATGTAAGCCAAGCCAAAAGCTCAATTGGTAAGTGGTAGCTACCTAAAGTGCTAATATTGAATTTACCATTTTACCACGTAGATCACTATGTTTTTTTCAAATACGCTTTCATTTTCCATAACAATAGCTATATTAATAATGAATAGATTGATGTTTGTTTGAAACAAATATTGCATCAAAGGATCAACTATGGGTAAAGAAGATGCAATCCTACACACAAGGCCCACCGGTAAGTGGTAGCCATAAGATAAAATGTTGATTTTTCCATTGGTTAGAATTGATATGAGACCGATTAAAAAAAATATTTACTTCCCTACAGTTAGCCACAAGAATTACTTCTTATTTTATATTTGGAGGGCTTGTTGTATGAGAAAAACCAATCACCCTCTAGGGACATGTCATTCAAGTTCCGCAAGGAGACTATCAATGTGTGAGGTGGCCTGAAAGAGTTTATAAAGTCATTATCAACAAAATTTGAAATGGGATTCTAGTAGAAAAACTCACTTTTGCTGATGTTGAAAAGATGAAAAAGGCCTTCAATAAAAAATTATTGTCTGACTTGAATCCAGTACTCACTGGGAAAAATAACATTGCAATATAGTTGATGGAATTACAATAAAATATCTAGAAAAGGTTTGGAGTAGAAATAATGTTCCCTATAATTTTGAAGACACAATGTGTATTACATTAGGTGCAAAGGAAACCCTCCAACAAATTTTATGGTTGGGATGACAAAGAGAGGAAAATTTCTCAAAAGATATGTGGTTGATGACTGATTTGTACAAAGACTTATCACTAATAGTGTCAAAGGGATTGAATGTGGTAGAGGGCATCAAATATTTGGAGTGAGTAAATGCTAAATAAAAAGTTAGCATTCAAAAATTTATTGTGATGATACATCTTAACATTGTAAATAAAATACATTAATATGTTTTAGTGATGGTTCTACGTAAATATTTAAATTATGATTGTATGATTATAAGTTGGGAGAATTTTAAATTTCCCTGATTATAAGTTCAGAGTGTGAGTGTATAAGTTGCAAATGTGAATTAATAGAAAATATTTAATGTAACAAATCTTTGAGCAATTTTTATTAATGAAATATGTATTCTAAATTAATTCTGAGCATGCTTAAATACTATTTTTTGCTTCGATATTATAAAATCTATACCACTTTCAATGCAATGAAATAACTACAATATAGTATGTAAAGACTCATCATGCACTAAAACATTACATTGTATTCAAATAAATTTTGCACAAAAAAATATTCCTAGTATAATAATAAGAAATGAGGAACACCCTTAGATTTTACCTTCGTCGCCACCTACAACCATTTTGATTTTTGATATAACAATATCGAAAGGGACTTGTTTTTAATTTTTCAATTGATTCACTGCCCTCAACCATTTGATTTTGTTTTTTTCATTTGCAGATACAAACACATGAAACATGAAACTGATCATATTTGATATAAATGGTGTTTTGGCACACATCCTCCATAAGGCTGATTTGGAATTTAAACAATTAATTTTTTTTGGTGACATCGAGCTCAAATTTTAATTTATTTTCTCATACCTAATGTGAAAGAGTTATTACAACGGTGAAAAAAAATTTCAAAATAGCAATATGGACATTAGCAAGAAAGTCAAATGTTGATGACATGATGCCTTCATTCCTTAAAAACATTGGCTTGGAGGTTGCAAGCTTTGAGTTCATATTTACACAGGAAGATTACGTCGAGACCAAATGCTCTGATTATGAAGGTTCTGGGAATCCCAAATTATATCTCAATAATCTTAACTCCATTTGGTCATAGTTTAATGCATCGTACAATTGTAAAAATACAGTGCTTGTAGATGACTCTTTAGAGAAAAACAAGTTCAATGATGTTGAACTACATAATTGCTAAAACATTTAACATAGATTCTAAGTCAGAAGAAAAATACTTGTTAGATGTGTTTTGGCCTTTTTTGCAACCATTGAAGGACATCGAAGATGTTGGGATTATATTAGATCACAAACATAATTATAGGGAGCTTTTTTATTGGAGCTTTACTATGTTTTGTATTGTTGATTTGGAAGCCCATCTTTGGGAATAATGTTACATTATAAATTCAAATTATTCTTCAAATGTTTTACTATAATTATACCTTTAGTAAAGTAATTTCAATTTATTTCATAGCTATATTTAAATACTAAAATATATATGGGATAGTTTTACAGTTAATTTTAAATAAGTTTATATCCATATTTAAATATGAATATTTTATGCCATGTTTCTTACAATTGATTTTATATCTAAATTTAAATATGAAAATATATCTAGTATGGTTTTACAATTAATTACATTCTCCTACACTAGATCGTCACCCTCTTCTAATTTCTTCATAACATCTTCAAAAATTCAATCACACCATGATAAATGAAGTAAATTTGAGATCTAACTTTAAATATAAAATATATCTAGAATGGTTTTGATTAATTACATTCTCTAAATTAAATCGTCACCCTCTCTAAGTTTCTTCATAACATCTTCGTTAACTCTATGGTTTCCTTGAGGTTCAATGGAACCATAGTAATTGAATCTGGAAGTGTCTCACATCTCGTGAATGTCATTAGCCTATGACCACTTGATCAATGGCATTTGAAATATTCAAATTTGCATAGTTTAATATTTAAAACATCTTAAAAATGATAAGAGTATTATTCCAAAGCAATCATTAAACCTAGAATCTGTTAGCCCTTATAAAACAAACCATGTATCTATTCTATATGGGCTAGTGGTCACAGGTATCATTTCTCATATCAATGTTGGATTCCCTGAAATCATTATACATTTTTTCACATATTAATAAATTTAATTCATGATCGAGATATATTGACTCTCGGAAGGAGAATTAATGTAGATTCCAATATTTTGATTTTGATTCCAATATATGTGATTTTGGAGTACAGATTAATTCCAATATAGGTGATTTATGAATCTAATATATGTGATTTTGGATTCCAATATATGTGATTTTGGAATCCAATATGTGCGATTTTGGAGTATGAGATAATTCCAATATTTGACATTTTGGAATCCAAAAATAGTAATATTGGATTCCAATATTGGCTATATTTTTAGCTTCGGAATAAAATAAGTCCATATTTAGTGAAATAAGCATTTTATGCTTTTATAGTTTTATGTTGTCACCTACCACATTTATTATTTGTAAGGCACGAAAGTTTATTCTTTTTTTTTTTGTGGGGTTTATTTGTGTTCTTGTGATCTCTGGATTTTCATCCCTTTTCTGCAATTCTTTAGTGTTTGTAGTTTTCCTTGTTTTCCCATGTTTTGCGGTATTTTTCCTTCATTATGTGGTATGTACTTTATTTTGCGGTTTAATGATTATTTATGTGGTTTTTAATTTGTTATGCAAGTACCTTCTTCCTCTGCACTTTATTTCTTCTTTATGCGATTATTGTCTTCCTTTCACGGCTTTTTCTTTGTTGCAATGTATCTTCTCTTCTCCATGGGTTTTCCTATGTTGTGAGGGTGTCTCTTCCCTCCGCTGATTTTCCTTCATTGTGTGGGTATATCTTCCGTATATGGATTTTCCTACATTTCATGGGTATCTCTTCGCTCCATGACTTTTCTCTTTGTTCTGTGGATTGTTTTTGTATTCTACTGATTCATATTTTTGTTTATATTTTATATTTATGATATTTTCTTTGTTTTTTTAGCTTCCTTCCTAATTTAATTCTTGTATCCTCCTTATTTTCATTGTTTGTTTTTGCTAGAGAGAGGGTGCCCTTGTGGGTTTTCATTCTCCTCGTTTTATTAAGCTGAATTGTGGGTTTTAAGATAGGATGATTTTTTTCATTTTCAATCCATGGTATGATATTTCTTTGGCCGTGTTCCATTGACATAACCTAGTAGCTAGATTTGGTTACGAGTTTGGAGTTTTTGGCTCTTGAGGAGAATATATCCTTCATAATGTATAGTCCTATTCGAGAAGACTTTTAATTTGTAAGGTGTTTTCCATATACTTCCATACAATAGAACTTGATCCCCTATATCAAATTCTTTTTTCTTTATGTGCCTATCATGTCATGCTTTCTATCTACGTTTTTTCTTGCATTTGGTTATATGTTGTCATGAGTCATTTTTCATCTAATTTTTCCAAATCAATGATACATGTGTGCACTAAAGGATCTTCATTAGTCCTAAAAGATATTACCACCCTAAGACTTGGAATTATAAAATCTTTGGGTACCGCGGCTTCTACTCCATATAACAATTAAAATGGGGAGTACTTTCTAAGTCTTTTATATATGGCATGATACACCCATAGCATTGTTGGTATCATTAGGTCCCAATATACTTTTTTAGTGAACAAAATTTTGTTAGTAGTCTTTCCACTTTGTCTTATTAAATGCTTCAACTATCCCATTTTCTTGCGGGTGGTATGGTGTACTTATGTTATGATTTATTAATAAATGTCCTAACATCTCTTTGATGGTAGCATTAAAAATGTTTTCCATTATCACATGTAGTTCTTGGGGACATACAAATCTTATGATGATATTCTCATAAATGAATTTGGCTTTGTTCTAACGGTGCATTCTTTAGTAGGGGTGGCCTCTACCCATCTTGTGAGGTACTATATCCTTGTTATGATAAATCGGCATGAGAATGTTTTGTTATAGGTTTGATAGGTCAAATAAAATCTATGGCCCATTTATAAAATGGGGCTAATGCTAACACTAGTCTTAGGGTCATTTCATCTTAGACATTTGGTTTTCCAATCCATTGACATATGTCACAATATCTAGCATGCTTATGTTCATTTATGAACTATGTAGGCCACCATATCCCTACCATCGTTGTATTTCTTATTGTTTCTCCTCCTCCATTGCATCCTCATTCTACACATTCATGGGATTCTCTTAGAATATTCTTTCTTTCATATTCTAGGAATACCCTTATAAGAAATTCAACTTGTCCTTTCTTGTACAATTGTCCTTAAATTAAAGTAAAGGGGAAAGCTCCGGCTTAGTAGATCTAAACCGTGCTCAAACACCAAATAAGGGTAGATCTCTCTTATAATATACATGTTTAGCCTCATGCACTAAAGGTCCCTAGTTTGAACCTAGGATTAGACACCAAAATGTTGACCTTAAGCCTCATCATTAATGTGAGGGTTAAGTAGTTCACCATTTTTCTAAGGACGTGTTAGGAAAATATAATATAAATTCACATAGATGAACAAAAATAATGTAACATAACATAGAGTAAACACATGAAATCAACCATCACTCTTTATTCACATCTCAAGATAAATTACATTAGTCTCATACACACTTCTCATATATTTCTCATGTGCATCTATCTCTCTTATTTTCCATTATATAATCTCTATATTCTTCTATATTCCACACATATATTATTTTGATTAAGTATAATAAATATATTTCCTTACAACATTAGCCAAAAGACACTTATTTTGATCATGTACATCAACTCAATATGAATTTTTTTCTGGTGTTCTTCATTTTGTGGCTTTGGATATTCTTTTTGGATTTATCCTATGTTTGGATTCTTTTCGGTCTTACGTGGATTTCTTTAGTCCTCCAGTGGATTTATCTTTGTTTGCGTCTTCCTCTATGTCTTGTGGGGTTTCCTTTACTTTGTGTATTATCCTTAAAATTTATTAAAAAAAGCTTCTAACAATTAGTATTATGCTATGAATAAATTTTTCACAAAGGTTGGGTGACTTTTCGACATATTTGTTAGTGCAAAATCATAGCACCCCCAGATGATTTCTAAAGATCTGCTTTTCTAAGGTAGAATCATCTGGTGTGATTGCATAACATGGAACATTTCCTAAGGTGTGGGACCTTGCAAATTGGAAAGCTCTCGCAGTTAAAGGTTGGTTCCTTATTCCTCTGTTTAGGTGCATACATAAGGATTCACAGAGGATCTATATCTATACCTAGTCTAAAAATTCCAAGGAGACAGGGATAAAAGAGTACAAAAATAAGAAATAACTAAACTACTAGGTGATGCACCAAAGGAATGTTGAACACTTAGTTTTCCTTCGACACAAACCAATAAAATACATACAATAAACAAGCACAGATAGCTAGATCTCTAATGAGAGACCAAAGGGAAGCAAAAGAAACAAGAAAGGATCTAAAATCAATCATAGACGTATTTTTATTACTCTATGAATTGATACAGTTCATTACAAAATAGCCAAAAGGTATAAACATATTACAATTTTAATGGAAGGCCTGAACCCCTCAAATCCTCTTGTTAGATGGAGAAGGGAGCCTGCAAAACTAAGAATATCCAACCCTTTACAATGAATCCTCCCCGTATTTATAGAATCGATCTGAGAGAAGAAAAAGGGAGAGAGAAGTGGGAAAACGTGGGTCGAAGCTCAACCACTATTGTTAATGTTTTCCACTGAAATCTACCCCTAATTCCATCTTTACTACATCAATCCTCAATTTAGTGCCTTGAAGGAAGAGGAAATGACAAGAATAGATCGAATCCGATCTAGTTTTTGAGGCGATGATCCCGCATTCAAAGATCGAAGATGTTTCTCAATTTATCTTTCACCTACCCTCTCAAAAATTAAGGTTTTAGACTCCCATGGCATAGACGAGGTTGAGATCTTTCCAACTATATCAAATTTGTAATCTCTTGAGCCCTGAGTCGAAAGATATGCCCTTTGAAGTTTTACATTAATGTCGCATAGTGGCGGAAAAAAATTTGGAAAATGGGTCCCCATTTTGGATTGGGACACATGGAAACCAGATTGGAGCAAAAATTGGGTCCATGGGTCTGCATGATTTACTTCTTGGCCTTTTATGTAAAAAATGTAAAAACTCAAAAACCTCCATGACCCGAAACTCCGTCGGACACGTGGTTCCTCTTAGTTGGCTAGGAAATGCGTTTCCATTTTTACCTTTATGCCTTTTTGAACAAAAGGAAAATTTTCACTTTTCTCCCCGATGCCCCACCTTGGCTTTGACTTGGGTCTATATGTTGACTTTTTCCCTCTTGGGTGGAGTCACGGGTCTTTTATAACTTTTACCCCTTTTGAGGCAAAGGGCGAAAAACTAACCTTTTCCCGACTCCTGCTTTCCCCTGGGACACGTGTCACTCTGGCACTTGCTCAGAATCTCTTTTCCATTTTCCCCTTGAAACAACGTCCTTAGGACACTTGGTAGTTTCCACCGCTGGCCTGTTAATGCTTTGACAATTCAACTAACTCTGCCCCCTTTGAGGACACGTGGAGGCCATTGGGCTTGTTTGCAAACCGACCCAAAGTTGCTTTTGGAGAAGTGTCGAGTTGACACTTGTCGGCCTCCACTGCTTTGTGGATTTTCAATGGTCCTTCTTACTTTTTAGACTTTGGGCTATGTGGCGAGCTCGCGCTCATTTGGGTCTCCGCCTTTGGACCAACTCTTGGAAGTGCGCTAGGCTGACACGTGGCACTCTCTGCTTGCACTTCTATACTTAGCCAATCTTTAGCCCTTTTCTGCCTGCCCCTTGACTCTTTTTGACCACTTGCTACGTGGAGGGCTGGCACAAGTTTGAGTTCCTCCTTTTGGATTCACTCTGGGAGGAGCGCCGTTGGGACATGTGGCCCCTTCCACTTCTTCCTCCATACTTAATCATTTTTGCCCTTTTTCTTAACCATTTCGAGCTCGAGGAATTCGAATCTTCGATGTTCTTTCTTCTTCTTACTTTTAGATATTCTATAGCATCTTCCTTCTTGTTTGACCCTACAATTTTTAGTTCTACTTGCCTACAACTTGGAGAATGAATTTAGACGTAGAAATGGCCCAACAGAATCATTTTCTTTCGATTTGGGATCCTTTGATCTTTTTGGCCTCTGCCACTTCATTGCTGAATCTTTTATAATCAATTTGTAGGATTTGGATGAGTTTTTGGGTTCCTTTAATGTGGGGTCATTATTTGATCCAATATTTAGCCCTTGGGGCAAAATATGGATAACAATTTGGTGACTCACGGGGACGTCTACCTGCTTTAGATGAAGGGATCAGTTACCTTGTCGCATCTGTTGGGTATGGAGTCAAAAATAACATTCTGACACTAATTTTGCCTCTGGTTCACAAGCCTAGCCACTTGCATTCTCAGATTTTATAAGAAGATCTTGAATTGAAGATTTCTAAGAGTATAAAATTATTTCAACTCCAAGGCCTCGCTTTGTCTCTCTGGATGAATTTCATAAGAGCAACAAAACAACACCAATGCTATGTACAAAATTGGAATCATACCTACTCCAAATGGAACATGAAGAGCGTGTAAAAGAACTTAGGAGAAAAACAATCTATGCTACAACAAGACAATGTGCAGAAGCACTTAGAGGAAAGAGAAACTAAACCAATATGTACAGAGTGAGACTTCCCTTTTAGTAGCAGTGCTTAAGATAGATCCCATTCATTGGGATCTGCACCTCCTCACCCTCCAATGTAGACAATTGGAAAGCATTGCTACTTTTGCATTTTGTTATCATATAAGGACCACTCCAAATGGCATCAAACTTAGAATGTCTCCCTGGTTTTGCTCGATCTACATCCCACTTCAAAACTAGGTCCCCTTCCTGGAAAGTCCTTGATTTTGCTTTCTTATCAAAGAACTTCTTGATTGAAGCCTGAATCTTCTCCAATTATTAGAGAGCATTCTCTCTGGCCTCTTCTAATTCTATCAGCTCCATGTACCTAGCCTCCATTGGTCCAAACTCAGACATTTCTAGTTGCCTCACAAGCTCCAATGCTGGTAACTCAAGTGATATAGGCAACACTGCCTCTTTCCCATAGACAAGATTGAATGGAGAGCTGCCTATGGATCTCTTAGGTGTTATTCTATCAGCCCATAAGGCCGTTTTGAGCTTTGTGTGCCAAGTCCTTTGATTCTCATCCAGAGTTATCTTGATGATCTTTAACAAATTCTTGTTTGTAGACTCAACCTGGCCATTACCCTAAGGGTAATAATTTGATGAGGTGCTCAAATAAGTCCCATTCTTAACATCCCATCCTATGATTTTGGAACCTATAAATGCTAATGCATTTTCTGAGATGATGGTGGCTGGTACCCCAAATCTAGTCATTATCCCTTCATAGAAATCCAGGATATTAGACTCATTTGCCTCTTTGAGTGCCTTTGCCTCGGTCCTTTTGGTAAAATAATCTATTTTTGTTAGGATCCATTTGTTACCTTGGCTTGAGTTTGGATTGATGACTCCAATGAAGTCCAATCCCCATTGCATGAAAGGTTGGTTGGGTGAGATTGGGTGCGGTGTAAGTGCTGCTAGATTCTCCTTCCCTTTGAAGAAAGCACAATTCTTGCATCTTTTAATCCATGTATAACAATCACTAAGCACTCTAGGCCAGTAATAACCTGCTTTCATGATTTTGAGTGCTATCACTCTTGGAGCAAAATGGCCTCTAGCTGCTTCAACATGAAATTCTTGTAGCACTCTTTCCACATGAGTGCGTCCCAATGCATCTCGGAGAATGTCATTGATGTCTCTTTTAAACAAGACACCATCAACAAGAACATATGGGATGGCCTATAACGTGAAATGCCTTATTTTTATTTATTCATCCCATGAGGGCACATGGATTGTTTGAAGGAATTGCACCATGTCTTGGGTCCAACAAGGAGCAGGTACATTATTTATTTCTTTTTCTTGATCATCTTGTAGAATTAGAACAACCTCCTTCTCATTGTTTGTTTCATCTTGTAGAGTAGAGGCTAGCTTCTCACACAAGCCCCTCCCCATGAGACTAGCTTGGTGACCTTAATCTCAATTTCATATTCCATGACATGAGTAATCCACCTTGCATGTTTCTCATTTAGATCCTTGCTGAGGAGGAATTATTTGACTCCTACATGGGAGACCAATAGTTGGATTTTGTTATTTGACACCAAATGCTTGAACTTCTTGACCCCCTAATCACTTTGTTAGGACTTGTTTATCAATGAAGGAATAACTCACCTCATAGTCTTCTAGACTCTAACTGAAGAAAGCGATTGGTTATTCTGAGATTTTTTTGTTCTGCTGAACTAGGATTGCAGAGATAGTGTCATTGCCACCAAAGGCATACAAGATGAAGTCCTTGGAAAAATATGGGTTTATAAGAGTTGGGGCCTGTGATATGGCTTCTTTGATAGCTTCAAAGCTTTCCTTTCCTTCAGCTGTCCATCTAAATGCTAAAATCTTCTTTAGAATCAATGTTATTGGCTTAATCAGAGCAGCAAAGTTTGGGACAAACCTTCAAACAAAGTTGATCTTCCCCAAAAATATTTGAAGGGCCTTCTTGTGACTTGGCAATGGCAGTGCTTTTATTGCTTCAACTCTTTCTAGATCAATTGCCAGACCCTCCTTGGACACAATATGGCCTAAAATCTTTCCCTCATGGGCCAATAATATGCATTTTTGGGGTTCAAAGACACCCCAAAACTCTTGCATCTTTGGAACACCTGCCTTAGATGGAAAAGGTGGTCTAATGCATTCTTAGAGAACAAAGCGATATCATCCAAATAGATCAACACTATCTTGTTAATTATCCCTTTGAATTCCATATCCATGGCTCTTTGGAAAGTAGCACCAGCATTGGACAGTCCAAATGGCATTTTTTTGTATGCATAGGTGCCCCATTTGGTGGTGAAAGCAGTTTTGAATTGATCATCTTCTTTCACCATGATCTGATTGTATCCTGAATAGCCATCCAAGAGAGAAAATATCTTTGACCCAAACACTACTTGCAAGATTTGTTCCATTGAAGGGAGTGGGTAGTGATCTTTGAGGGAGGCTCTATTCAAATCCCTAAAGTCAACACATAACCTGATTTCCCCATTTTTATTTACTGGGACCAGATTTGTAACCCAACTTGAATGCTTGATTGGGAATATGATACTTGCCTCTATTAGTTTGTTCAGCTCCTTCATCAGAGGCTCAATATGTGGGTTGAATGGTCTCTGCTTCTTCCTAATAGGTTGAGTAGCTGGGTCTAATTCAATTATGTGTTGTGCTAGTTTGGGATTGAAACCCCTTAGGTCTTCATAACTCCAAGCAAACACATCAGGGAATTCTTGGAAAAGTTGTATGAATTCATACCTTTCTTGCTCGGTGGCCACCTTGCCAATTTGAAGTGTTTTGTTTTCTCCAACTAGGATTGACTTGAATCCTCTCCTTTGATATGCATGTTAGCCTTCTCTTTTTGAACTGATCATTAGGATTGAAAATGGATTCCAGTGTCACTAAGCCCTTGGGAAGCTTGTTTGTATGCAACTATACTATCTGGTTCCCATACTGCTGCTCTAGTCTGTTTTGATTATGGGTTGAGAATTCAGCTTCTTCTTGCAAAAATTTGATGATCTGTTGATCATTCTCAAACACCTGCCAACATGTATTATTATCTGGCACTACTGGCCTCACAACCACATGGATATGTGGTTGTTCTTTGTCTCTTTTGATGTTGTCCACCACATCAAATGCTGCTCCAACTGCTGCAAGTCTATCAACAACTTCATTTTCTTTCTTGGGTATGGACACAATGCTGAAGGATTCGAAATTCTCCATGAGGTCCCATACTCTATTCTTATAGTTCTTGAGCAGGTCATTTTTAACAACATTTAGTCCTCTGACTTGATTGGCAACTAGCTCACTGTCTCCAAACACTTGTAAATTCTTGATTCCTAGCTTTCTTGCCCAATGAAGACCTTGGACTAAAGCCTCATATTCAGTAGTGTTATTTGAACAAGAAAACTGGAATCTAAAGGCTGCATAATATTTCATACCTCTAGGGGACACAATCATAGCTCCTCCTCTAGCTCCTTGTCTACTCCTTGAGCCATCAAAGAATAATTGCCATACTTCATTGTCATCCTTGTACTCTGGCTTGATTAGGTCAGGAAGAGGATGATTCTCTTCATGTAGACAGTAGACACCCAACTCAGATTCTTCCATCTCCTTGTAGGGGTCAAAAGCATGTCTTTTATTGGCCCACTCATCTAGAGTCAAATCAGGGATACATCCCAACTTGGTATCTACTTCATTAGTGTTTAGGAGGTCTTCTTGATCAAAGGATGAGCAGTTGGCATTGATTGGGCTAGGTACATAGGATTCAATATGATAGTCAGCAATAGGTTCAGATCTGATTGTGGCCTTTTCCCCATACCTTGTCCTAAAGAGCATACGTGACCAATCAGTAGACGAGATAGCCTCCAATTTTCTTTGTGAAGTCCCTAAATAGACACAAAGCAAAATGTGGTGGTAGGTCTATGATTGACACGTTTTACAAAATAGTTACATTTGGGGGCGAGGCATGTAGAGTGAGACTTAGGTCTTGGATGATTCCCACAGTGGTCAATGTTCTCCCATCTAATTGAACTACTCCTCTAGAGATAACATCATATTGGAGACCCAACTGATCAGCTATTTGTTTGGGCACCACTGAACTACTAGCCCTAGAGTCAATCATACAATTGTGCACTAATTTGTCCCCAATAATCAGTGAGACATAGAAGGGAGGGGGTCTCATGTTTTTACCTTGTTGTTCTCCATGGTTCCTCCCAGGCTGAACTGCATTGGTAAGCACTCTTTCTTGTTGGTTAGGGGGTGATTTGAACTTGACCAATCTTGCATGGTGGTCTGCAATAGATCCCTCTGCCCTAAAATGGCCAGTGACTCCCATAGTGAAATGTTCACACTTGTCCTTTTCATCTGCTCGATAATATTTAATGTGTTGTCCTTCTATTGCCCCTTCCCAGACACATTTCTTTCTTGCACATGGGCTATTACAACCGGTGCTTGACTGGGTTTGGGAGGTGGCTTGGATTGGTTTTATATGTTTGGAGTTGCACTTGGAACACCAGGACCTTGTGGAGTGATGGAAGGTTGAGGCTCACCTGAATTCAGTGGTCATCCGTCTCCAATACTTCTCTATTTGGACAGTGTAATTGCAACTACACTTTGATAAGGGAACTGATTCATCCCACATAAGTCTTCGGCTGCCAATTTACTAGCATAGTTTCATTTGGGGGTCCACCTTGTTGAGCTTCTTAGTTATGATCTTCCTCTTGGCTAGGTTCTTATGGCACCATACTAGTTTTCACCATCAAGGCTTGATTTAGAGCACCATTAAAGCACGTCAATTGGTTATGTGGTACATTTACATGGAAATCACTAGTCGTATTCTGTGCCATATTGTTACGTGCGGGGACCAATGCCTTTGATGTTGAGGTTGTATTTGGGTCATAAGGCCTAAAAGGTCTAGCATCTTGAGGTTGTCCTTGATTTTGATTTTGATTTTAGTCCGAAGTGGTGGCCTATTCTACTAGTATTGGGGTCTAGCACGGTATTGAGCACGGGGCTGGTATGGCCTAGAACTCTGAGCTTGTTTTCTTTTGATGGTCATTAGCTCATTCCCAAAGTTTTGGAGTTGCTTCATCACCACTTCTTGAAACTCTTTAGAGGTATTAGATGATGAAGTGGAAGCTTTAGCTGAGCTTTGACTCTGGGGGTGGGTATAGGAGCTAATGTAGGCGCTTGGCTAGTATCTAGGCTTCCTAACTCGAGTACGAGAGGAATAGATGGCCTAGGAGTGATTTTTCCAACTTGAATCAAATGGTTCTTGGTCCCTATGGAAAGGCTATAGGCTGTTGGAAATGTTGTGCCCCCATTGACTAGATCATCGAGAGAAATATCATAACTTAAAGCCACGAGAAAGTATAAGAAGGCACCCTCATTGGTGGGCTTTACTACTATTAGAATCCTATCCCGAGTCCGCTGGAATATGAGGTTAAAGTCTGCATCGAGTTGTTCATTTGGGGCCCTCTTGATAGTTGTTAGTTTCTCTAGCAAAGAAAAATTTTCAGCTTTCTCTCCAAACTGATTGTGAAGGGCCGTACACAACTGGTTCCAGTTCTAGATAGAGCTTGTTTCAAGACTCCTAAACCATTGTGAAGCCTTCCCTTTGAATGAAGAGGTGAGAAGCTTGACTACAATGTCCATCTCATAGATCTCGTGGATTGTACAGACATTAGCAATATCTTGGACATGATCACCAGGAGAAGTTTGGTTTTCCCTGGTGAAATGTGGGATACTCTTTAATGCTGCGATCGGAACTGGGTTTTGTGCAATCAAGGCAAGTGGACTACTACCAGTGAAGTTGACATATGGATTTGGCTAAGCCATTCTGATCGAGTCTGAGCACTCCTCTTGGTTGAATGAATGGTCTGTTGGGAGGAGGTGTTGATAAAGCTCTGACTGGTGGAGATGGAGACCTCTAAATTCTTCTTCCTCTCCTATCTCTACCTAGGGATAGACACACGTATTCAAATATACCTTCTTTCCTTGCTCTGGACCAGGTTCTTCTCATGAATCTCTCAAGCTTAGGCTACTAAAACCAGTAGATTTATTTCTTTTGGAGTCGCAGATGTACAATTTTAAAGCTTCTTAAAATCTAGAATCACAACAAGTGTACATCAATCCCTACTATAATAAGATGGAGACTTCTTAGTCCCACTGGGCATGCCAAAACTGTTAGTGCGAAATCACAACACCCCTAGATGATTTCTAAAGATCTACTTTTCTAAGGTAGAATCATCTGGTGTGATTGCATAACATGAAACTTTTCCTAAGGTGTGGGACCTTGCAAATTAGAAAAGCTCTCCAAGTTAAAGGTTGGTTCCTTATTCCTTTGTTTAGGTGCATACGTAAGGATTCACAGAGGATCTATATCTATACCTAGTCTAAAACTTGCCAAGGAGATAGGGATAAAATAGTACAGAAATAAGAAATAACTAAACTACTAGGTGATGCACCAAAGGAATGATGAACACTTAGTTCACCTTATACACAAAGTAATAAAATGCATACAATAAACAAGCATGGATAGCCGGATCTCTAATGAGAGACTAGAGGGAATCAAAAGAAACAAGAAAGGATCTAAAATCGATCACAGACGTATTTTTATTGCTCTATGAATTGATACAGTTCATTACAAAATAGCCAAAAGGCGAAACGTATTACAATTTTAATGGAAGGCCTAAACCCCACAAATCCTCTTACTAGAAGGAGAAGAGAGCCTACAAAACTAAGAATATCCAAACCTTTACAATGAATCCTGCCCCCATATTTATAGAATCGATCGAGAGAAAAAAGGGAGAGAGAAGTGGCAAAACGTGGGTCGAAGCTCAACCACCACTGTTAATGTTTTTCGCTAAAATTTTCCCCGAATCCATCTTTACTGCATCGATCCTTGATTCGATGCCTTGAAGGAAGAGGAAATGACGGAAATAGGTTGAATCTGATTTGGTTGTTGAGACTGATGATCTTGCATTGAAAGATAGAAGATGTTTCTCCATTTTTATTTCACCTACCCTATCAAAAATTAAAGTTTGGACTTCCATGGCGTAGATGAGGTCGATATATTTCCAATGATATCAGATTTACAATCTCTTGAGCCCCGAGTCGAAAGATATGCCCGTTTGAAGTTTTGCATTGATTCCGTATAGGTAGGCGAGAAAAATAATTTGGAAAATGAGTCCCCATTTTGGATTGGGACATGTGGCAGCTAGATTGGAGCAAAAATTAGGTCCATGGGTCCGTAATTTACTTCTTGGCCTTTTGCACAAAAACGTAAAAACTCAAAAACCTCTGCAACCCCGAAACTCCTTCTGGACACGTGGCTCCTCTTAGTTGGTGAGAAATACGTTTCCATTTTTACCTTTATGCCTTTTTGAACAAAAGGAAAATTTTCACTTTTCTTCCCGACGCCCCACCTTGGCTTTGACTCAGGTCTATATGTTGAATTTTTCCCTCTTAGATGGAGTCGTGGGTCCTTTATAACAGCATCCTTAGCACACTTGGCAGCTTCTACCGACCTGTTAATGCTTTGACAATTGAACTAACTCTACCCCTCCTTTGAGGACACGTGGAGGCACCGCGCTTGTTTGCAAACCCGACCAAAAGTTACCTTTGGAGCAGTTTCGAGTTGATACTTGTCGGCCTCCGCTACTTTGTGGAATTTTCAATGGTCCTTAATTTTTAGTTTTTGGGCTATGTGGTGAGCTCGCACTCATTTGGGTCTCCACCTTTGGACAAACTCTTGGAAGTGCACTGTGCTAACACGTGGCACTCTCCACTTGCACTTCTATACTTAGCCAATCTTCACCCTTGTTTGCTCGCCCCTTGACTCTTTTTGACCACTTGCTATGTGGAGGGATGGCGCAAGTTTGAGTTCCTCCTTTTGGATTCACTCTGGGAGGAGCATTGTTGGGGCACGTGGCCCCTTCGCTTTTTCCTCCTTACTTAGTCATTTTTGCCCTTTTCTGAACCATTTCGAGCCCAAGGACTTCAAATCTTCGTTGTTCTTCCTTCTTCTTGCTTCTAGCTCTTACAGCAGCATCTTCCCTTCTTGTCTCTGACCTGTAATTTTTAGTTACTACCTGCAACTTGGATAATGAATTTAGATGTAGAAACGGCCTAACAGAGGGTCGTTTTCTTCGACTAGGATCCTTTGATCTTTTTGGCTTCCGCCACTTCATTGTTGAATCTTTTGCAATTAATTTACAGGATATGGATGAGTTTTTGGGTTCCTTCTATGCGGGGTCATGATTCGATCCAATATTTAGCTCGGGGGCAAAATATGGATAATAATATTTTGGGGCCAAATGTTTTCATCGAGTGGTCTTAAGCGCTCAAGCTCGAACGTTTTTAAAGCTTTTTCCAAGACTTAGAGTTTTTATATATATTTTCTATGTTTTATGTAAAGAGCCAAGATTTAGCATACACGTTAATTTACAAAGGAATATTTTGTACACAAAATTTGGGGCCCATCCGAGGTGTTTTACTAGTAGGCATTTTTTTGGTGTTTTAGGGTTTTGTGGCATTTTAGGGTTTTTTAGAAATAGTGGACAATAAAAGGAAGATTGTAATGTTGTAAAAGATTAGTGTGGATTTAGGAATGAGAATAAAAATATTTTTAAGCTTTTGGAGATTTATAAAATCATGTGTGTGTTGCGCGTGCCTTGTGCGTGTTTTGGAGGCATTTCAACCTCTTGTAGATGGATCCACACCATCATCATCGAAGTAGAACAAGTTAGATTATAAATACTATGATATATTATTTCCTACTTTGGTATAAACTAAGCACACAAACAAAATATTTTACCAAAAACAAAATTTGAACTTTGATATTTAAAATTATTGAACACATGAATTTTTTTAATAGACACACGCCACCTTGCGCGCGTGCACACACACACACACACAAAAAGAAGCAGTCCATCGGTACTTTTTCAAAAAAATCTTGTTTATGTATTTTTAAAATTTATTTAGTTATCAGTCTTTAAAATATGTTAGGCTTCTTAGTGGGATGTAATATAATGATCTAAGCTGTAGACACAATCTAATCACTTGGGTACATTGTTGGGTTCTAAAGCATATATATATGATTCCTAAACAAGAAAACTAGTGGTTGACAACTTCTTTTTACCTTTTTGATTTATCTCTTGCCTTATTTCTTATCTTACACGTCTTACAAAACTAATAGAACTTGAACTATTTAGCTTATATGGCCTTAGGCACTAGTGCATAGTTAGGAAAAAATTGACAGCGCTTGTCCCTCACAGGTGCTCTTGACCTTTTCTATCTTTTTCTCACCCTTTTGGGTATATTTTAATTCTTGGGAATAGTTTAATACATTGGGTCGGCCTTCTATTATTCAATTACAAAATGTAAGCTGGTGAATCATAAACATACATAGTTACTTCTCCACAATAAGGGGCTAAGCACTAAGCATTGTCTACAATCACCTAAGCTTGAATTTAAGGTAGAAAATTGTTTCAAATCCCTACATCTAGCACATCCACATAAGGGATAATGGATGCATCACTCTGCATACACATCATAGGATGGAAAGTTCATTTTATTCCATCTTACACATTTGGATACTTGGATAATTCTATATCTAGCCCGCTATCATAGTGCAACTTGCACAAGGAAACCTAGGAATCATTACACACATTCACACAAAAATACATGGAGTTTGAGATGTAGTGCAACCCTTGATCATAAGATCACTATCCGGTGACCACTAGGATTATAGGTATGACAAGATACATTGAAAGAAAACCAAAGTGATAAATGAGGACCAACAATAAAGCTCTTCTAGCTCGAAAAGGAAAGAACACGAACATTTGAGTGGGTGCTAGTGCTCAGATCGAGTCACTAGTACTGTGCATTCCTATGATACCGTGAGAACTTTTATCTTGCACATATTTGAGTTATAGAACCTCCACAGAGTCTTGGTAAAACTCTTCCTAGTTTATTCCAGCAACATCTTAGATCACTCCTAAGTTGTGCGAAATTAGCTAAGTCACTTTCCCTCTCTTTATCTCTTAGTGTTTCATATCATTCCATGTTTTTGCTTATCCATTATTATACATTTATTATCTATATATCAACAATTACAATAGTTACTCTAAAATTAAATTTAATTAAATTTAAATTAAATAATTTGGTGAACCCCACTCTTGATTGAACATGTGGATCCTTATTTTTCATAACCTACTGGATTTTTCTCCAAAGCCAAACCTAGTTATACTATGGCTTCTAAGGTTCCTCAAGTCTCCTATATGAATTACTTTAAATATACCCATCTTACAAATATGTTATCCAAAATACCTAGACACTATGTACCTCACTCACAATACGCAACCATCACAAGTAAGAGTCATTTTTGATCGCCTCTCGACAACCATAACAATCATGATACAATAACCAATCAATCCATCTTTGGGTCCATTCAAGCTTTCCACCATTTATTTCAAGATAAATTTCACACTATGGAAACCATGATCACATCCCTCACAACCAAAATCCAACATCTCAAGGCTATTCTCGGGCCCATTCTAGTCTTTTTATGCCTCATCTTGATCCCATTTCCACTACATGTGCTCATACAAGCGAGCTTAAGGTATTACCACAACAAGAACCTCTCTAGTTTGATCATCATGCTAGATAACATGCTAATAATCAATAAATTACTTTCTTACATAATCATCACCACCCTCCTCATCAAGTCATTTGTTACAAAAGTAGACCATATTAAAATTACCATGGAATTAATGGACATTTTGATGAAAGTTGTTATGCAAGTTAAAACAAAAAATATGACATTTGGAGTGTAAGGGTCTCATTTAATGCTCATCTCCAATTATTAAATATCAATGGGCTCCCAAATTTCATCCCTCTATGTCTAGTGAGTATCACGCCATAATTACTAGTGTTCCTTCTTTGATAAGTCAAGAGCCACCTATCCAACCCAATATCATACCACCTTTAAAAAAATTTACCCGTTATCTCCTCCTATTAAGTCATCTATAGTGTTACCAATCCCAAACAAGCCACCACCATCCAAGGAAGCACAACCCAATAAATCGACACAAGCTGTAATTTTTCCCCTACTTACATCTTCTCCAAGAGACCCAAAATATAATGTTGGTCATACTCTTTGTACATACCATTGGGACTAGGTCATATATTTTCTTATGACACATTTCAAAATTTTCCACCATGGCATGGTGTTTATCACAAAATCAAATATATATCCATCACTCACACACTTTGGGGCATCAAACTCCCCCTCTTCATAGTCACACGTTCTAATTAGTCGTTACCTACCCATCCTACTCACATGCACATCTATACATTAATTTTGTTTTGTAATTCACCTAAATATTTCTAGCAACACTTTATCTCGATCTACACTATGTGCACACCTTGACACACCTATCTATGATCATATGATACTCCATACATGTTTTGATACTCATGCTTACTTATGTATTCTTCTACTCATGATACAAATAGATCACATCTATTTATAAGATGCTCTTATATACACATTTGGGGACATCACACTTCCCCCATTCCTATTTGTTGTCTTTACTCATAGCTTATTTACTATTTTTCACATGCAATGCTTCACAATATGTATTTATTAGAACCTAATCTCAATCGTAATACATTCATTACCCAATGACGAACTCTAGTTCCATAGTTCATACTCGACTGTTGAGGGTATAATTCTTAAATGAACCTTACAGCATCTACACTTCACACTTAGTGCTTCACAATACATATTTTCTAGCATCTACTCTCAATCACACACACAAAAATCATTTCTAGATGCCACACTCTTGTTCTATGGTGCATTCTTGGATGTTGAGGAGAAATTCTAAATTAATCTCATCCCATGAACACCCACTAGGGGGTAACGTTTCTCCTACCACTTGCACATCTTGCATATTGCAACACACCGTCACACTCACACAACATTTGCATACCTTGGGTGCATTTACCTTTAAGCTTATACTATTCACATGTTACTCTTTGTTTCCTATGCTAGTTGGATACTTAGTATGTAATCATATTTTTAGATATGCACATGCACACTCATTTGGTATCTTGAGGTGAATGCAAGACTTTTAAAAATTTCCACATCAATGCATGATGCTCGAAACTACTATTTACAAGTCCCACGGAGGCTCCTGGGGGCATCTACCTTTTCTACTCTCACAATATACACATCGTTGGTTCTATTGTTACATCATTTACTTATTCTTGTTACTATTGCTTACTTTTCACTGATATAAACATGCTTTGACATACTACTTATATTTCTAATATACTAATGGTTACTTCATGTGTAGCATTTTCCTTGTAAAACTATATACAACCATGGTTATTTGTCACCTTTTTCTTACTATTTTTTTATATTGTTTGTGGGATATGCCCTATGTCATGCTTGTTCATTGTTTTCTTATAGCCTCTTTGGACATGATTATCTTGTGACATTGTCGCAATGTCCCATGTATGAAACCCACTTTTCGTGGTCCATATTGTCTTCCTAATTCCTTGTTACATTGTATTATATTAAATGTTATTTATTATTACAACTAACACTTATTACTATCCTATCTTGTTTTCAAGTGCCTTGGTTTCTACCATGCACATCCACTACCCCTACGGGAAGCCACTAAATTATATGGATATTAGCCTTCGGTCCTCTCCTTTGGGCCACATTCTATTATATTTTTGACATCCATCCCAAATGAGAGGGGGCATATATTGGGGGAACAAGTCACCACTATAGTAGTTCAGAGCTACATATCATATTACAACAATACAAAATCAACACATGCACACAGTCACAGAATGAGACATAATCACTTCGATGTAAAACATAGAGAAAACACTAGTACCTAGTCTTGAACAATAACGGTGAGTTCTTGTGTCCCCCTTGGGAACTTGTGTCTTGGGGGGAAAAAATTCAATTTATTAGTTCAACACAGTTTCTAGTAGTTTACATTACAGTTCTTTATAACAAGCACTTGCCTTCAGTTATAGAATGCATTCAATTAGTTATAATTAGTTATAACATGAATAACAAAGAATAAAAGGAAAAATAGGAACAACAAGTTACAAATCAAGGATGTGCCATCTTTAGTGGTGTTTATTAGGAAGCATCATGGAAGGAGAGAAAACTTGACCTCTCTCCCCAACACACTTCTCTTAGCATGAGATCACCCAAAAAACTCTTTTGGAGTGAGATCACCCAGAAACCATACCCGTCAGCAACAAGACACAAAAATTCAATAGCAAATCCAAAGAAATAAGACAAATTTCTATCATTTACTCTCTCAAACATTAGGTGTATAATTTCCATCGAAAAACTTTTACATACTTAAACACATATTACTTTGATTTTTCATATATGGAATTTTGACTAATTTATCACTATTATTTTATAGGTCTGTCCTTATTACTAATCGGGAATCAAATCACATCAGCAAGAAAAAGCTCCGATAACATGTTACCACACATACAATTCACCCCTAGGGTCTACTTCCATTTCCTAGTCTCCACACTTCACATTGTGATCACTTCATGCTTCACTTGTCCACTCGACACACTATCGACAACACTTTTCTCTATAGGATTACAAGGTACACATCTTCTATCTAATTTATATTATCAATTATTCACTCAATAGCATAAAGTGGGTGCAAATGTAGACACAAAATCTATGCACTTGGGTACATTTCTAGGTACTAAAACATTCTAATATATAAATGATTCCTAAGCAATAAAATTAGTGGTTGATAAATCTTTTTGGCCTTTTTTATTTTTCTCTCGCATTATTTCTAGCCTTACACATATTAAAATTGTGCTAGAATTTGAAATACTTATCTTTAATGGCCTCGAAACTAGCAACCAATTAGGGTAGAAGCACCCAGTGCTTTTGTCCCTCTTGGGAACTCCTAACCCTTTCTATCTTTTTCTTCTTGGGTATATTTTAATACCTTGGGTCAACCTTCTAGTTTTCAATTACGAAATTCAAACAAGGAAATGATATATATAATTAGTTACTTCTCCAAAATCGGGGTCCAATCACTAAGTATTATCTACCATCACATAAAATTTCATCTAAGGTATAAGAGCATTTCAAATGCATATATCTAGCACATCCACATAAGGGAAAAGGGTTGCATCACTCTGCATACACAACATATGAGGGGAAGTTAATTTTATTCCAACTAGAAAATTTGTATACTTGGAGAAATATAGATCTATCACGCTATCATAGTGCAACTTACACTAGGGAAACATAGGGCATAATTACACACACATTCACACAGAACTACATGGAATCTGAGAAGTAGTGTTTTTCTCGGTTGTAAGATCACTCTTTGGGTGATCAATAGGGTTACAGGTACAATCAATGACATTGGAGAAAAACTAGATGGACGAACGAGGACCAACAAAGAATCTTTTCCATCCCAAAATGGATAGAAACCGAGCATCTAAATGGAAACTAGTGCCCATATTAGTCACTTTAGCACACAGGCACTCATGTCCTCCCATTGGTGCTTTTGTCCTACACACAGATCTGAGTTCCATAACCTCTAGTGATTCTTAATGATGACCTTCCCAATTTTTTCCAGCAATTACTTAGCTTAGATCACTCCTAGGTTCCATGAAATCAGCCAAGTCACTTTCCCTCTCTATCTCTTAGGTTTTCATATCATTGCATGATTTTTTCTTGTCCATTCTTTGTAAATTTATCATTTTTATATTCACACACACACACACACACGCTGCACGCGCTTTGCACGCACGCGCACGCACACGCACACGCTGCACTGCGCACACACGCGCACGCACGCGCTGCGCACACGCTGCGCACGCTGCGCACACGCACACGCACACACACGCACTGCGCATGCACACACACACACACACACACTTGCACACACACGCACACACACACACACACACACACACACACTGCACACGCGCGCACACGCTGCGCACGCCTGCGCGCGCGCGCACGCGCGCGCGCATACGCGCATGCGCGCTTGCACGCGCGCGCATGCGCACGCACGCACTATGCGCACTGCGCACGCGCGCGCACACGCGCGCCATGCCTTACGCACGCACGCATGCACGCACGCACGCACACACACGCACACACGCACACACACACACACACACACACACACACATGCACACACACACACGCACGCACACACACACACACACACACACACACACACACACACACACACACACACACACACACACACACACACACACACACACACACACACAATTATACCTTAACACTAAAAATAAAACAACAATCAACATAAAATCGTTAATTATTATTTATGGTATTATTAGGGACCATTATTTATGTTTTTATTTGGAGAAAGACAATATTTAAATAGTAAATCTATAAAAAAATATTTATTTATGTGATTAAATTGCATGTAGAATTTCAAATATACATCCATGGTATAGAAACAATAAAAATATTGTGAAAATCGATAACATCCAACCAACATAGAAATTTTTGATGGATTGAAATACCACTTTGAAATATACATCCATTCCACAAGATCTAGTTTTGCTATATTCATAGGCTTTACCTATTTTCATCAATGAATGACATTAAAATCTTAACATGAACACAAATAATAACTTGGGATTGAATGGAAAGTACAAATTCAATTAGTTTTATCATACATGAATGGATTAAAATATCTTAAATTAGTTTGATAGTCTTCTTTTCCTTCCATTTTTACATCTCATTTTTAAATTCATAAAAATGATGTGTTGATTACTATCAAATAGGACTCCTCTAACATTACATAGAAGTTGAAAAGAACTCACTAGTTATAATCTAACTCTACACTTATGGACCCTCATTGTTAAAAATGTATTTTCGATATCATTGTAGAAGACCTTGCATGATCTAAGAGCAATAACTAGCATGGTAATAATTTTATACATTAATGAATTTACTTTGTGTTAGAAAATAAACATAACTATATTGTCTTAAGGAATGCATATTATATTTTCATTATGTTCCTTTTAGGGTTCAAAACACTAGGAAACCTATGATTTCTCTAAGGGAGATATATTTCATGGACCTTTCACTTGTGATATGAATTTGAATAGTTTAGCCAATGGATGAAGGGTTTTGGTTATGATTAATCAAACTATCTTTTCTAATGAAAGGAGGCATTGATTGTCATATGGATAGAAAACATGTTAAAAATAGAATCTCATAGCGGAAAAATTCTATTCCCGACCACCTTGTTGTAAGGGACTCATCGAGAATGTGATTATGATTATGAATCTAATAAATCAAATGATATAGATGCGGACAAGAAGGAAGTGCCTCCTCCCACTCCTCCTCAAAGGGATACATTGAAACATGAACATAAGAATGATGTGGTTACTTTGGTTTTGGAAAAGGGTACATCGGTCTCATCAAGGATGCAAAGTTTTAAGGAGCAGATTAAAGTGATGATTCCAATCCAGAATATTGAAAATGAAAATCCAAACACAGAAAAGGATTGGATGGTTGTGAACAAGAAAAATAAAGGGACTATCTCTCCCCTTAAGATGCACTTAAGATCCAATGGGAAGGGGTCAAAAAGATGAGATAGTTGTTGTTTTGTTATACTATTAATTTTCATATTTTTTTGTTTCTCTTTTCCTTTGGTAGATGATGCCTCTCTTGTTCCTAATTGTCATATCTTTTTCGCACTTTTTTATGGGGTAGGGTACCCTTAACCCTCATTTACGTATAATAAAAAAAGGAGGCATTGCTTTTTCATGATTAGCACCTTGTATTTTCCATGTAGAATTATTATATAAACAATTTGGTGAACTTGTCAGTGCACCAGTATAAGAAGTAGTTGTTGGAATCATTAGTAGTTATTGAGTTTTAAGATCAATACATTTATGTGGCTCTATAATAATGTGACAGACTTAACAATTCAATCAACATAGCTACAAATGTTTGAAGTCCATATAAAATATGCGTTGACTAGATATGCAAATGGCATTTTTTGCATGTATTATAAATTATGAAACATATAGATTACATACTATTTAAAAAAACTATCGAATATTGACTTACACTTATCACCATTTTAAACAAGAAAACTCAAATTCTATTTCATGAGTTACGACATGAAACCCTCATAAACATAGCTATTTGGAAATGTATATTTCAAACCTTTTTGTATAAAATAAATGTGGATCAAATATGGATTGAATTTATAATACAATGGAGACATTCTAGTAGAAAATATTTACATGAGAGACCCAAAGCAATTAGACCATCCAATTATGGGTTTAGGCATGTTCCACCTCAAAACCATAGTTTTTATAAACTTCTTATTAGTAAACCTTAATAATATACCTTGGAATTTTTTTTTGTTATTATTGGCAAATAGTTTTTGAAAGGGACTATACCCTTATACACCAAGGCTCGAAGCTTTAAGGTGAAAGTTAAAGCACAAGAGATGGATCAAAATCCAGATAGACCAATTAAG